>JASJOG010000050.1:595000-1195000 GCA_030142905.1 Heliopora coerulea
GTGATGTGGTAAAAAAGCAGCTGAGGGAAGCAGAAAGGAGGTATGTTCATGATGAAATTTATAGGAATAAAGAACCAAATGCAATGTGGAAGGTTATCCGAAGCTGTGTGCCGGGTAAAGAGATGTCACAGCCTGTGTATACCAAGGATATGAAGGAACTGGCTAATGAATTTAACAAATTCTATACTTCAGTTGGGGCCAGAGTTGCTGAAGAGACTAAAGCGTTAAGTGCTAAGAGTAATCTCGCCTTTCTACGACAAAATAATCCTGTATTAAGAGACGAAGAGGATGAATTTCAATTCCGTCGTGTAACATCGTATGAAATACGTAAAATTGTAAACCTTCTTCCAACAAATAAGGCCCCTGGAATAGATAAAGTTTCACTCGCTACTGTGAAAGATGCCCTACCTATTATCCTTCCCGCGCTGGCTGAGATTGTGAACTGCTCCTTATTAACTTCAGTATTTCCAGCAGCTTGGAAACATTCAGAAGTAATTCCAATTCTCAAAGAAGGGGATCGTGAAACGCCGAATGACAATCGCCCTGTATCCTTACTGCCTGTGGCCTCGAAGGTATGTGAACGTGTTGCACTGAATCAATTAATGGAATACATGTCTCAGGAAAAGAGTCTCACGGACCATCAAAGTGGAAACAAGAAGTTACATTCAACAGAAACGCTTAATATATTTGTGTCAGATATGATTCTCGAGGCTATTGATAGGAAAGAGTTAACGGCAGTGGTGTTGTTGGACCTATCAAAGGCGTTTGACAGTATTGAACATTCACTGCTGTTTGAGAAACTGCGTTCCTTGGGTGTATCCAGGAAGGCCGTTGCTTGGTTTAAGAGTTATCTTTCAGAAAGAAGGCAGTCAGTGCGACTTGGTCATATACTTTCAGAAGCTTGCATGATCACACATGGAGTGCCTCAGGGCTCTATACTTGGCCCGGCATTATTTAACATCTATATTAACGACCTTCCTAACGTTCCTACAGTTTGTCCTTTGGAATCGTACGTCGATGATTCAAAAATGTATTTGTCATTTTCATTGAAAAACATCAGTGCTGGGGGAACCCAATTTGAGGACGATTTAAAGAGAGTTGCTGCATGGTGTTGCTCTAGTAGCCTACTCATCAACCCTGGAAAAACTAAACTCGTTCTATTTGGTACCCCACAAATGTTAAGTCAAGTTCAGGACTATCGAGTACCCTTCCTTGGAAAGATACTACGACCCGTTTCTTCAGAGAAAGATTTAGGGATGGAGTTTGACAAAACCCTGAGTTATGATGAACATATTGTCCAAGTAGTCTCCAAATGCACAAAGTCCCTTTGTCAAATTAATCGAGTCAAACACATTTTGGACAATCGGACCTTAAAAGTGATTATAAATGCCTTAGTTTTTAGTAAACTATATTATTGTTCCTCAGTGTGGGCAAATACTTCCACGAAGAACATAATTAAACTACAGAGTGTACAAAATTTTGCCGCAAGAATCGTCACAGGTACAAAGAAGTATGACCATATCACGCCTGCACTGAAACAATTAGATTGGATGCCTGTTGATTATATGTTACAATACAAAGATGCTGTTATGACATTTAAATGCTTGAATGACTTAGCCCCATCATATCTAGCCAGAAGATTTATATCCAGGTCGCAAACACATGACCGAGACACAAGATGTAAAGGCGAGTTACAGATTCCCTTTTATCGAACTGCAACGGGGCAGCGTTCATTTATATATAG
This sequence comes from Heliopora coerulea, assembly GCA_030142905.1. Taxonomy (NCBI): domain Eukaryota; kingdom Metazoa; phylum Cnidaria; class Anthozoa; order Scleralcyonacea; family Helioporidae; genus Heliopora; species Heliopora coerulea. The sequence continues at coordinate 596,745 of JASJOG010000050.1, forward strand.
GGCGACTAAACTATGGAATGAACTTGAGGATGATATTAAGAATATTTCTAATATCGAAACTTTTAAGATTTTAATAAGAAAAAAACTATATAAAGAATGTTGGAATAGCTGCATGAATAGTTAACTTTTTAACTTTTTAACCTTTTAACTTTTTAACTTTTTAACTTGTTATTAATTGTAATATATAGTTTAAATTCACGTAGGTTGAGTAATTAATGATGTTAATGTAAATATAGATTTGTAACGTACATAATCATTAATTGTAATTATTTCTGAAAAGCCAGAATGGAGAAATAAATTACTTTAATAATAACACTGTTGACCACAATATTCTTATACCTAAACTTAATATTTACGGCGTTAAAAGAATTGTTCTCCGATGATTTCAATCCTACCCATTAAATCGAGTCCAAATATGTGAAATAAATCAAAAACTATCTGATGCTGAAAGAATTTCTAGTGGAGTACCTCAGGGAACTAACTTCCGATCATTACTCTTTCTAATATGTATCAATAATCTTCCCAACTGTTTGAATTCAACAAAAGCAGTGGCGCAGGAAGTGGGGGGGGGGGGGGCGTGGGGACACAGGCCCCCAATAATAGAAGTGAGGGCAGGCCCCCCGATATTTACGGCAGCCGCTGCTTTGTATATTGTACCTGATTAAGGTTGGACCAAAACAATCAGGTATGAAGTGGATATTTGTAATTATTAGAATTGAAATTAGTGAGTCTGTTTTAAAAAATACGTATCCAAAAATACGTATCCATTTATTTTAAGAAACGATTTAATTCCTAACAATCTTGAAGCAATTTGTATTGAGCTAACACCTCAAAAGAGTCTACCACTCTTAATATTAACTTGGTACGGGCCTCCCGATTCTAATACAGAGGTTTTTGACTTGTTTGAAGAATTTCTGCAGAAAACTGATTCAGAAAACAAAGAGTTGATCATCCTAGGTGATTTAAACTGTGATCTGTATGCAAATACAGCTGGACCAAACACTAAGAAACTAGTTGAATTGATGCATGTTTATCAGTTAAAACAACACATCAAAGAGCCTACTCGTATAACAGCTAATGCAAAAACGTTAATAGATGTTATTATTACTCAGATGGGAAATAGAACTGCTACTGCTTCTGGAGTCATACATTTGGGGATTAGTGGCCATACCTTGGTATATATGTGCCGCAAAATTAGTGCACAGAGAGATAAACCAAAATTTATCGAAACAAGGCAATTCAAAAATTTCAGCAGGGAAGTGTTTGAAAACGATCTAAAACGAGCCTTTAATAACTGCAATCTTCGCCGATTTAATGGCCCAAATGACGCTTGCAGTGCAGTGAAAGCTATATTTCTTTCCCTGGTCGATAAGCATGCACCGTTAAGACAAAGGAAAGTTAGAAGCGTTTATAATGCTTGGATAACAAGAGAAATTAAGAACCTTAGCCATCGCAGGGATTTTCTCAAAAAGAAAGAGGTCACAACCAACTCAACGTACTATTTTAATGCCTACAAACCGTGTAGGAACAAATTGAACAAAATAATTAAAGAAACAAAAACTAATTACTATAAAAACAAGTTGAATACATGTAAGGATCATAAAGAAAATTGGAAAGCGATAAATGAACTGTTGAACAAAACATCCAAAACTACCATAATTAATGAATTAGTTGTTGATGCGGAAAAAATTACACGCAACGATAATATTGCAAACGAATTCAATCGTTTCTCCTCGTGTATAGGCCCAAAGTTGGCCGATGAAATCATACCAAATGGTGTTGATCCACTGGCGTTCGTGGCACCTATATTGGATAATTTTATCTCCCAAACGATTTCCCGAGATAAAGTCAGGAAAGAAATCAACCATATGAAAACCAGTAAATCATCGGGCTACCACAAAATTTCTGTAAAACTGCTGCATGCCGTAGGAGATGCGATTGTCGAACCATTGACACACATATTTAATTTGTCACTTAAGATAGGTATATTTCCTGACGATTGGAAAACTGCCAAAGTAACTCCTATCTACAAGTCAGAACAAAGAAATTTGTGTGGTAATTATAGGCCTATTTCTGTTGTTTCTGTAACTGCTAAAAGTTTTGAGAAAATAGTACACGAACAACTGATGATACATCTGGAACAACATAAGATAATATTCAAATTTCAATCGAGTTTTCGCACTAATCATTCAACTGAAACAACACTACTCCATGCAACAAATAACTGGTTGACGAACATGGATGAGGGTTTGATTAATGGGGTGTTGTTCTTAGATCTTAAAAAGGCATTCGATACAGTTGATTAGCAACAGGAAACAAGTGTGCAAAGCAAATAATCTTTGTCAACTTTCCGCAATATTTCGTGTGGCATTCGGCAAGGGTCCAATCTCAGACCACTTCTATTTACGATTTACGTAAACGACTTGCCAAATGTCTTACAAATGACCGAACCCATTATGTTTGCAGATGATACAAGCCTAACTGCAACTGGACAGACTGTCTCTGAAATTAAATACAAGCTGGGGATAGACATTGTTAATGTTAATATATGGTTAGACGCCAACAAATTAACGTTGAATAAAGGAAAAACAGAGTACATGCTTATCGGCTCGAGAAAGCGTTTAGAACAGTCAGAAAGTGAACCTGTAATTAAAATTGGAGACCATGCGATTAAAAGAGTCTACAAGAAAAAAGTGCTCGGGGTAATAATGGAAGATAAATTACAATGGGCGAAGCACGAAGATGAAAAATGCAAAAAGATTTCTTGTTCTATAGCCGTACTTAGAAAAGTAAAACCCTATGTCCCCAAAGCAACTTTAGTGACTATATACAAGACATTTGTACTTGTGTGTGTATTTGTACTTTAACTATTGCTTTACTGTATGGCACGATGGTAATCAAGCGAACCTTACAAAATTACTAAATTTCAAAAGCGTGCGGCCGGGGTCATAACTGGTTTAGGCTACGAAGAGAGATCTTCCAATATTTTTCAAATGCTTAATTGGACCCCTATCCAGTCATTATTAAAAAAATAGAGAACTTATTATGATGTTCAAAGTGCTTAAGGGTATGGCTCCAGAATACTTAACACAGATGTTTAAAGTCTATACCAACCACACGTATGACTTACAAACTAGTCATAAAAAGCTTTATTTGCAAAAGCCTAAAACAAATTTCCTAAAACGGAGCTTTGCTTACAGGGGAACTGCTTTATGGAATGAAACCTTAGCAGGCAAGGCTCCAATGACAAAATTAAATAAAATCACTGTCAAAGCCTTTAAGAGAGTGATCAATGATGTATGCAATTAAGCCAGGATAATAATATCATACAATAGTTTTCTGTAGAGTAATATTGTAAGTTTGTAAACTAGTATTGTATGTAGTTGTTTATTTAGTTTTTTTTTGTATAGTAATATTGTCAGTTTGTAATTTAGTATCGTATATAGTTGTTCATAACTTAACAAGGCCTTTTGAAAAACAGGAAACTGAAAGGCAACCGTGTGTAAATAATTTTAAATTATTATTATTATTATTATTATTATTATTATTATTATTAATCATAGCATGATGCAGTAGTTTAGGACACTAAAACGTTTAATATGTTCCTATATTAAACTTTATTTAAAAACTAGGTTAAGGTAAAGAAAACAGTGTGTTATAATAATGGTGATTTAGTTATAACAAAGCCTTAGACACTTTATCCTATTCTATGACACCTTGTACATAATTAGTTTTAATCGTTGTGTTAACTAATGACTATAAGCTTTAATCTTATTTATTAATACGGGTATGGTAGTCATTTTGGAAAACCAGGTCAGCTTCACTGACTACTGTATAGTATTAACTTTGACCATTCACTATCGTGGGCTAATATAAACACTCAAAAATTGATTTTGTTAGGGAAAGTGGAACAGTAATTGAAAATCACTTCCTGTTGTCATGTACAATGATGAGATAAAATATTTTTTTATATTGCTATAAATTTTTGGTGTGTTACTGTTTATGATTTTTTTTTTCAGTTAAAATGGCCCACAAAATGCAGGAAATAGTGTTTCAGAGCCTTAGAAAATCAAAATTTTCTGGGGGAGCATGCCCCCGGACACCCTAAAAGTTCCTGGCACCTTGGGAGCTCGGTCGTGGTCCCCCAATGATGGTTGCTTCCTACATCTGTGAAAAGCGGAATTATTTGCCGATGATACAAACTTCTCATGCCATGGAAGTACCTCCACTGAAGTAGAGAAAAAACTAAACGCTGACCTGAACCACGTTCACAAATGGCTAATACCGAATAAACTTGCGTTAAATAATGAGAAGACAGAATATATGATTATTGGATCCAGACAAAGATTAAAAAAAATCACTGAAAATCCTGAATTAAAAATTGGAGATCAGGTCTTAAATCGAGTTGAAAACAATAAAGTCTAAGGAGTCATCATTAATGAGCAAATGAAGTGGGACAAACATAACTATAAACAGTGAAACGATATCTCAAAAAATAATGGACTACTGAGAAGGGCGAAGCAATTCGTCCCGCAAGGGATACTACAAGCTCTTTACAATTCGTTTTTACTGCCCCACTTAAATTATTATTCAACTGTTTGGCATGATGGAAACAAAACAATTTTTAAAAAAGCTTTTAAAACTTCAAAAAACGAGCTGCACATTCGATAACGGGTTTAAATTATGAAGTTAGATCTAAGGAACTTTTTCGCGTATGAAAATATGATAAAATAAAGCAAATATTGGACAGAAGAGAAGTCATCATGATCCATAAAGCACCAAATGACCTAGTACAGGCGTATATATCCTAATTTTTCACCTTTTGAAGCAATTGTACATATGAACTGCGTAGTAACGAAAGTAAACTTTATCTTCCAAAACCTGAAACTAATTTCTTAAAAAAAAGTTTTCTTTATAGAGGAGCTGTTACCTGCAACAACCTAAATACTGAATTAAGAAAAAACTTTATACAAATTCCAATGAAACAAGTTCAAAACGTCTTAGTCAAGCAATTTAAGAGCATTTAAAAGTGGATATAGACAGTATCGATTGTAAATATTAATACTTGTTTAGACAATTTTATTGTAAATAGATTAGTTAGCACACGACTCTTTGAAAATCAGATCGCTGAAAGGCAACCGTTTTTAAATAAGTTTAAATAATAATAGTAATAATATTAATAATAATAATAGTAATACTAATAACCACTTTGACATAATATGCCAATTTGGGTTAAACGACCTCATCGGCTCGTATGAGCTGACTTTCCTCAATAATGATAATAATAATAATAATAATAATAATAATAATAATAATGTCAGTTGCCATAACACTGCGCTAGAATTGAATTCATTTCCAGCTGAATTAATATTAAGCACGTTTCGACTAGCAGAAAAAATCATAATCTAATTATCTTCACAGCAAAGAACGAGTCCATTGATTTTTCATAACCCGACTAGTGCTTATTGCAATGATAAAATGCAATGACCAAACAGCTTCGGTGTTTAACATGGAAAATAAATGTGCAGAAATTTCTTCGCATGTGGAGAAATTGTAGATCTCAGTGGGCGGAGCTAAGCTTTTTAGAATGACTTGCGAATCGTTTAAAACTAGTGGTTACTTTCTATTGGCTCTGGTTTTCAATATATGGTTGGCTTAATATAATGACAATTGCACTACTAGTAAACACGAAATATCATTAAAGCTCATTTTTAAGCTCACTCGATCTCCCCATGAAAATTTCGTTAAAATTATATCTCAATACCGAGTTGGATATGTTGGTCTGTTTCGGTTTATTGTAAGGTGCTCCGGAACCACACTGGATTAGGAAGAGGAAACAGATAGAACATCTTTGATATGTCGCGGATTTTAACTGAAACATGGATTCCAATTCTTGTATAAACGAAGAATAAAATCTTTCTCTTCAGAATCACTTAATGTGTGTTGGCAATTTAATCCTATATTTTCATAAGAAATCGCCGAATTCTTATGGAATTAGGTGAGGGCGAGTGCTAATTTTATATAAGATTGAACATTTCGGATTTTCACTCGCTAGGAATTAAGATACACAACATTTTTTTTCGGCCAATTTCTACGTGGATTCCCTCCTTAACACCCGCGAAACTGTTTGCGTAAGTTTTAAAGTCCAATCATCTATTGGGCGTGCGTGTCTACAACTTTTCGACATGAATTAATTACATACATATATGTTCCAGCCGTTCCATAGCAATATCCAGACGTTTTATCAGTTGTACTTTAGTGAATGCCACATTCCAGCGAGAAAAGTAAGTTCTTCATGTATTTTCTAATTTTTACTATTATCCTACCAACAAAAACCTCTATATCAGTTAGGTCCAAAATATTGTCTGCGCAACGAACACGTGTTTAGAACGTGCTATTTTCTTGTTTTCAAAGTCCATTAAATTTGACACCACTTGTGATGGTTTTTCATGCATGCTTGATAGCTTAAGAATGATTGATGTTCTACATGCGAACAATATAATTTATAGATCTTTCCCAGAACAATCGATTTCATTTAATGCTTAGCTTTGCTTTTGAAAAATACATTCTTACAAGTAATAGGACAACACCTAGTGATCAAGATCCAAATTCAAGGATTTTGGTCATTTCTTGAAAGTACGGATACACGGGCATGGAATTTATAGAGTCTTGGAAAATTTGATATCCCTGGTTTCACCTCTTCACCCGAAGCTGCTTGTGTTCAGGTTTCCGTCTCATGATAGCTTTGAAAATGCAAAGGAATATTAAAACTAAAGAACTGTGTCCCTTGAAAAAAGAATTTTTAAAGTTAGTAATGTCAGAGAGTTTGATAGAACACTGGTATGCGGACGTCATCTCATGATTTTGTAGAATTTTTCGGGCCTTACGTCCTCTACCAATTTCAACGCGAGAGTAAACAAAAATAAGTACTGGATTTGACGTACGTCATATAACGATAGCCTGAACAAAGATTTGGAAGATATTATTGGCTATAAACCAAGTTACATTTTATGAATAGATTCTAAGCAACAAGTTCCGTGGGGTAGTGAAGTGTAAATTGAAATGAAAATGAAACGAGAATCAAACAAATGATTATCAAATACTGTCATTCCGTAAGCTCTTGTTATTTTTATAACGTATTTTTCTGTAACACAATATCTATTAAACAAATCACCTATTGCAAGTACTTGACACAGGAAAGAATATGCATTTGTGCCTCTCAAAAAACATTCGCTCGTATTTTTTTGTTGATTTTTTAGTTTTGAGGTCATTTGTTCAAAACCATGAACAAATGAGACATTGGAAAAAGTCACTATAAAAGGAATGTTATTCCCACCGTAATGGCGAGAGAGCAGAATTGTCCATGGTTTTACGTGACTGCACTTATCTACCGGATAAATTTTCATACCCATTGAATAGGAAATTACTACCGAAATGAGAAAGTATTTAATCTTTGAAAAACTGCACCATTGTACTTATAATATTTGTGAATTAATTGGTACATGTGCCGAAGAGAACAAGATAAACAATCGACAAACCCGATCTTTCTCAACGAATATTTTAGGCATATCAAAGGGAATACGCATGCAGGTAGTTGTGTGAAGGCGCTCCACGAAGTTAACTATGATTCAAGTCTTGTGCTTACCTTATCATCACACTTTTGTATGACAAACCTCCATGTATAATTTGGGCCACAACACTATCAGTGCTATTTGATCGTTAAATAGCTGCATGCATGGCTTGGATAAGGTATAATTTGTCTTCTTTAGTTCTCGGAAAGTCAGTTCTTGCTGACTGACGGTTTAGATATTGGAATAAATCGATGTTAAGATGCTTGCATGCAAGTCTGATTAAAGTAAAGATTTGATTAAAGTAAAGATAATGATTACGAATTTTACTATACATATGAACGGTTCATACCTTTACCAACTGATCAGGTAAATATTTCTATGAAATTCACAGCTCGGACTTACCTCTATATGCCTGTAAAGTGGTCTTTCATAAGAACTACAATCGGAAGCAAATGTTTTTGCTTTATAGGCAACTGAAAACACATTAGCTTTGAATACGTTTAAGTGGGATGTGTATATATACCTAGGATTTATTTACAGAAAATACAAATCAGCGACATCATTGGTTAAAACTTACCAACTACGTTATCTACTTTTGTCGTTTCTTCGTCTTTGTTGAGGCTATTGCAATGCATGTTTTCTTAATATAAGAGACGCTGTTCATAAAAACTTATAAGAAGTCCAAATCATGTTCAACATGCAGCCCAAGATACAATGTTGGTATGAATTGTCGTCAAGGTTTTGAAGCGGTTTGCTAGCCCTAATGACAAAACTACGTTAAAAACCATTAGCTTTGCCTTGACCTCACTCTTGATTCATAGAAAGCTGCAGAAACAACCAAGCACTTTGCCTTTGGCTAAAACGAAATGAAGGTTTGAAGGAACTTTGTTTGTCAATCTTAGATGGAAATTCCCTCCATACAAGATATTGGCTGTATATTCTGTATTCAACAAATGTTCAATAAATTTGTTTGTAGTAACACTAGCACGACTAAAACTGAGTAAACGCCCAAAGTGAAATTGAGAAATTTCAAATTGTTTTTACTTTGTTTCAAAGTTAACAGCTTGTATTTACCTACTAAACGTTGTCTGAGCGATTCCCTTCGATGTTTGTTAATCAAGACATGCAGATAGCCTGACGAAAATTGGGTAACAAAGCATTATCATTTTTCATCTATACTCGTTAGGTAAACTAAATAGCTGTATTGACTTAGGTTAAACCAAGCATGCTAAGATGATCCCTGATCATGTTTTTGAACACTTTATTGCAACAAGTAAGCATTAACTGACTGTTATTCCGATCTTCTGTCGCAGTTGTAAAATTTTCCACAAAGTGTAGAAGGTTCTAACTGTATCGAAGTAAGTCTAATCAGTCAAATGCTTGGTATGCATTGCATTCTGTACATTGGACTTTGAGGAATAATTAACAATGAGACCTTCTTAAAATCTAGTGATCTCTTTCGAATGACACGATTAATTAAAATCAAACAACTTTATGTTATTCAACGTCCACAAACATACCTTTACCTTTGACGGTTTCTTAGTAAAGGATATGTAATGCCTGGGATCTGATTCTCAATTTTCAAGCATTTAAAACTGTGATTGTTGATTCGTTCTTATGGTCGTTATACAATCAGTTTACGATGACATATGATGTAAATGAAGGTTTTATTGGATATGAAGACTAGACGTAGATATTGAAATTACATACCTCAATTCTCCATGGAAAAGAAAGTTTAAGTTCTTTATCCTGAGATCAGACTTACAATGATTCTCGACAACCGGCTGGATTAATACATGACTCGAGTAATCGATAGCTGAAACATGAAACCGTCTTGTTTCGCCCGATTCTCAAATTCTTGCCGATAATAAATTAAAATTCTGTTTGGCAAGCCTTTGTATCTTGAATGTTAAACTCGACCACACCCACTTAACTTGATGGAAGATCATTTCACAATGTAGAAGAAACAAAGTTGATGACGAAAAAATATCTGACAGATCCACAATTGATAAATACAGTCGCCTTAGCCGAATTCGACATCAACATACAGGTATAACCATCGAATAAAAAACGAAACAGAGTACACGTCTTTTAGAAGTTAGCAGATGAAATAAAACAAGAGTTATCAATGAGTCGCAAGATGGTGAAAGTGAGCATAAAAACTGTATGCAAAATTTGATAGAATGTTTCAAAAATTTAGTGGGGAGAGGAGCAACCTAAGAAAAGGTCCAGGTGAAACAAAGTGAGAAGTAACTGATAGATTTAACTTTACCCGTGTTCGGTCCTTAACGAAAGTACTCCTTTTTTAAGACTTCATTATAGTCGCCTCTAAAGTAATATTACATATTGGACCATTTCGAATTTCCCTTTTCTTATGCTTGACCTTAAAGTAGGGTCTAGCACAAAGTATTCTATTGGACAATAACAAGAATAAAAGCTGCTTTATTTTTACAAGTAAAAATTATTTAAATTTTTTGAATATTCTGAACAATCCTCTTTTGAAAACCCAGGATAAAGGTGATTTGGAAGTTTTTTTAGTATTATAGAATGTGTTATTATATTATTTTAGTGTTATAATTATTATTGTTGAAACAATTCGCACACCACCCAACTAAAGGCAGTGGAAGGGGTCTCAGCCTGCTACAGGCTCCCAGCATCCCACTAGGAAAGGCATCAACATTATTATTATTACTATTATTGTATTAGTATGATCTTTATTATTACCCTTGTGAAAATTCCACCTGCCAGATTTCAATTTTTAAACTGTGCCATGAAAATGCTTTACATGTGAATCACATCATAACCAGTTGAGTAAATGTGGTAAATGTTGCCGGTAAATATGGAAGTTGAATATATAAGAAACTTTAAAATGTTATTAAGCATTCACATGTGATTTTATTTGATCATGTGATAACATGAAATCACACGAAGTAAATCATGGGGAATTTTCGGGTATCTTTACGTTATTTTCTACCAAATTTGATACTTCATTTAAAAATTCTTGCACGCGTGTTATAGAGTTGAAAAAATACAAGATAATGAAAAGCCCGCAAACATTTTGGACTGTCTAGTTTTATTTAAAAAGGGCTTAGTTCATGATTTATTTAATCGTCAGCCGTGTTTTAAATGCAGGACAAATTTACGGAAAGGTGTATTTTTCTACTCAAAAATATTTCATTTCTGTCATGGTAGTTAGAAACTCTTAGTATATAACAAATACATTTCTTTCAAAAAGGTACATGAAAGCTATCATATTTGCAGACCTACTACAGTAAAATATTCCATGGCCAAGTTCTCTCTCTTCAACTATTCCAGCCAAATTAGATGTCATTTTGTCAATGACATTCAGGTTGGTCTAGTATCTTGCATATGGAGGTCATTGTAGATATTTTTATCTGAGGAAAACACCCTATCCAAGAAAGCACATAAATTCCTGAAATGTTTTTGAAATAATAATCTATCGTTGAGACTTTCATCAAATGTTTCCATTTTAGAACTTTAGATTACACCACTCCCTGAAGCAATTAGGCACGCTTTAATCGTAATTAAAGTTCTTTGCGTGCTTGACCTGTTTTCTTTTTGACAGTACATTGGCTAGACGAAATGAAAAGTGGCTGTGCTTTAGTTTCAGTAAGTATTACAAAAACGCTAAGTTTGCTACGTACCAACCATCGTGTGAAATAAATACAAGTATGATTCAACGTTATTTAATATTGTCCGGATCAGGGGGTAATTGCTATAAATGATTAAGACTTATATTTACTTATCAAATCATATTACCGTAGGTTAGACCTATAAAGCTTAACAGTTTCAGTATAATGTGAATAGACTACTAGTCAATCAGTTAGCACTGGAAATTAAATCCAATCATAAAGGGAGCTAATATTATGTTTGAAAATTAGGCAAATATAGACAACATAGATGTTTGCTTTGTTCTGGTCAAAAATTTCCAGAACCTTTGGGTGGTAAAACATTCATCTCGTCCATGAAAGGACGCACTATCAGGCTTAGAATTTCAATTTCTCTTATTCCTGCTGTCTTCAACACAGTGCATGGACATTCATATTGCAGATCTCAGTTAGGGGTTTTTTAGCAGTGATCGTTAAATTGATTGTTTCTTCTCATTAAACTTTTACTCGCTGTGAAACGTATTCCTCTTTAAACTCTAAATGAAATTCATGAAGGTTTTCTGGATACTTTTACACTAGACCAAATTTCTCTGGACCCATAAGCAATCCGTAGACTTTTTCTTCGGATTCAATGTAGCCGTTTACACTGAAGTAACAATCCAATACAGAAAATCTTCGCTCTGCTCACCAATACAGATAAAAATATGTCAGAAAAAGAGTCTGCATACTTTGAGTCTGGAGAGCTAACAATTCAGAGAAAGTTCTTTTTTTGATTTTCTATACAAGAACGGAAGTAGAACTGCTGGGAACATTATTTTCTTTCTTTTTTTATAAGAGGCTGTAATAAGAGACTAATGAAAATCGTTTACACGAGCATGCAACTAACCCATTTACTTTTTTCTATATAAACGGCCAACGAATCTGAATAGACTTTTTTATGTGAATCCGAATACTTTTGCTGTAGTGTAACCGTAGGTTTCGCCTGGTGGTGCACTGTTTCCATATTGGGGCCTAATAAAAAATCTTAACATGCTAGCTTGTGGTATTAGTATTAAGTCACTTTAGTGAAGTTCAGAACGCAAATTTTTATTTAGTTGAACTTGTTGCAGTTGAACGTAGTTGAACATATCCAGTTTTGCAACTCTACTGAGCAAACCTCCCCTTGATTCCTATGCAAAATACTGCATTTTATTTTAGTATTTACTCCTGTAAGTTGTCAGCCACAAAATCCTACTAAACGTCACTGAAATCACGTGCTATCTTTTAGGTCTCTTGTCCTGCTTCCTCAGCCGTAGCCAGCTGACCTTACAACGGAGGCAGAATCACAGAGTGATCAGACAGAATCACCAGGTTGCATCCATATAACTAGAAAAACATGTTAAATGTACAGCATGTCATTCAGCAAAACTTTCCTTCAATAAATTACGGGTCAGTTAGGTCTGATTATGCCTGGTCCGGTTTCCATTTTGAACCACTAGTCCACGCTGAATGAATGTATCTCTTGCGTAAGTCAGTGCAATCCCGTTATCGCAGGAATCGAATGTCTGTGACAATGATTCACAAAGCTATGACCGGTGAGGTTCAACCAATGGTGTTAACTTTTCAACTATTATTTTCTCTATAATACTATTCTCAAAATAAACGTTTTCGAACTACGACTGTAAGTTTTTTTTTGGATCTAATTCTTATCTTAAAAGAAAGATCTATCCTTTCAAGGTTTCCATTGTAACTTTTGGGTTATCATCTCAGTCTGGCGTCTAGACTAACATCAATTTAGACATCACTGCATGACCAGCCACATGCTGATTGATATGTTATGGATAAGCACTCACTGATTGCAATGGAATTTACTGATATCAGAGTTAGAAACCTTTAAGTATTGCATAAACGTCTTTTAGTTTAGTTATACAAATGCCTTAAAACTATTGCTAAACAATTTGATTTCTATGTTCATTGAAATTTGGCGTGGATGCGCGTCCACAAACGTTGTGGCGTCCGTGACCCCCTCACGTCAAAAAGTATCGGGAAAATGTAATGGCAGCGATGCAGCGAAGGGAGTGTTGAAATCTCTCCCTTCCTACTACAAACATCAAAACAACTGCGCTAGAAAGCCTGTCATGATAAAGGCTGTACTTGATACGAAATCTCGATGTACAGGTGATATCTGACTTTAAATCCCAGCATGTCAAGAAAATTTCTGCCCACGTGCCAGAGCAATAGCAGACGTAATGAGATATTATAATATTGAAATTGATTTTTATTAAGTGGAAATCCTGTATCTGTCGTTCGACAGGAGATCAATCCAATGCAAATTTGTCGGTCGTGTAAGCTTTTCCGAGTTTTCAAAAGTGTAAGCAAAATGATAGACCAAAAATTACCTTATTCAATCTTTGTTTGGCACAAAGAAGAACAATCACGAAGAACCGTAATAATTCAATGAACGTTTTCGGAAAATCTAGCTGATAGGAAAGTTTCTTTTCGGTTCGTTTTTGTCCGGAAAAAACTGCCTGAAAACTGCAGTCAGGACGCCTTAGTGCATTCTCTATAAACAGTTGGCAGATAAACTCTACTGCCAATGCATGCATAGTCCGATAAAATGTCCTTCGGGAAAACGATAGGACCGAATAACTGTAGTGTTTCAAAATCAAAGATTTCAATCAAGGCATGGCAAAACGTGTTATGCTCTCTCTCAGCATAACCGGCTAGTATCAGGGGCGGATCCAGGATTTTAGGGACGGGGAAGCATGAAGACGAGTGCCGAAGGCGCAAGAAATTTGGGGGTCAGGGGGCATGCTAACCCGGAGAATTTTGAATTCCTAGGTATCTGAAATGCTATTTCTAGCATTTTGGGGGCAGGCCCGTAGCCAGCCTGCATCCCTAGGGGGGCATTGATAGCTCTAGGGGGGCAACAAACTAGACCCATCTGACCTGATCCAACAACGACATATCATGACCAACCAATTCAAAAATCAAAATACCCCTTCCTGCACGAGTGGAAACGAAGAAAAAAAAGAGACAGTACCAAATATTTATATAACGAACTATTATTAATATCGATATCGACATATGATCGTTTAGTTTATCCAGTCCAACTTAAGTTCAACTACTAAACTTCTTGGTTCATAAATTTATTAGATTAACAGTATGTTGTTCTTCTTTAACGCCTCATTAAGTCTTCGATTGAAACTAAATTAACTGCAAACGAGGGTGAAGTGCTGCAAACTGGCTATAGATAACCATCAAAATACATTATCCGATAGGCATACCTCATTTATCATATTCATTTATTTCAATAAACACATTTCTTAATATGGTCAGCATTTTTTTCAAGGGTAGGCGAAAAAACAATTCTGGGAGGGCATTGCTCCCCTAGGCCCCCCTTGGCTACTGGCCTGGGTTTCAGTAATGGATACAAATGGTGTAAGGTTTATCCCATTTATTTCAGTGCGTTTCGCTTTTCTACCCATAAGGTTGTTTAACTCTTTCTATGTACCTTTTGGGTTTCCCATACTGTTCATAATTTCATCTTGATAGCAGTATTTTTTTGTCTTTCTCACCAACTGATTTACCGTATTTCTTTTTTCTTTGAAACGCAGCCGGTCAGCAGGCGAGTTAAACTTGAAGGATTTATTTTTCAGTAAATCCCTGACATACAGTTCACACCCAATTTCTGGGTTTATCCAGGGAGATGGTTTGTCACAAATTCTTTTAGTACGACATGGTACATTTCAGTCCAGGATAGTTTGCATAGTAATTTTCCAATCTACCCAAACATTGTTAATATCTTGACAATTATTGGGATATGGCGAAACAGTAATGTTAACATCTTGTATAAATTTCTCTTCATTGGAATTTTTAAAACTTCTAGTCCCAACAAACCGTGGAGACCCTCCACGAATACCAACCTTACGTACTGCAAAGATTAAATTATGATCACTGAATGAGATAATAATAACTTCACAGTGAGTTATGCTTTCCTTATTATTTGTAATTACATGGTCAATCAATGTTTTGGTTTCTTCGGTTACCCGAGTTGGCTGTTCGATTAATTGGAACAATTGATGATTATCTAATAAATCAGCTAGTTTCAAGGTGTGTAGTTCAATGTTAGAAGAGATTAAATCACAATTCAAATCTCTAAGAATACAGGATTCAGTATATGTGGAATCTGCTATTTTTAAAATTTCTTCAAACGTGTCAAAGAGTTCATCAGGAGACTTAGGTGGTCTGCGACATGTTGTGAATAAAAAGGATTTGAATTTGGTTTTGTTATTTCTATTGATATCATTTCTAAGTTATTATCTTCAAGGGCAAATTTCCTTGTAAAATTGATGGAGTTTCGAATGTAAATACAAACTCCACCTCCAGATTTATTGCGATCTTTACGGACGCAAGTATAACCTGGGAGGTTTACTAGTGAATCAGCACCACATTGGTGTAACTTGGTTTCATTTATAGCTAAAACATCAAAAATACCATCTTCTATGTATACTTTAATTTCATCAATATGTTTCGAGAGACTAAATATTTATCAAACCCATATTAAATCCTCGAATTTTGGGATGGTTAATTTCATAATGTAATGCAGAACACGGTGATGAACTTTGATTGGTTACTGATCTGCACTGATAACATTACATCAATAATTAATGTAATTTCTAAAATTACTGGCAAGAGTGTGGATAGCTACAGGATTTAGGTGTAATCCACCAGCATTCAAAAAGTTCTCACTAATATTGCCATTTTCTATATAATCAAAGTTATTCTCCTCACAGAAGCTCTGAAGTAAATCACTTACCTATGAGATTTTATCATTCAATGATTTGTCATTTCTTCGGAAGATATTGTACTACTCGCAGTTGGATGCTCTTGTTTAATACCATGGATAACTTTTGTTATTTTGTTCTTGATTTGCTTTGGATTATCTTTCTTAGGTTATAAGCCCCTGCATGAATAATAATTTTGTCATGTTTGCGTTTCAAAATCGGTTTTACATAGTATTCTAAATCTTCGACAGTCGCACCAGGAAAGGAATGTGATGTTACTTTGCAGGTTCTAGATAACTTCCTACCATTTATCGGTTTTGTCATTGAATCTCCCACAAGTGCAATATGCGACTTGTTTGTTGTTTCAGTGGAAGGATTAGAAAGGTTATTGCTATAAGAGTTCGCGTTATATTTCACCTTCGAAGAAGGTGCGTTGTCATGTTGATAGTCGTTTGACGAAGATTTTGTTGTATCAATCAAGTCAGTGGGTCGATTTTTCATACCTTTACCAACTTCAATCCACGGGCCTTCGTCAGTTGGATTATTACCAAATGGAATGTTATTAGTGTTACCAAATGTAATGTTATTAGAATTGGTCTGGTTGTCTTGTCTCAACAACTTGATAACTGTTAACAAACTGTCCCGTTCAGATTTGAGTTCTTTCACCTTCGACATCAACTTATCACATTAAACACAAATATGGTCAAAATCATCTTTGGCGCATTGAATTTTACTTTCGAGAGCCATAAAATTCAGCCATAACTCTGAAAATGATTTGGCATTTTGTTTACATCCCGAACATGATTGATGGATTGCCTTTTCAGTTGAACTATTAAAAGTTTTGATTACTATGCATTTACCTACGCCTTTTGTGTTGTTGTTAATTTCAAGATGGCCGCCGACACTGGCGGTCATCTTGAAATTAAGGTCCTCGCTCACCTTTTTGAAACCGGTCACTCAGCTTCAATAAACAACTTCCGCATCCTATCCGCTTGCACCTCACCTTCTCAACTATTTATTCGAGAAAGCCTTCTTATTCGCAAACTAAACTCTTCTCTCAATGCTAATATCGGGTCTGTTCCTTTTTCTTTATTCTAACCTTCTCGCACATCTAACCTCCGTGCTCACTTTTCATTCTGTGATTTAATTGTCTCGCATATTTTCTCGTAATATAAACCGTTTAGCTACCTATATATTGTAACTTAAGAACGTATCCGTCACTCTGATGATGTTGCTGGTTGCAACGAAACGTTAGTCTTTTGCTTAATAAATTATTCTACCTATTTTATCATGGCTTTGTTTCGCGTTTTGTGCTGGGCACTTATTTTACGTAAGATATTGTATCAACTTACTTTAAAAGTTAAAATACTAATTAAGAATTTATACTTTATAAAGGAAGCAAAGTGTCTTACAGCATGTATGTCACTTTGAATTCTATTAGTATTTTCAGTTCCAACTATAAGCACATGCTCATGTTGTCCTCTGTATTATAGAGTTATATACAGATATGTGTATGTAAACATATGTACATAACAAATAAAAAATAGTTTGAGTGTCTCTGTGCTGTAACACAAAAATGAATGACATTATTTCTTCCAGAAAAATGCCTAGTCACTCATGTTTCTATCACAGTATAGACACTCAAGCAATTTTCTATTTGTCAAATATAAATACTTACACATACATATATACCTAAAGCAGTATTGCCCTATATACTTAACTATGGTTCCTGGTCATGCTCACAATATTTATTTCTATTAGCATAAGAAGACCAGTTTACAGTTATTTACCAAATTTTGGACTTCTTGGTGGACTAATTTCCTGAGAGTCTATTCCAAAATTTAGGTGATAGTCAACTTCCTCTGGTAACCTCTTCACATACGCAGTTGTGGATTTCTCCTCACCTCTTCAACAACCCAGTAAACTGAATAAAACACGCATGACTTCATTATACGAAAGGTTAAACATGCATTTGAATGTCTAATAAAACCAATTTGAAGAATAAGTCTAATAACAATCGAATAATCAATCTGTTTACCTTTGAGAAGGACACTTCTTTCACGTCTGCGCTGATCATTTGAATAAAACGATACTCTTTGCAAATCCACGGATAACTGTAACTTCTGAGAACTTGAAATAAGTATATTTCTTGTATTTCCAAGCTTTGGCTCGTATAGCTAGTTTAAACTTAGAAAATATCGCGTGGTTAAGCCATCATAACTCCGGTGCATCATCTCAAGTTACTTTTATTTCAAGAAATATCTCTTTCTTTAAAATTGTAATTTTCTTATTAAAGAAAAAAGTCCTTTTAATAAGAAAATGAGTTTCTTACTCTAAGAAATACATCTTTATTAAAACTCGAGACTTTCTTACTTCAAGAAATGTGTCTTTCATTACAATTATAATTTTCTTATTTTTAAGAAATATTACTTTTAATGAGAAAATGAATTTGTTATAAGCAGCAACTTCTTCAATTCGCTTCGTCATTTCCAAGTCAAACTAAAATGTTTGAACAAGTCCTACTCGCTAAATTTTATAATGAATTTGTTATTTTAAGAAATATCTCTTTATTAAAACTCAAGACTTTCTTACTTCAAGAAATATCTCTTTTAATGAAATTATAATGTTTTTATCTTAAGAAAAATTACTTTGCATAAGAAAATGTCTTTTTTATTTTAAGAAATATCTCTTTATTAAAACTCGAGACTTTCTTACTTCAAGACATAACTCTTTCAATAAAACTATTATTTTCTTGCTTTAAGAAATATTACTTTTTATAGGTGAATGACTTTCTAATTTTAAGAAATATTTCTTGATTTAAGATAAATTATTCTCAACAAGAAATATTTTTCTTGTTTCAAGACATTTTTTTCTTAATAAGAAAATGATTTTTTGCTGTGTTTACATACAATCTATCAACATCAGCCTGCGGGTGGAGGGTGCGAAATGTAATCAACAACTGCCGTATCTTTCTATCCATAAATCAATTCTTCTTTCCTCCAACCAATAATGCACGTTCCATATCTTACTACAAAAACGGCTCTTACATTGATCGCTTTTATTATATTCCCTCACCTTAGTTTTGATTTCAGGATCTTTCTGACCGGCAAAAGTACTCCCCTCTTACTCTTTGTTTCATCTCTTCGTCCTTTATACTATTTGCTTTAAGCATTCCGAGGTACTTATATCCATCTCTATTCTCTAACATTAAAAATCATGGTTCTTAATGAGGCTTTTAAATTGCCTTATTGTAGAAGAATTTTTAATTTCATTTGGTGATTTATTCAAAACCATTGCTCCTCTACAACCGAAGGATTTTTTCATTAAATTATAGTATTTGGCTTTGACAGATGATAATTTAGTTTCGCATCGAACACTAAATCAGATAATTGTTGGTTTCTTCTTGACTCAAGATTACACAGATTAAGGAAATTCAATAATTCAAAAGATCGATAGTCGTACTACATTTGGCAATATTCGAGCAGCTCTATTTTGAAGCCGCTGTAGTTTGTCTTGCAAAGCAATATACTAACACATCTCCAAGCTTGAGAGCTGTAGCCAAAATATGGCTGTACGAGAGTTCTTTAAACAAGAATGAGCACATTTAAATCCGCATACGTTTGTAATCATCTTAAGACATTGAAACTCTTATTTACTTTCTTTGTTATCACGCAGTTCAATATGCTCATGCAGTCCAGGTCAATGCCTAGAGATCCAAAGGAGTAATTCTATTTCAGAATCATCCTCAGGGTATTATGGGATGATTCCAAGGGAGTAAGTTTGGTTACTATTACTCCCTGAATTGGATCAAAGAAGACAATTGAAGGATCAAAAATTATCTGATTTAACTTTTAGTATCACCCAATAATCACATACTCAGTCTTGGTAGTATTTAAACTCAATATATTTACAGACATTCAGTCAGATACGCCGACTAAATCCAGATTTAATTTTATAGATATCAATCAATATTTTTCTCAGATACTGCAATCTGGGTATCGTCAGCACACACATCACATTTTGAGATTTTTAAGCTATTCAGCAGATCATTGACATATATTAAAAATAGTAAAGGGCCAAGGATAGAACCTTGAGGTATGCCAGTAATAACTTGAAAAGGTTGTGAGAGCTGACCATTCACTTGGCAAAATTGTATACGATCTGATAGATAACATCTAAGCCGTTTGTGAACACTACTCCGAATGCCGTAAAGTTCCAATTTCTTCAGCAGTATTTCGTGGTCGTCTGTATCAAATGCTTTTTTTCAGTCAAAGAAAACAACTCAATTTAATTAGCCTATGTCAGTGCTGTAATACCATTGGATTGTAATTTTGAGTAAAGCAGTAACTGTCGAATGGTTCGGCCTATAGCCATCCTGAGACTTTGTCAGTATGTCTGTTTTCCTGAGATAGGGAATAGAGTTGGTAGTGTACAAGCTTCGAAATAATTTTAGCAACTACAGATATAACGGATGTAGGCCTCTAGTTATTCATAATGTTATTATCACCTGCTTTAAAAAGTTGAGTTACTTTTGAAATTTTCCAATCACAGCAAAACACACCCATTGAAATAAATTTATTAAAAAATTTTGGACGGGATTTGGCTATCAATGAAGCAACCAGTTTAATCAGCTTAGCAGAGAGATTGTCAAAACTAGTTGCCTTGTTAGGTGATATTTCTTGTAGAAACTTAAGCACACCTCTCTTTTCAGAAATGTCCTGAAAATCAAAATGCTCATATACTCCAGCAATATAGCGTTGAAAATATTTTGCCCAAGTTGAACAAAGTGTTTATTAAATCAATTTGGAATATCATCTAATCTGATTTCATGATTAGTTTTGTCTTTCGTTTCCATGACTTTATTTGAATTTGGATTTTTTAATGATTTCTTTAACAATTCACCAAGTTTTCTTATAAAGTTTGGAGTTGCAATGAGGACAAACAGCGTTGTTAATTTATCTATTATAATAATTTTTGAATCTCTTATAATTACTCCAGTCTTTACAGTAATTTGTTTCAGAAGCTGTTTTTCAGTACATCGTTTTTAGAAATTGAAATTGTCATTTATCTAATAGTTCTTTTATTATCCACAGAATACGTTTTTTGACAATTTAGCATTCCCTGACCGGTGCACGTTTTTCAACAACCTCCATGAAATTGGTTTTCCAATGGAACCACATTGTATTAGGAACATCGTTTGCATGAAAATTTGATAAGTTTAGATCCTGCTCATCATTGAGACAATTGTCTTCGTTGAAGTGTTTAAAGTCACGAAATTCAACAAGATCAGGTGTTCCTTTAAGTGCAGGGAACTTACGAATACCATAAATCAAGACTTGGTCATTAATAGTTATTTTAGATACTCCTGATTGAGCAATTTTATCTAAACAACTTATATAGAAACGATCAGCTAGACTGTTAGAAATTGGGACTGACTGGTGATCCTTGTTGGTTCATCTATCAACTATGTATATTGATTAAGATTTATAATGAATTTCAGTTCCTTCGTGACAGGATCGTTAAAATCTTTCTTAAAAAAATTATAATTTATATCTCCTACGATTTTGTTTTCTTTTTTCTTTTCAAGGTTAAACAGGCAGTTAATTTGGATGAAACCATGTAGAGATGTGGTAAATCAAGATATCGAATTTTTAGATTTGTAGATTAGGGGAATGCATTTGAAGGAGAACATTGCTCTTATAAAATTAGTTTTACGTTTGACTGCGGTTCTAAAGGAGCTTTTTATTTTATTGTTTGCAAAAAATGCTGTAAAGTTTACGTGGATAGCACAATAACATCATTCAGGCAGTGCTTCTATAATCATAAGAGTAAAGTCACTCGGTATAGTACGGGTCAGAGGGAAATTCTCGAGAAATAATTTTACGTGCATTTTTTAGTGCAAGTCATGGGGGAATTGATGATATGACGGTGAAAATTATTGATACGACGTATGTCACAGAATCAATCATAGGAGAGGCCTTTTGGGCTTCAAAACTTAACTCATTTAACCCTAGAGGACTGAATATTAGCGACTTTGTTTGATTTAACTATATAATTATTACTATGACGGTGGATAAACAGCTTGAACACTATAAACCGGTGATTCTTGAAAAAGGGACTGTTTCCCGAAACATTGAATAAAGTTTTTAAAGGGTAAATTCTTGATCAGTCCATACTAATTATGCTATTTTTTTTATTAAACAGTTACTTACGTATATTATCTCATTTGTTTCGATTGCACCTAGTTTACCAGTCTGTTCCACGTAACAGGAAGCACAAAAAGTCACTACAGTGATGAGGACGCTTTTGGCCTAAATAGTGAGCGTATTTAACCAGTTATTTGGTCATTACCTAGCAGCAAGATCCGTAGGTTCGAACCTGTGATGCAAATCTCACAAGTTCGGATCTACGGTTAGAGCTGCCAGTTAATGATGTTTCTTCCTTCCTTATAGCACCAATACCGCTTTAAGCAATTGACGAGCTGCAAAGAAAGGTTTTTCAATCGAATTTTTGAGAAAATTGTCACAATTTCAGATGCAATCTACTTAAAACATTTCACTTCTTACCAAAATTGATGGTCTTGCTTTACAAGGCCTGGACTTTAAAAATTCCAGTTTTTCTTTCTTTTCCTTTTATTTTATTTTTTCTCCTTTCCTTTTTCCCTTTCTTTCCTTTCTTTTCCTCTAGTCTTCTCGTCTATTTTCTTTTGTTTTATTTTGCTTTCCTCCTTTCCATTTCTTTTCTTTTCTTTTGTTTCCTTGTTCCTTCTTATTGAAAAAATGACAAGTGTCAAGGACAAACAAATGGAAATAGACCTACAAGAATTTAATGGATTTTATTCTGCTACAAATTGAAGAAAACGGGCAACAATGCTTCCAAGAACTACAATGGAATACTTGTCAATTATGGACTGATTATACGAGTTCGGAAAGTTACTCCATGTTTTGCTGGTTACTCGGTTGAGTATTACAAATATCAGTTTACTCAAAGTAATAAAAGTAAGTTATCTACTTCCACAAATAGACCCTGCTTTGCCCTCCAAAACTTGAGAGATAACCCATATATCTTGCCTATTTTTTTACATTCTTTTCAGTTTGGGTTTAAACCAACTTGTTGGGTTGTAAACTTAGAGCCTCAAGAAAATAGATGCTCCGACATCTCCAAGCTTATAGAAATCATTTGTCTTTTGCAATATCATCTTTCGTTTATACTGACGGAACAAAATTTAAATATTGTTCTCTGAATACCGTCGACAATACTGGCATACATTGAAATGCATTGCAGATACAAGTGAGCTATCCTCGATATTTGTGTTTAGCCGTAAAATATGAGAATCACAGTCACACTGATATATTCAAAACAGTTCCACTCTGTGGTCATGACAGAATTCATTTCAAGGTTACAGGAATACTCGCAGATAGATGCTTTTCGGACACTATTCCAAAAAGAGGATAGGCAATAGTCAGCATAAGCCATTGTAATGCCAGTATATAACGATTAAATCACAGATTGTCGAGAACGTATCCTGGCCATCTATAATAATAGCCGTTATAATAAAGAGCACCGCTGGAATTCGTTACTTTTAGCTTTTAGTTTGATGATAATCTTCCTCGATTTTTGTCCCCCAAACAAATGGAAACTAAAAAATGAAAAGGCGTCCACCCTAGTTCCTCTACTAGGTACTGTTTAATGTTTAGCCGGCGGAAAAGCATTTCATGAGACACTTTATTCAACGAACGAACAGACATAATGGAAAGATGATTATAACTTGCAATTTGCAATAGGTTAGATCTTGAATCGATCTTAGATCCAAATTATTAAACATATGAAGATGTAAAGGTAGTCCATGTCTAAATAGTCTATTCCTGCAATATGCTGTTTTGTAGAGCCTCGTGTTTTGGCTAGTAATTTTAAATCCTAAATAAACCTTTCTTGGTGTATCTCGAAATCAACCCTGTTGTAGATATATTTAGAGTTAGCGAAGGAAATCTGGTAGTTGAATAGAAATGTTGTTATGCTTTACGTACCTGTCAAGAAAACCATCTTTAAACATCTCACCTTGTTATCGTTTCATCAAAGAAGTTAGCCTGGAAAGCTTTTGTCTACCAAAGCTACCAATCTGTTGTAATGGCTGAATGCTCATGCAGTTGTAAAAGATCATTCGCTGTAAAGAAAATACTATCTTGGTTATTCCAATTTATGAATAATACAATCCTGCTTAGAACACTGGGATTTATTCTACTATTCTAGGTTTTCAGTAGTCAACTTTTAAAATTCCTCAACACCTTTCTCACTAAACATCTTTCGAAGCCCTCAAATTGCCATGGTATCGTCTCCAACGTAAACTGATATCCACTAGACAAAAGAATACTTATCATCAAAATCCAAACTGGGATAAACCACGCCTTTGTGGCATTTTAAAAGTCTGAAACTTAATACTTTGGAAACATGACATAACATTTGCAACAAAAGGATCTTATAAATTAACACGGTGACCAAAGACACCGATGTAAGCAACAAAAATTTATTCTTTATATCATATCTCAAAGTTAAAATCTGTGATGTTCGTAGCGCACCAATTTAATCACGCTAATCTAAAAGGATTTCTCGAAAGTATCTCACTCTGAATGTTATACTTTGATGCTAACTCAACATAATATTATACTAATTTATGAAGATGCACCACACACTACAGGCAGACATGCCAACCAAGATGTTAATTTTTAAGGTAGCTCAGTTGTAAAACATGTATGTGTGCATACAGGTGTATATATGTGTATATATGTGTGTATGTATGAATGTATTTAGACAGTTTGTCCACTTTACCCGCTTACTAGGACACGCGTGCAAAGAGTCTGTAAATGGATGGTTGCATCATTGAGACAACCTGTGTGCGTCATTGAACAGAAAGGGATCCTCCTACACATGGCATTAGTATAATTAGCATTGTATTAATTCTAACAAGTTTTTAGCAACAACCATCTCAGCTACTATGTACAATACAAACCATAGGAAGTTAAGGTATTTCCATCAGGCCAGTCATCTATAGAGGTATTCCCTGGGAAGCCTCGCGGTTCCTTAGAAAAGGAGTGCTTATAGATAGGGGAAGTGCTTCACGATGAATTTGGCCATATACTTGCATTTGACAGACATAAAAAAACGTTTCCTCCGTTATGGAAAACGTATCAAACAAAACTTGAGATCAGCATCGAACGACGTTTCTTTAGTTCTCAGCTCATATGGCACAAGATGTCCTTGAAGAAGATTGTGGTAATTTCTTCAGTTTTTACTGGTTTACTCCATCTACTAAAATATATTGAAAGGTTTCTTGGCAAGAAAATAGTAAAATAAAATAACAGAAATTGTTAGCTAAATACAAGAAATTACTAAGATAAGTGGGCAAGACTGGCGTGCCAATCTAGTATCTTCCAGCATGTGCTATAAATAATTGACCACTGTGGAATCCAGTATCCAGTAAAACAGAGAAAAATAACGAGGTCTTTAACACAACCTTTTTACTTTGTTATCCACACTACATTCTTTAAAATATCACAATGTTTCATACAGAAAACTCTGCAGATAGAACAGTTGTTCATTGTTGATGTACATAAGCCAGGGAAGCGGTTACGATGTCGGCTTAGTCCTTTTCAAGAAAATTTGAAATTTGGAATAGCCTTTCACCATTTTATGTCTGCGTAATCATCTGTGCTTTGAAATCGTATACCTACAAGCGAATTCAAACATATGAAGTAGCGGTGTACAGAGATGAGTGAGAATAGGGTTCTATTGGCAGGTAAAGACTTAAAATTCGGCGGTCTTGGACGGATTTTAAGGAGCATAAACAATCTAGGATAAACCAGATTAACCAATTAAGTTAACAGTATAAGATCTTCGAATTGCTCATCATCTGTTATGTACTGTTTAATATCTAATTTTGGCCCACACGATACAAGATCATTAAGTTTACCCTTTCAAGTATCATTGTTGAATTATTTGCGGGAGAGAAACTGTACGAAACTACATTGGCAAATAGGGTAGAATTAAACAGTTGTTGTTTTATTGTTGTACCGCTCTAGTAGCCATTTAAGGCGAACAAAATGCCAACTGGGGGAACAGCTGATTAATGTTTAAGGTGCATGGTGTTATGTTGACGATCGAATTTCGGGATAGGCAATCGTCATCCAGAAAGATTAGGAAAACACACTTTCTTGCAAAACCAGATTAAGAGGATTACATAATCTTACCATAGTGAATTGTTACAAATCGAACGTAATACACTATTAAGGGGGAAAATAATTCCAGGAAACTAAGGAATGGAAATCTGTATTATTTTTCCATTGATATTTTATATCCTCCATGTGACTCTTGAGATTAGACAAATTCCCAGAAACCAGGGGGGTTTTGACCGTGGTATTGCTTCTTTTTGAGCGAATAAGGCGAAATACTGGTTTTGAGGGATCGTTGTATGAAACATCAAAACGGTCTTCTGCACAATAATTGATACCTCTTCAAACTACATTCTTTTTACTGCATGACAGGCAGGCCTAAGCCGCAAGCAGTAATCGACAACGTAGTCTCTATCACCAATTGCGGTCCGTTTAACACGTATTGAAGAATATCCGATTTCCCTGATTTTTAATAGATTAAAGCAGTACAGCTTTTTTGAACTAGGAAATCGGTGTAATAAGTATATTTTAAAATATGACATCAAAGCCCTCAGACACTCGTCTTAAGACACTCTCTTATGATCTCTCATCGGTTCAGGTTAACAAACATTTCCCAGTTTTTATTAGAAAAGCTTTAGTTGTATTTCTCCATAAAAAGTTAAACATTCGTGAAATTATTTACTGCTTAGGCTCAAGACAGAAACTATGCTTACACTAAAAAGGTGTATATGTTTCGCGGAACTCACTGGCAACTCAGTATCGTAATCAAAACAATACGTAATAACTTCGGATGAAAGGGAATTGCAAAGAATTGAATCACTCAATTCAATAATAAACCTATACTAGTGGCAGTATTTTCTCTGGCTCTGGAGCCTTCAGGTTAAAAAATGTCATTGCGTTTTCGATCTTCTAGTGTACTTCTACGCCACAAAAAAAGTGCTTGTATTCATGTTGTTTCCATTAACAGGATTGAACACGATATAAATCCTGAAACGTCTGGTCATATAGTCATGAGTGCACAGAACGGGGGGTGTGGATGTAAGAAAGTCCCACCTTTCAGTAAATCGGTCAGCTGGTTAAATGTTTTTTGGAAGGGAAAATCACGGCATGTCAGTAGTTCTTTGTGAAAAGCTTTTTTTTTGTCGATCAAATACGGTAGATTAGTTTGATTAGACGCCATGTTGATTGGTAAAAGAGTCGACAGGCTGCGACACATTCATACACACCCCTACCAAAAACGGTCGTGATGCGCCAAAAGACTTAGGTCATCATATGAACGCAATCTTTCAAGTGCCTTTAGATTGAGAGCCTTTGAACCTTTGCAAGCCAGTCGAACAAAGATTTACCAAAACTCTAAAGTTACCAGACCCTGTGTTTCGTACAAAACAACAATAACGTGTACCTGACAGAATGAAGTGTGCTTCACGTGGCTCCATTAGCAACGAATAGACCAATTGCATGTCCAATATTTGTAATTATGGTGAAACTGTGAAAGTCATTTTGGCAAATGCCTTATTCGATAAGACATCTTTATTTTAAATCAGGCTATCTTCTTCAAAAATTTGAACATTCTAATCGATCTGTTACATCCATATTATTAAAGACAAATCCCTTTCATGCATGAATAGGTTTAGCCATGTTTGTAAATCCATAGCTGCTGTACAATTCATTTACACATGCAATTAGTGTATGTCATAATGTCATATATTTATAATTATTGATGAAACCTAATCCCGCACATGGCGTTCTTAACGCTAAAAACAGCGCAACAAATATGTGTGCAGTTGTTTTCGTAACTTATCGACTCTATTGCCTTGCAAAATTCCTTTCGTCCAAATCCAGAGAAAACTAACAATCTTTATTTGCACGTGCTAAGAACTCAAATTTAGGTTCATTCATTTTCAACTAGTAAGTGATTTACGCAGTCTGTATGCCATGATAAATAATACTTGCTCTAGAAACTGCCAACTCTATACCGGACATTTGGGAACAACATGCAATGAAGCAGGAAGACTGATTATGACTTGCGATGTTGCTATTACAATGCGGAAAGAAAGTCATGTACAGTGTCCTGCTCTCACAAAATTTTAATCAGCTGCTTATTTAAAAGGTTCAAAAACTCATTGGGCGCATCATACAATGTCTAATAATACTGTTCTAATCTTCTCTCAACAGTCCTGTCTGGTCTGCGGAATTCTGTCTGGTCCTTAATTGTTTCATATGTTATCTTTCCTGCGTCCCGAGTCCTCTATATGGCCAGCATTACCTTTTAAAATACTATGACTCACGTAGATTTGTCGTTGCATTCTAGCAATATGCCTATTTATCACAATAAACATGTACTAAAATATTTGATAACTAAACTACGCATACATAACTGTGTCTGTTGCAAAATGTATTATTTGTTTTAGGTGATATCAAATTAAACTGGATAGCATTAATAAAGCACACGCGTGGTGACTGTCTGGAAATTATTGAAATTAAGTAATTGTTTTGGAAGCGGCTAAATTTTAAGTTGTAAACGAGAAAGGGTTTCTCTCAATATTTTCAACATTTGATTTTTAATTTTTGATATAAAAAGAGGCAATATCTCAGCTATGGGAAATTACAATGAACATTTGATGCTTTGTAATGATCATTCTTCTGTTTATTTAAGAAATAACAATTCAAGTTAAAATAATCATATTTCAAGCAATGATGAACTAGCGTCGTGGGCGATGATGGGGCAAAACGTTAAAAACTAAATTGCTAATGTAACGTTTGCTTTTAGTTATTATTTGTGTTTGTGGGTGAGAGAAGGAGAGAGTGAGAGAGAGAGAGAGAGAGAGAGAGAGAGAGAGAGAGAGAGAGAGAGAGAGAGAGAGAGAGAGAGAGAGAGAATTTTATTTATCTTCGGTAGTTTCATCAGTAACAAACTGTTTTTCATGAAAACTGTAGTAGGATATATTTACGAGTAAAATCTAATGAAAACTATAACTTAAAAACGGTTGTGCTATTTACATGTCTGATCTCTCACGGCAAACTGTTCCACAACAGGGCACCGCTATAGCGGAGGCTACGCTTGCCGTATTCTGATAAAGGCTGAGTAATTTTGACATTTGAGTCTCAGTGGCGTAAATTATAAAAGTGTGTTTGAACCACCAGTAAAAATAGTTGCTAAATATAGTTTCGAGCAAAACCATTCATTATTTTGTATATCAGTATACATTTTGATGCCTTCGTCTTGTCTCAAGGTTACTCCAGCCAAGAGATTATAAAACTTCAGTCGATGCAATCTCATATAGAGAACAATAATTTGTGCAGCCCTATTTCGTAGTTTCTGCAGCTTTTTCCTCAGAGAAATTCCGCAGTCTCCCCAAACTGCGTTATGGTAGTCGAAATTTGGCTGTACCATGGCATCATATATTTGTATAATGTTTGATGTATCGAATATTAGTCGTAATTCACGTAATATACGCAGGCCTTTCAGCACCTTTGGAAAAATTACTTCATTTACGTTATCCTCCCAACTAAGTTATTCGTCAACTAACAATCCAAGTAGTTTAACTCTAGAAGATCGTTCAATCTTTTGTTGATCCACTTTTATTTCTGGAAAATGTACTAAATGATTTAATCTGTGTTTAGAGACAGTTATAACAAATTAGGTCTTGATGGCATTAATTGAGAGCTTATTAGCTCTGAGCCATTGCTGCATACTCTTAATATCCCGATAAAGCATACCCTCAAGTTCCAATTCAGTTTCTGCTACTGCACTGATTTGTGTTTCATCAGCATGCGTACTGGGTATAGTGTACTGCAAATAGTTGGGAAGATCATTTATGTGCAAAAGAAACAGCAAAGGACCTAGGGTAGAACCTTGTGGCACACCGGTTGACAGATATTTCAGTTTCGAAGTGTACTGTTGGCCATACAACGTTATGATCGCTTTATTAAATATGACGAAAACCATTCATAAGTTTTATCTTTAATGCCATACATATTTTTTTTATAAGAAATGCATGGTCAACAGAATCAAAGGCTTTGTTGAGGTCAATCAGAACCACCCCATTTAATTAAGCATTATCTATATTATTGTACCAGCGCTCCGCTAACTTCAGCAAAGTAGTTAATGTTGAATGTTGTGACCGAAATCCAGATTGAAATTTGGTTAAAATATCATTTTCACATAAGTGAAAATATAAATGGAAAAAAACTATTTTTTCATAAACCTTTGCTACAACCTGAAGCACTGAAATTGGTCTGTAATTAGTTGGGTCATTTTTTGTAGAGATAGACAGAGAGAGATTGAGAAAGAGAAAATTTTTTGAATTCTGTGCTAAATCAATCTTTAGGATTACTTTTCATGAAAGCTGAATAATGTATAAAGTTATTAAAATGCCATATTATATTTACATCGTAGATATGATATTTAAATCAATCATTAAAGATCTATAGAGACAGAATTAAATTCCTATTGGAAACTGAAAGAAGACATGTTTTAAAATGTTTTTATTTTTGTTGATTGTTTTGCTTCTTTTGACAAACTATCCCACAGTTTCCTACCACTATAGACAAAACTATTTCTTAGATAATATGTTTTTGCCTTTGATAAAGCTACACTTTCTACTCGATCACTGAAAATATAGCTATCTGAATGTTTAGATTGGTGGAAATGATCTAATAGATAATTGGGAGCTAGATTGTTGAATGCCTTGTATATGCGCAAAACTTTGTTTTTATCTCTCGATTCAAGAAGCGTTTTCCAACCTAGTTCCTTTCCAATTTCATAGGATCGGACATTAAATCCTTGTCGAGTAATAACACGCCCAGCGCAATTTTTTAATTCATGTAGTCAAGTCTCTTGGTACACTGATAAGTTATCCGAGAAAATGGCGCAGTGATCGAACAGAGGCTGAATTAAAGAACTGTAAATTGTTGTAGCGACCACCTTAGAAATATATGGTTGAACAAAAGCTAAAGCCTCAATTGCTTGTGAAATTGTTTTTCAAGTATGATCAAGGTGTCGTTCCGAGTGAGTCTCTTGTCAGCAAGCACACCAAGGCATTTAGAAGATCTGACACTTTTCATTACATGACCATCAATATGAATTTGCGAGGCTTCTATTTTGTTTAGGTTGTCGTCTGATCCTATGAACATGTGCTCTGTTTTCATAATTTGCTAATGACTAATCAACTAATTTGCTAATGACCATATTTTTATATTACTAAAGTCATTATTTGTGGATTGAATCACTATTTCCTGCGATTTATGACTTGTGGCAATTGTAGTATCTCATCTGCACACATTCTGAGCTTTGAATGTTGAACACTATTTTGGAGATCGTTAATGTAGATTCGAAATAGCAGCAGGCCAAGTACTGAACCCTGTGGTACGCCGCACTTTATAATCCTTGTCCATGATATACACCATTTACAATGCAAAATTATGTACCATGTGTTAAGTATGATTTAAACCAAAAAAAGACAAAGATAAAGTAAGAAAGTAAGAAAGACAAAAAGAAAGAAAATGAGTTAGGGAAAGAGAAAGAGGAAAGAGAAAGAGGAAAGAGAAAGAGGAAAGAGGAAAGAATAAAGAAACAGAGAAAGGGGAAGGAGAAAAAGAAAGACAAAGTAGAAAGGGAAAGTAGAAAGAGAAAAAGAAAAGAGAAAGGGGAAAGAGAAAGAGGGAAGATAAAAAGAAAGACAAAAAGAGTTGAGAAATGAGAAAGAGAATGAGAAGGAGGATGAGGATGAGAATGAGAGAAGAAACAGAAACAGTAAAAGAAAGAGAAAGACTAAGAAAAGGAAAGAGAAAGAGAAAGAGATAGAGTTGAGAAGAAGAGACTTAGAACTTAGAAAAGAAGCGGAGGGAAAGAGAGGAATATACAGCTTGGTATACTAGAACGTGTTCCAGCAAAGCTTAATAGTTTGGGGTCCTTGTAGCAGTGTGATTTGAGTACAGTCTACAAATTAAATGACAAACTTTGTTTACATTTGACATTGGGTTTGCAGCCATCTGAGAAAAATAACATTTAGGAAGCATTTCGCAGCAGGTTTCAGAATGAAACTACGTGATGATTGGCAGTTAACAGCACATATGTCTAATTTGGGGTCTATGTTTAATTTTTACGTGACATTTCATCTACAGCCCAATCTATGGCGACGGAAGTCACTGACACTTTGTCTTAATGAGTTCATTCATTGCAAGAAATAGGAAGTATGTGCGAGAGAAAAAAGTCGTGGTAGCACAAATACAAAATTAAGATGAAGTTTCTCTTATGAACAAGCAGTGCTACATTTCAAACATGCAAGCGGCACAGTACGAGCTATTCATCAACTTCATCTTGTGCTTCAGACTGCCCTGAAATAAACTGAGTTTGGAAGGAAGAGGACATCTCTCATTAGAATTCTGCTAGACACTGATTAACGTTACAGGAACCAGTACGGAACAAAATGACTAGAAGTCTCCACATGTTTCTCGTATATTTTGATTTTGATTTCTCCTGCCACTTAAACGTTTTACACCTTTTTACATCTCAATGCTGAAATTAGTTGTGGCTTTTAAAGAGATGAAAAGAAAGTATCAGCGCTGTCTCACAATCCTCCAGTCAAGGCACATTCCCGAGAGAACGAAATAAACGAAGAAACACTTTTTTGGTATAAGAATGCTTTACTTAATTAGCAATTGCAGCTAAATGGAGGTTGAAAGAAAGTCATTAATCAGTTATGGAGATGTTCAAACAAATTCTGAACCTAGTGTAATGTCTAAAGTTAATAAAAACCTTTGTAGTGAATATTACAAGAAAATTTGAAGATATCAACGTGCTGTTTTGTGTAATGAACAGGAATCGCAGTTTAATTTAATGTCAAGTGACGCGTCGTAGCTGATATTTAAGATCAATTTTAAAAACATGTCAAAATGGGTTTTGTGCTGACCGTTAGTTACCAAGATATAGCGGATCATTTTTTAATGATTCCGAGATATTCAATAATCATAATGTTTGCTTGAAAGGGATACGGCCATCGCGGCTTCACATCTTTTTGGCCAGCTTGCCGTCGAGTTAAGCCTCGGGGGAGATTTAGAGTGGTAACGAAGGAGTCGTAGTCCCCCGTTATCTGGGACATAATTCGTTAAACGGATGTATAATTGGATTATTGACAACGAATAAGCTATGTTGATCTAAAACATTGAGATTTAGAAAGCGCACACTAGAAACTCTCAATATCTTGATCAAATGTGCAATAAAATAACTTGAAAGAGCATGTTTTAGGGTTTTAATCCCTTAACGGCGTTCGAAGATTACTTCAGGATCATTACCAAACCGAATGACATGGACTCGTATGCATTGCTACCGTGGCGACAAAGATCCTAATAATCTTGCACCGTGAAAATGGGGAGCAGCTGTGACGGCTGATATCTATATTTGCAATTGAAATTCATTTGATTGGAACGAAACAATTAATTTAGTTTGACTTAAAATCTGCCCACAGAGGATATTTCTTCTCTATATTAAAACCTTCTTACAATACTCTTTTCAGGCCCACCTTTCCAGAATTCCAGGATTCGTCCCTTGGCCTAATCTGTACGATAGGATTGTCGCCTACAATTGTTTGATCTGATGTATATAGGCGATTTAATATGTGGAGTTCAAAACGTATTGAAATATTCGTTTGGGAATAGGAAGAAGGAACGGTGCCACTTAGAGTTAATTGCATTCGTCAGGGTGAAGAACCATATGCGACAATTACATGGTTTAGATTGGACCTTATAAAGGTAGAGTTCATAGGGCATACTGCAAGATATTCGTTACACGCATAGATATACGGAGGAAAAACAAGATGATAAGTAAAGGTTATTGAACACACTGAAGTACATTAGCTGTTTATAAGCCAAATTCAGTAATTTTCTGATTAATCATCAAAGGAAATCTGTGATGGGATTCCAGTGGAATTTGATTTTAACACCTACAATTTACATAAACAAGAATAGGTCAAAACTTAAATACAGGCAATTTTTTTAGAGCTTTGTCACCAGTATGCACTATACATAGAATTTCTTTGGGAAAAACGTGCTGCAAATTTAAAGATTATTGAACTTCGTATTTATTTTGTCTTCAAATTTTGACAAATCTAAAAGCAAATCAGGCGTCATAACTGGTGAGCCTCACTCAAATTTGAATCTCTTAGTTTTCACTGATAAAATTCCGTATTCCTTGCTTATTGCAAAACAAAGATGTGTAATATGAGGTCAAGAACATCTTAAACACTTAAAGTGTCCTTGTAATACAAACACTAGGTTTACCAATTATAACTTCACAAACGTCATTTCAATTTCACAACTTGAACCTCAAAAAAATTTCTAGCCCAAATTTCAGTATTTCAGCCGTTGAAAATCTTCCTTACTCTTTTGCTAGTGGTTTAATTATCAATACCTGCAAAAGCCAAAAGATAAGCAGATTTGCTGTTTATATCAAATCAATCTTTCTCTTCGTCTTCAGAACAATTTGCGAATTCAATATTATGTAATTTTGAGACCTCATGAATAGGCTCACAGTAAATACTTTGAAGGCTAAACGGATGAAAACTTTCCCGATTAAAACTGACAGTGCAGGAATCTGGGTATTAAAATATAAATACCTTTTACCCGAGTTTCAGGTTGAGCAAAAAAAGTTCGTAATATATGTTACTGTGCGCCTTTACGAGTTGCAGCATTTCAGCTGCCTTTCAGGACTTTGTGATCATATACTGCGAAACTAGACCGACTTCAC
The DNA here is from genome assembly GCA_030142905.1 of Heliopora coerulea. Classification (NCBI taxonomy): domain Eukaryota; kingdom Metazoa; phylum Cnidaria; class Anthozoa; order Scleralcyonacea; family Helioporidae; genus Heliopora; species Heliopora coerulea. Next base: position 631,623 of record JASJOG010000050.1, read on the forward strand.
TTGGTTTTGTACTTCTTACCTAAACTATAAACAATACTCCTAAATGTATATTTGATACTCAAATGTCTTCTTGTTACAAAGCATATATAGTCTTAAGGCTGCGTTTCTTTGAGAGAATGCAAATCCAGATACTGATAACATAACCGACTCTTATCAAGATTTGAATTAAGTAAAAGAAGATTTCCGGTTTTGCAGAGGAAACTCACCGTTGAATACATAAGTTATTTTTTAGTTGTTACGAACGTGAACCATATGAGAAAGGATTTTCTGTTTTCTCCGAAGAAAGCTGAATAAATATCAGAACAGAATAATTGAAAATTAAGCAGACAACGCATGACAGCCACTTTTTAAAATTCAAAGCGGGTGACGGGATCCCTGCCGATAGCATTAATCATTTGTCCGTTGGAGCCGAACAAAATAAACATTGTCTGGACTTGTTAGTTGATCTAATGAGGTGTGATGTCTCGCGAGATTAGAGGATGGACAGACAGCAAGAAAAGCAGAGCGGATCAAGATGTGAGTAGAGTCCACTACCTAGCTCCTGTTCTCAAAGTTATCATGTTTATTTTTTTTATCATGCTTTATTGCAACATTCTCCAGCAGATATTGAAACTTTGCGCCAAACAGAAATAAAAGGCTAAAGACAGCGACAAAACATTCTGTAATCACGCTGTTGAAGCGAGATCAGCCAATGTTTGGAAAATTATTACTGATTCATCGTCAGCATTACCAGTAAAGGGATGCGTATATTCCTGCGATAAAGGGATTAGTGGATAAGTATTTTTTAATGTATTTGGAGATTTGAATTTCGAAAAGTTCTATCTTTCAAGTAAAGTCGTTTCTGTGGTCTTCATTGGAAAGGGCTAAAGGGGAGTGACAGAGGAGAGTTCTTAAATATTTATGTATAGTTGCAAAGCTTAATTTCGCCACATTGTTGAACGCAATGATTTTAATAAAACTTTAGACACATCACAATTCGGCAAAGGGGTGGCCTCAAAAAAGAAACCGATTTAATATCTAATATATATGCACATGTCGCGACATAATGTAAATAACGTCTGCAAATAATTAAGCTAAAATTCAAGATGTTCTCAACTAAGCTCCAATACATCAAAAGGATTGAACTTCGGCGAAGTTGAATCTCATCTTACTATTACGCTTATACTGATGCTGCAGTTCTTAATTAAAGATTGAAGAACTAAAAACTGTAGCTTTTTACGTAATTACTCACAGCTGATCAGGCGTTACGTTTTTGTCGTTATATTGTTAGTTGCTAAGGCTTTAGCATATACACGTATTATAACCGCTCTCGAAAATTCGAAATTAGGAACTCTTCAAATCTGAATGGATGTAGATTATACATTTTGAATCAATAATCACCCTCCGGCTTATCGAACAAATTGGGGATCAACTTATTTCATTTTTTGTTATCCAAATAATAAAATGGAAACGCTGATTTTGATCTATGTTTTGTCTGATAGTTTCATCTGTTTGTTTTTGGTAGACCAACTTATTGCTTGTGCAGAATTTGATCATGTGTGTGTCACAACAACATATTCAAAATGTACGTTAGAAGGCGAGGCAAGACATACACGTACTGGTTACGGTCTGCTTGGTTAAAATGTTTGCAGGTCCTAGGAGCATCGCTGAAAAAATCCCGAAATAGAAATAAAACAGAAATTCACGGATGCGCCAAGTTTGGTTTGATTGACCGATCAGACAATGGTCATTCAAAGTCGGGTGGTTATCTTGGCGCTTTATGTCTAGGTTTTATTCATAACACCAGATGATATTGAGCTAGATTACATCCATCCATCAGAATACGAAGCAGAAGATCTGTTTGGTGTGGCAACTTAATTTGCCATATACGTGTGCTTCTATGCTCTGTCTGAGAAGGAATCTCAACTCTACACTTCCTTAAGCAAACAGCCAACAAATTTGCTATTAATGGTAAGTCTACGGCAGCCTAGAAATTACAGCTAGATTGTTTCATGTCTTAGAAGTACAATATTTATACGAAAAAACTAGAAAAATTTTCCTTTGCAACAAATATGGTAGGGTTCATCCAAGAATTGAGAGGACACATTTGACTAACCGGAAACACGAAACGAATGGATTTGAAATTATGTAGAGAACTCGGGTGAAGAATTGGAGACGTCTTGTCAGCAGAAACTTTTGATGATTTATATTTTCAAACAAAGGTTATGGAAGTCTTCTATATGGAGTACATATATTTCAAGGGAAAGTGATTTGATGCATTCAGAACACGCCTACTGACACATGATATCTCGTTTTATACAAAAAGAGTACCTTCGTCTAATAGTTTTCAGTATGCCTCATGTCACTTCCAGAGAACTAGGCTGAGCGATATCATCATGCTAGTAAATGCTGAATTACATATTATTTCATCTGATGCTATATAGTCTGATAGTTTTCTACTGCTAGGTACTGTTTGCTTGAATGTTTGCTTTTTCGATCAGCATGGATACAATTAACCGGCGTAGTGTTCAGAAGGCCTCCAATAAGAGGTTTAACTTAGTATAAATAAGCCTTAACATGTCCAATAAGGAGTCCTATTACTGTGATAATATCAGCGCAGGCTTAACTTACGCTTGAGTAAATTTGTTCAAGTTTCGCATTCAGGCAACAACTGGTGTTTTATGAAATGTGTACGACCTCGGTGCGTAACATTACAAAATGTAATGCTGAGTTAGCCTCTTTCTTCTTTTTCTTCTCCTTTTTCTCCTTATCCATTTTCTTTTTACGAAATAGCTTTAAAGGCTGTTCACTTCCGAAAAAGGTCATTCCTTGGATTGTAACGAAGTTTCGGCCGTATGAGAACTTTTAAACCTTGCCGCTGGGTGACCAAATAATAACCTGTACCATTTGTTTCTCCAATGTTTTTGTTGGAAACTTGTCATAAGAATAGATGGAAGAGTATGATTGGGTAAAGTTATTAAATTGATTTCAGTGAAAGGGAGCATGTTATTAATAAAGTTTGAATACTTATATGAGGGGTGAAACTTCATGCAGATTCTTGGGCTTGTAAAAACGTTGAAATGTCGCCACATAATATTAAATCTCTTGTGCTGCTCTCGTGATAATTCAGCAATCGTTCACCCAAAGACTTGATTTTATTTGAAAATAGTAAAATTGATATTTGTCTAAACTCGTGAGTCAGCAAAATACATGAATTTCGCACTGTATTAAACTAAGATTTATTTTATTTTATACATGAGACATCAACAATCTTGTATGAGGAAAATTTATATTGACAACTTAGCTCTTCATACTATTTCAGGCATGCGACAATATCGTATTGTTCAACATTATGGCCATTAACACGAGACATATAAGATAAGACTTTCAAAAGGAATGACCTTATTAAGATATAAAGTGACCAGTTTATCACAAGCACGATTCGAGCGTCGTATTTCATACACGGCTTGTGTAAGGCGAAACAGCTTTTTTGTACCTTTTTTTTACTTACCTTTTCTGTCTTGTAAGAAGCTGTTTATGTTAGCTAGGCTGACCCGATTCATTAATCCGATTCAGCAAGATTTTACTACGGCTGTAAAGTTCAGTCAAGATCAAACTGAAAAGCAAAATTGGTTTAGCTTGGCTGTAAAGTTAATATGCATTATCCTTAACAAAGCTAACTTTAACTATCCTGGCACGAGTCGGCCTGGTTAACTGGGCTAGCTTGAAGCAGACAATTAGTTCAAAAGGCACATCCAAGAGAAGCTGCGTCGGATTTTGTCCGTTATTAACAGTTTAATTGTGACTTTCATTTATCAATTTCCAGTTTTACTACAGAAATGAATTACTTTTAACTTAAAATATTCTTTACTCTTTGAGATATAAAGATATATGCCAGTGATTTAGTATCAATAATTACTAGATTATTATCACTTCAGTCATCATCTTTCGCGACGACATAGTGATTAGTATTTATCAGTTGGCACTTCTTACGATAAGTGGGAGTCTCTTTTAGTGGAGTATCTTGTATTAATATGCGAGACAACCTTTCACGCCCGTAATTTAAACTTTAAAGTTTGCTGTTCCTATGATTTAAAGCATTAGACAATCCCCATGCACGCGCTCACTGTTTTATTCACTATATCATGCCCTAGGCCATCATGCCATCATATCATATTGCCACCAAATGTTGTGGCTACCACTTTTAGGTCTTTGCATGAAGCGAGATAAAAATTGCACCAATGTCAATGCTTGACTACCTTTTATGGTACGGTGTACAGAACCTCCGGGGTTCTGACAATACTTATTCTTTGCAAGGGAAGACTAATTTATAACTTAAACTGTGACATGGCCAATTTGCTCTTCGATAACACTTTTTTATTTTACCGTGGTATGTCGAACATGATTGGATTTATTTATGATTTCGACAAAGATATACCGCCCAGTCTATTGTTAAATGAAAGATAAGACTGAAGATTACGAGTGCATATCCATTCCGCAAATAAATGTGATTTGCCACTTTTATTATTTCTTAAAACTGCCTTCACCTTTTATCTGCCTTTCTCTTTTTGTAAATCTTTGTATTAACTTGTAAAATATCCAGGCAGAGCTTCTGGCTTTGATAGGCGATTTTTCCCCTTCAAAAATTTGTAAGTTTGCTAGCAGGAAGGCTGAATACTTACGTACTTCATCAATAATTTAGTAAAAAAGATCACGTGATAATTTTGGCATAATATTGTTCGGCATCCTAAACTCAGAATCGTACAATATTTTTTAAAAATTGATCAACTTTGGATGCGTCATATTTCTTTGTATACTTTTTGAAAGAATTAAGCCGACATGCTAAGATACAGTAGCACCTTCTCGTCATTGTCTCGTGTTTCAACGCGAATTTTTTGTACTAAGATACATCTTTTAGTATATGTAATATATTTTTAATCAATTTGTTTATTATAGACATGCCATTAAGTAAGTGGAGTATCGTATTTTTTTGCAATTCGTTCAGCCACATCTTCAACCACGTTTCATAATGGAAAGGACTGGCATCTTTAATCATGATATGGCAATCCTTTACTTTTTCTCAACGTACAAGTCCCGGTATTTGTAAAATCTGGCAACCCGTAGATCCGAACTTGTGGTATTGAACACGACAGGTTCAGATTTACGGATTTCTGGAATTTTGCGTGAAGTTATTCCCACCGTCACCAATGAACATGGAACTTGAACACGTAAGGGTGCATTCTTCACTCCACTTACCTCTTAACAGACTGGAAGATCTGGAGAAAATTTCCACGTCCAACTGCCACATGGAGCGCGTAATTGATTTACTTGGGAAGAACGCTTGGCCTCTTGGACGTGAGAACTCTATAATACGTTTAGCCTCTAGCGACGTGAGGACTCTATCTCACTGTAATCCAGCTCTGCCATGTGCCGCTTTAACACTTACTCACTCACTCACACTCTCACTCACTCAGGTGAAGAAGTTAGTTTTTTCGGTTTAGAAGACAAACTTCCAAATTCTTTTCGTGAATTAGCGTATTACGGGGTCCATTTCATAAGACATTTAAAAGTCGCAGTTCGTGTTTAATCGGATCTAAAACACTAGGTTATCGCTTCGTGGTTTAAATCCTGATAAAGCACTCCTGCACAGTTTTTAAACATTACATAATTATGTAATGTAAGTCATATAAAAGAAAAGAATGAATTTTATTCATCATCATGGTGATATATGAAAACAGATCTGTTTTAAGTACGGGCAGGTCTGGGAACTAATCTATCAATATGACTGCAATATTTGTTCACAATCATGAACTGAACCAGTGCACGAAGTCTAAGTGATTTCGCACAATTATCTTGGAGATACGAGGTGTGTCAGAAAAGAAACAGGACTTGGGCCACAAAAAATTTATTTCAAATCCAAACTATAAACTACAAGTTTTCCCCTTCGAAATAATCCCCCTCAACTCTAACACACTTTCCCTTCCTTCTCCGCCACGCCTCCATGCACTTCTGGCAGGATTCTCCCGGGATTCTCTGCAGCTGTCGTCACGGCCCTCTTGATGGCTTCCACGTCCGGAAAACGGGTCCCCTTGACGACCCCCTTGAGCTTTGGGAAAAGGAAAAAATCACACGGAGCCAGGTCGGGTGAGTAGGGAAGTTGCTCCAGCATGGCAATGTTCTTCTCGACCAAGAACTGCCGGATGCTCAAGGCGTTGTGAGCTGGTGCGTTGTCATGGTGAAGCAGCCACGAGTTGTCCTGCCACAGCTCTCGCCTCTTTTTGAGCACTGAACAAAGCAAACACCGCAGGATCTCTTTGTAGACATGCTGATTGATCGTCTGGCCCTGTAGCAAAAACTCCATGTGGACGATGCCCCTCACATCGAAGAACGCGATCAACATGAGTTTGACTTTGGACTGCGATTGTCTTGCTTTCTTCTGCCTCGGCGACTCCGGACTCTTCCACTGAAGGCTCTGGTTCTTGGTCTTCGGGTCGTACTCGAAGATTGATGACTCTTCCCAGCAAGTCTGGTTCGGTTTCAAGACGCTCGAGAATGTCCTGACACACCTGCATGCGCCGCTTCTTCTGGTCATTGTTCAGCATCTTCGGCACCATCTTTGTGCAGATCTTCCGCATACCCAAATCTTCGGTGATAATCTTCCAGACACTGTCGCGGTTCATGCCCAGCTCACTTGCGATAGTCGAACAGTCAGCCGACAATCGCTACGCACCACCTGCCTCACGCGCTCAACGTTGGCCTCAGTCCTGCTCATTGAAGGCCTTCAGCTGCTTGGGTTGTCTTCCACATCGTTGCGTCCCTCTTTGAATCTCTTGTGCCATTCGAAAACCTGTGAACGCGACATCGTCTCATCTCCGTACACTTGCTGCAGTAGTCTGAGTGCTTCTGACGGAGTTTTCCCTAGCCGGACCAGAAACTTCAGGTTGGTTCGTTGCTCTGTGCCCATCGCTTGAAGGCCTGAAATTGAGGAGCTGTTAACAAAAGCACGTGAATAAACATACAATGGCTTGCAGAGAGCTGAGATTGCAGTTATATACTCCCTAGATATTATGTCACACAGTGACGCAACCCGCTAATCCCTACCCCATTCATAGCTCACACAGCACACTAAGTCCCGTTTCTTTTCTGACACACCTCGTACATCTGTCTTTCATGGAGTTAAAATGCTGTGACAACCAACTGAAGTCACATGGTACCGTTCCCGTAGCAAACAAATCGAAGTAATTATATTTTAATAATAAAATGAGATGCCTAAGAACCGTAGAAGACATTTTTTGTTCATTTCAAGAGTTCTTTCAAATAAGATGATCGTCGTTCTTTGAACAACTGTCCGCAGAGTAGTAGCCAAGATCTTTTGAATTGTGAAGACAAAAGCTAACTTGAGGTTTGGTTTTGACCAAGGGCGACAATCACTTCCTAAAAGTGGGGGGGGGGGGGGGGGGAAACGGAGCAGGCCAAGTGATGTGGAAGCATTCCCTCTGAAAGTTGTTTTTTTTTAAAATCTAATGTTTATGAAATGCCTTTTCCGGCATTTTGAGATTGTCTCTTTGGAAGAACATTCATACCTTATTTTTCAATCGAAACGAAGCCATGTATTTCCTCCAAACAGCAATAAAGACGTTATAGTATGACTAAACAAAGTATTTCTGATTGTTTACAATCAGACTGTAAAATAACTTGGCAAATTTTCATAATTTGTCATGTATTCGAACCAACAATACCTAGGTAAGAATCGGGGCTGAAAAAGGTTATATCGAAAAATCGTAAAGGTAAACATGGAACTATAAGCGCCGAAGGAACAGAAATTAGGCTTCAGTTGTCATGAACTTTGTAAAAAGTGGGGGGGATAATTATATATGTATCCCCTTCTGTCCAGAAAGTGGGGGATATGTCCCCCGATACTCCCCAGGATTTACGTCCTTGGTTTTGACCTGAGTGTCCTCGCTTGTACGCCTATGAACGTCATACAAAAACTACACTCCAGTGATGTTAATTTTCCTTTTTTTCCGACGTAAATACACTACCCACATCGTGTTTGAAGTAGCCCCCTGATTTGCGATGACTACAGAATAACGATAAGTAAACCTAATGTACATATAAATCGAAATTTCTGACAAAGAAATGTTGGTTCGACCGGCATCATGCATTAGTGGGAGGGATTTAAGAATTCTTTCACGAGCAGCCCAACTTGGCCAACAACAGCTTCAACCGTGTTTTGTAGGTACTTACTCTTCTATAGTTACCCTTGGAGGGTAGCATGATTATACAAATACAATGTTCGTGAAAAATACCGATAAAAATACCGAAGTTTTCTTATCGTTTACCTTTTGAAGACGACAAATAAGCATACCGGTACTGCATAAAACTCTGTGTTTAGATTCTGTTTGTATCACGTTAATATAATTAAATGTTTACAAGTGACAGCAACAATACAACCTCTAAACTACGGCTGCTCAACTCCCACATTTTACGTTTTAGAACAAAATTCGGTTTGAAATTTTCCGAATATTTGGCGAGTATGACGTAGGGAATAAGAGAAACGTTGAGATTAAGGAGTGGTTGATAACTGATATTCCATGAAATAAATGCAAAAAGTACCCAAACACTGCGTAAAAGAACCAACTTGAATATTCGTCGACTATATCTAGGTATGTAGAATCTAAGTACAGCTTAAAATGCATTAATTCCAAAAATCAAGCGGCGGTTTGGCTCTATGGACTGATCTTCTGTTCTGACTGTTTAAAATCTATGAAGTGTCATCATTCTAGTGGTCGTGCTGTCCTAAGTTCCAATATTCTCACTATTCGGACAGTATTCGAATTTGAATATTTGCATTCTTCACGCACTTTCAGTCGGAAGCGAATAACCAGCTTGCGCAACTGCAAATCGATGGTCGAGGCAGGACCCGAACACCAAATCTTCCAAATTTGATAGACAACCCCAACCTAATTTTCTCGCGACCCCTTTTGCAGCACCAGACATTCGTGAACGGGGCAAGTCAGAGATAAGACAAAATAGATTGGGGCAAATCAAGACACAAAGTAAAGCCCTCTTGGTCGCACATGTGAAAATGGTAGAGGCATTCCTTTTGCTCATTACTGGTGCAGTAAAAAGGTACAAAACAGTTAATCTTAAACGACTTAACCACAAAGTCAATATATAACAACAATATATAACAACAAAGTCAATATATAAGACTTTGATGCCGCTTAAGTTCCTGAATATCCTGACTCTAGGTTGCGTGGTACCAAGATCTCTTTGTCGCCGATACTAATCTGATCTCACTGCTTAAACTAAAACTCTTGAAAGAGCCGCATGTATTCCCAGCTACGTCGCTCTTCCGCAACTAGAAAATGCTTGCGACTACACTAACTACTAAGTGACCGCAGCGCCCCTAGTTGATCCTGTCAACCCCATTTGAGACAACTTGCGACCCCATTTGGGGTCGCTGACCGCACTTTGAGAACCCATGGTTTAAGTAATTGCGATAAAAACTAAAACATGAATACATACATAGTAAATCCACATTATCATCAATGCTATACATCTACCAGACGGATGAAAACCACCCTTGTATTTGCTTACGTGTGTGTATGTGTCTGTCCCGAGTCCCAGTCAGCATTTGTGTGTATCTGCATCCAGTTGTGTACATATATTGTAAGAAATCAAATAAAATGTTCTAAAAAGCATCTATAACGTTAATTAAAGTATCTGCCTAATAGAGGCGTTCAACCATAGCATATCATGTGCGTGCGATGATTAGTGCTAACAAGAATCATGCTCGTGTACGTACACTGGACGTTCGTCAAGCTCAAGTAAAACTTCAGAAGAACGATTTCTGAGCCCCATTCGAACTTGCATCTTCACTCCCCATCTGAATCTAAGTAGCTCAATGGTTAAAGCATCTCAATGGTCATTAGACGGTTGCGGGTTTGATCCCCGTCTGGGACTCAGGAATAGTGTTTCTGAGGTTAATTAGAGCCTGATAAATGTCCAGTAAACATCCATGAGTATCTTCAAACTCCCACATTTCAAATATCAGTCCCACTCAACAAGGTTATACTCCACATGTTCCCAAGTATACGACAACTACACGATACAGTTTTCCCTGCCAATATCAGGAAGATTTACTCATGCCATGCTTACGTTTTAGAATAAGGCTATCTGCGTATCTCAACATTCGTTGGTGCGAGCACTTCGGTGGCACTGTCACCAAAGCGAAAGCCATGAATAGGCCACCACTGCATAAGTCAAAAGTTTGAAACCCGCTCCTATGCCTGGTACCGGATTTTAATGGCTTGTAGAAATAGTCTGGTTCCTCGGTCAACAAATAAGGTTAGGTGTTATTCAGAGAATACGATCGCCTGATTGGTCCAGAGAATCACCATCATTTTAGATTTGCCCTGAAAGAACAGTTTAACATCCTCCTGCTGAAAGTCGTGGCTTTCCACGATTACCAAAAGGATACTAGACAGGGCGGAAGAAATTTGGAGAAATAGGAAAACTAATTGTAAAAATTGTAAAAATAGAAACTTGATCGAATGGACGGTCAAAAAGCCTCTGATGGAGAGAAAACTAGAAGTGTAGACACACCTACAGTTACATTTACACCTTCTCTGTCACTTCCACTTCCATTTTCATTTTCCTTTCCAAGTGGCTAAATTAGGTGATAGCACTTCTGTATGTGAGTCTGAAGAAGTTACCTTATGGTCATCACCTGATTGTGAGTGCGTCACTGAATTTTGATATACGTGCTGAAAACCCAACGATTCTAGGCTTGGTAAACGTTGGTACGTTATGGCATGAGCAAATCCTATAATAAACTTGCAATGTATTGGTCGCTTTTCAGCAAATGACCATGAAGCCGATGGCTGTAAATTCGAGTCCCTTTTCGGTTAAACCTTGCTTTAACTAAAGGTTACCTTGCTTTAGCAAATAGTTTCTTCTCAAATATGCGAAAACGTGAGATAACTTGCTTGACATCTACGCCTATTTACAGAAAGACGAAACACAGCCAATACACAGAATGCACGTCCGTTAAAAATGCTCGGGTAAGAGTTGCTTCGATTAAGCATTGAAAAAGTTGGTTCTTATTTTACGACACATAATTTAAACCTTCATTCTAGTATCTCCACGTAAATTTCGTCACCATCCTTGACACCGTAAGCATGCAGTTTACGACTGCTGCTCCTCATAAGTTCAGTTTCGTATGGTGATCCTACGTCACGATAATGGACACGAAATTTTTTAACCGGCAGTTCCACCATCTTAGATAGGAACTTCCTGAAATCGCTGCTGGTTTGTGTGACAGAAATCTTCTCCAACCGCGGCGCTCGTCCTGTAATGTGCAACATGATATTCGCAACATTAACAGGATCAAGGTTAACATCTGCAAGCTTGATGAGTTCGCCATGGATTGCTAGAAGCTCATGATATCTTCCTGGGGGATCTTCCTCGTCTTGATATCGACGCACAAAATATCTTTCTGCAGTATCTCGCTCATTGCTCATAATGCAACTCCCGTTCAAGCAATCTACATTTGGCAGTCTAGCAACAAGTAGTTTTCGCGCCTCGTCTTCACTGAATTGAGCCACAAGAGGTATTCCAATAAGTTTTACTTCTTTCAAACTTATAAAATTCCTCAAAGCGTCAATGTCTTCCCACCTATTCAACATGGTTTTGGTTAAGCATAGTGTCTTCAAGGAAACAAGGGTGTCTTTGTCATTTCTTTGCAGACCCGTGAGTGGGTTCTCCATGAAGACCAATGTCTGCAAGTTTGGAAACATTTTCCCTAACTTTTCGACCTCCTCCCAATCCTTGATGTTATTACCATTAAAATGTAAACGCTTTACAGTTTCGAAGGAATCTTCGCATTCAGGAACAGTGGCATATCCATTTAAACTAAGATGGAGTTCTTCCACGCTGCCAAGAAAAAAATAAATGAACCGATGAGAACAGGTATAGTCAAGGATTAACTCGCCCGGCATGATCTATTCTGTATTACTTGGCTCTGTCTAACGACCGATTATTTTGCTCTGGTTATATGAAACGATTTTGTTTGACAAGGGGAGACATCCACGGGAGAGGGTTACAACTAAATTAAATAAATGCCGTTAAGGCAACTGAATAGTTTCCTACGGTAATACTGTTTCACTCTTGTAAGCAGGTTGAATGTTAAAAGAACTTTCCGTACTAAATGTATACTCCACATCTAACCTTGTTCGTTAATTTGTTTCTACCTTGCACAGTGGTTGACCACGACGCTAAATTATACAGGAAAGACCCAGCATTAACTAACTTTTGAGTCCAACGTTACCAACAAAAATTGCACTTGATTCGGGTTCTCAATATTGACGTGTTGTATTAAAATCCTTTCTAAGCTAGCAAAGATACCGTTCAGGTTAATTGTGACAGGTATGGTCAAGGTCATTTATTTCGATTTTTGTCTTCAAAATGCAAATTCTAAATATAGTTGAATAGCATTGACTAAAATGAAAATCAATTATAAAAATCACTTTAAGGAAAACAAACACATGTTCTCCTAATTTGGTCGGGGCTGCTGGTTACATAATTGTAGTGCCCAAGTAGCTTCTCGTGTTTCTTATTTCGCTCGGAGGATAATCGGTCAGTTTAGACACTGATTGAGCGGAGGACTGCAATTTAGATTAAAGTAATATTTTAGGGCAGGGCTAGGATCCCTTCGCCCACCGCGCGAAGCGCGGTGCGAGGGTACTAATCTCGACATGCGTACGAGCGTGGTGACTAGGAAGAAAAATTTTCACAGTGTCTATGTTTGTGTATATGTATATATATATGTGTGTGTGTGTGTGTGTGTGTGTGTGTGTGTGTGTGTGTGTGTGTGTGTGTGTGTGTGTTTGTGGTAGCTTGGTAATTATGTTCTTAATACGCACGCTCTCAAGCTGTTCTCTCAGAGAAACTTTCTGAGTCCCTGACGGGAATCGAATCCGTAACCTTCTGATCGCCGGTGAGACGCTCTAACCATGGAGCTACAAAGACTCAGATGGTTAAATGGAGCGAAGGTTAAATTTGTGTACTGGTTCGTATAGATGGTAGACATATGTACTGCCAGTCTGCTAGTCTCGATATGTCGTCTAATTTTAGAAAGTTTTTCTGAGAGAACAGCTTGAGAGCGTGCGTATTAAGAATATATATATATATATATATGATGAAAAGTTTGTTCTCAAGCTTTTATCTCAGAAAACTTCTGAGCTCCCCAACGGGAATCGAACCCGTGTCTCCCGATTGCCGGTACGGTTGTTTTGCCACTACACTATAGGGTCTCAGACGGCAAGCATGATGTTAATTAGAGACCTGGTTCGAAGTATTGATATGCCTCTTTCGTACTTGAAAGCTGAACATACCTGTAAATGTGATATTGTATGTAAGTAAATTTCATCTTACTAAGCGTAGATGTTTGTAAGCTTGGATATATGTATGATGAAAAGTTTGTTCTCAAGCTTTTATCTCAGAAAACTTCTGAGCTCCCCAACGGGAATCGAACCCGTGTCTCCCGATTGCCGGTACGGTTGTTTTGCCACTACACTATAGGGTCTCAGACGGCAAGCATGATGTTAATTAGAGACCTGGTTCGAAGTATTGATATGCCTCTTTCGTACTTGAAAGCTGAACATACCTGTAAATGTGATATTGTATGTAAGTAAATTTCATCTTACTAAGCGTAGATGTTTGTAAGCTTGGATATATGTATGATGAAAAGTTTGTTCTCAAGCTTTACTTCGAACCAGGTCTCTAATTAACATCATGCTTGCCGTCTGAGACCCTATAGTGTAGTAGCAAAACAACCGTACCGGCAATCGGGAGACACGGGTTCGATTCCCGTTGGGGAGCTCAGAAGTTTTCTGAGATAAAAGCTTGAGAACAAACTTTTCATCATACATATATCCAAGCTTACAAACATCTACGCTTAGTAAGATGAAATTTACTTACATACAATATCACATTTACAGGTATGTTCAGCTTTCAAGTACGAAAGAGGCATATCAATACTTCGAACCAGGTCTCTAATTAACATCATGCTTGCCGTCTGAGACCCTATAGTGTAGTGGCAAAACAACCGTACCGGCAATCGGGAGACACGGGTTCGATTCCCGTTGGGGAGCTCAGAAGTTTTCTGAGATAAAAGCTTGAGAACAAACTTTTCATCATACATATATCCAAGCTTACAAACATCTACGCTTAGTAAGATGAAATTTACTTACATACAATATCACATTTACAGGTATGTTCAGCTTTCAAGTACGAAAGAGGCATATCAATACTTCGAACCAGGTCTCTAATCAACATCATGCTTGCCGTCTGAGACCCTATAGTGTAGTGGCAAAACAACCGTACCGGCAATCGGGAGACACGGGTTCGATTCCCGTTGGGGAGCTCAGAAGTTTTCTGAGATAAAAGCTTGAGAACAAACTTTTCATCATACATATATCCAAGCTTACAAACATCTACGCTTAGTAAGATGAAATTTACTTATATATATATATATATACATATATATATATATATACATACATATATATATATACATACATATATATATACATACACACACACGCACACACATACATATATATATACATATATATATATGAGTATATATCCACGAATTCTGGTCAATCAAGAATGCCGTGTGAAAGCTAGGGGACTGGTTATGACGCGCCATGGGTTTGAAAATTCAAACTTCTTTTTAAAATGGTCTTGAGACGCTCACTACATGCGCTGAAATCAACAAAGTGGCCATTAAATCGCATGAAATTCATTCATCATACACTGATTCTTGAAAAAGTTGACTAAAATGCATGAAATACAGTTCGTGCACGTATTTCAGTACACTTTGTGCGTCTATCTAAGAATAGTTTGTGTGGGCGTTTCAATATATTTTGTGTACGCATTTTTATTCTACGTTGTTTACACATTTCAGTATACTTTGCGTGCAAAATGTCAACTTACTTTGCATGCAAGTTTTCAGTGTGTAATGTATTTGTCAAATTTCAGTATACTTTGAACACAAAATTTCAACATGCATTGTGTGAACGCGAAAAATACTTCATGTAAGATGAATTAAAATACCAAGATAAATATGGCGAGGAAGCAATCAGGTAAAATTGTGGACGTGATACTGTCCAGTGAAGAATTAAGAAATACTCTGGCTAATTCTGTGGAAGAGGAGCTTTCGACTGTTTTCCGTACCAGTCAAACGTCAAATTCCAATTCGCAAGGACAACCGACAGTGGTTGTAGGCGAAAGCAGTCAATTGCACTGGCAGGGAACGTATCCTGCATTTCAAATGCGTAGGAATCACTCGTCCTGGTTCGCCAAGAGGTATAGGGTTGTATTTTGGTTCAGTGTTTATCTAACGTTGAATTGCTATGCTAAACTGTTCGGAAAAAGTGGTTACCCTACTACCCTGTTTAGAATTGAGATGTATTTATGTCAAAAGTTAAAGTTGCCCGGCAGAAATTTCTGCTAAGAATATTTGTGCTTACTTTCTTTGAGTAGATTCTTGACATTAAATGCTTTCTATTATTTCTGTCCGTAAACATTTGAATCTTCAAATCTGATACACTGTATGTATCTTATACATATTGCAATAGTCACAATACTATGTTCAGTGGTATTGCCAACAGAAGGACTGAGAGATCCAGACCTCCACCCACCTCACCCTCACGCAAATTTTCATTTTTGGACCAATTTTCCAGTTTTTCCAAATCTGAGCAGAAACTGATTTAGCAGGATAGACCTGACGTAAAGGCCTAAAGTGCTCGTACTAAGACCAGAAAGCGCAAACTCGGTTACTCGACACTCCGTGGAACCAGAAATCTCTGCCAGGCAACTATAATTTTTGACATAAATACATCTCAATTCTAAACAGGCTTGTAGGGCAACAACTTTTTTGAACAGTTTAGTACGGCAATTCATTAGATAAACATTGAACCAAAGTACAAAACTATACCTCTTGGCGAACCTTGGACGAGTAATTCCTACGTATTTGAAATGCAGGATACGTTCCCTGCCAATGCGATTGACTGCTTTCGCCTACAGCCACAGTCGGTTGTCGTTGCGAATTGGAATTTGACGTTTGACTGGTACGGAAAACAGTCGAAAGCCCCTCCTCCACAGAATTAGCCAGAGTATTTCTTAATTCTTCACTGGACAGTATCGCGTCAACAATTTTACCTGATTGCTTCCTCGCCACATTTTTCTTTATCTTTCAGTACACCTTCCTTGAAGTATGCCTTACGTTCATACAAAGTTTGTTGAAATTTTGCGTTCAAAGTATACTGAAATTCTACATGTACATTACACTGAAAACTCGCATGAAACATGGGCAGTGGCGTAGCCAGACCTGGGCCTACCCAGGCGTCAGCTACGAACATGGGCGTTGCCCAAAACGTATTTGGCATATCCAACTGAAAAATACACGACAAATTTTGAATAATTTGATATCAGCCCTTTGAGTTTGGTCCACGAATGGAATTTCTTTGCACAACTTCTTCTCCCACGCTAAAAATTCGCGCAATTTGTTCTCATCAGTAAGATATCTCGTGGTTTTAAAAATAATTTGGAGGATCTGTAGAATGGAAGCCTTCGAATCCAGCTCGGTGCCGCAGCCTAGAAAACGGGAATAGCGCCCTCATAATGCAAGAAATAGCCTTTCAAAGACGCAAGAATTCAAACATTTTCCGGGGGAGCATGACCCCGGATCCCCCTAATTAGAATGCTTCCCAGGCCCGGGCATCACAGATTCTCTGGCTACGCCACTGAACATGTGTTGAAAATTCAGACACAAAGTAGACTGACATTTTGCACGCAAAGTATAATGAAATGTGTAAACAAAGTAGACTGAAAATGTGTACCCAAAATATATTGAAATGCTCACACAAACTATGCTTAAATGCACGCACAAACTGTATTGAAATACGTGTACGAAGAGTACTTCGTGCATTTCAGTGCACTTTTTCAAGAATCAGTGTAAGATGAGTGAATTTCATGCGATATGATGTTCGCTTTATTGATTTCACCACATTTAGTGAGCGTCTCAGCACCATTTTAGAGAGGTTTGATTTTTGAAACACACTGCACGACATAATTATGTTGTTGACCAAATCTTCCTTAGGTTACTTAAGTCTGTTTTGAAGCAAATCAATTTAGTATCTTTCTTCTTTCCCTTGTATGGATTTCTCGCAACTTGTTTACATCATTTGAACACTGAAGCCAGTAAATGATTTAAGACCGGCAAACGAAATGGCTTTCTTGGTGCTTGTGGCTGGTTTCACTTTTGCAGGACATCTTAGTTACTGGACAATTTATTACTTCAAAGAACAGTTCTAAAACTCAGCTCTTTGGAATATGCGTTGGCCAACTATTCACATTTTGAAGCAACGCTTTGACTTGGTTCTT
This sequence comes from Heliopora coerulea, assembly GCA_030142905.1. Taxonomy (NCBI): domain Eukaryota; kingdom Metazoa; phylum Cnidaria; class Anthozoa; order Scleralcyonacea; family Helioporidae; genus Heliopora; species Heliopora coerulea. The sequence goes on from JASJOG010000050.1 coordinate 649,059, forward strand.
TCTCGTGAATATGAACAAAGATGTTACGGGAATTCGCTTGTTGCCAGGACATTTGCTAAGCGACTGAGCGTAAACGACATTCTTCGCTGAAGTTGAATCGATGATGAGTTGTATGAATATCGAGACATTTCACGTTCTGGTAATCACTTAGCTGAACTACACAATCACAGGTACATCTGAATCGAGTAGCTCTGAAATGCAAGTATGGCGAACGGAATAGTTTTGAGCAGCTTTCAGTAGATTCTTCCCGACTTCGTTCTTCTCTAAGGGAGACTTCTTGATTCAAATATTATCGCCTGGATTTTGCTGGTGTTTAATGGCAAAGTAGAATGCCCATTCTGGTTCATTCATCTCTGCAGGACGATGGCTTTTGAATATTTTGTAGTACCTGTTCGGATTGCGTTCATGGTCAATTGTTTGAGAAGTGGGATAAAACATTCAGTGTCCCGAAGACTTGTCTTGAGCTGACAGTATTCGGATCTTTTCTCCGCTTTCCACACAAGGATTTCATTGCCTTTTTCAGGATCGTTTTCCCTGTGAAATGTCGCTGCACTGAAAACATCGGGATCTATTTCTGGCTTGTAAAAAAGAATGCAAGGCAAAAAGCCACCAGGAAACACGCTGAAAAGCTACTTGTCTTTGGAGATCATACTGTCCTTCTGCAAAAATGTTGTCCGCTTCAGTCTTTCTCACTTTCCGGGTGGTTTGTGGGTGATTACCCGTTAACCATGTTCGACCAGTAATGCTTTTATGAGGATTTTAAAACCTCCCAAGAAATTCTAAAAGTTTTAAGCCTTCTTCTTTCTGTAAATTCACCGTTGAACCCTTTGTGTTGAGGTGCCGCTGAACGCTTAGTAGAAAATACGTAAGAGTTGAAGGTTTGGACGCTAGGCCACTTTTCTCTTTTACGAAAGTTTTACAGTGGAAAAAAGTACGTCTTTTATTTCCCTCTACTCGTTTTTTTTCCGAAAAAACTTGCACAAGGTTTGCTTGTCGTACTTTGTTGTATGTTTCGTATTTTCCGATTTTTAGTCTGCAATAAAAATGCAGAACTCATTCACGTTTTCCTTGTTTTGATAACTTCACAATTAACCTACACTGCTGAAGTCAACTGAAAAATGTTGACTCGAGCGGGATTTGAACTCGCACCTTCGGGATACCGGTCCGCCATTCCAGTCATAATACCCTGAGGATGATTCTGAAGTAGAATTTTCCTTGTTTACTTCGTCGGTTTCGCAGTTCTCTTCATCTTCATCACCGAAGCCTTGTACCTCCGGATGAATACTTAGCATAAATCTTTATGATAGCACATCTTGGACATTTGCAACCAACTTTGGGATAATGTAGAATTTATCAACTTTTTATGCCAAATAGAAATATCAAAAAAATTTTGAATTATGAGCTGTTCCTAATGCTGGTATCGGCCTCATAACTTATGAGAGTGCTCCACTTTTAAGACGGAAAATCTGGTCATCTAATAAAAAATCTTTCTTTAAGGCAAAATGAGTGAGAAATTTGATTGGAAAACGACACGAAATATCATAAGCCCGCAACTAACACAGGGTCTTGATACCATCATTCATTATTTAATAATTTAATTCTGAGGATGGATCTCTTAGCATTTGTTAAGGTGTTAAAGGTTATTCTCACCGAACGTTTTGTTTTAATGAGACATAATTGAAATTTTAAACGTAAATATCACGACGAAAATTTAAATATAAAATAACTTTCAGTTTGGGCTGTTGTTAATTTGTGGCCAAATTGTGTGTGGGATTTTTTATTGCATTCACTCTTCCAGTTATAGTAAGGACGATTTCTCTCTTTGACAATTTTGAAAAAGTATCAATCTTAGTCAGATTCTCGAGAGACATATTGGAAGGGTGGGGAAGGTTTATTGCGTACACGTATTTCTAGTTATCTTCAGCTACATACATGGTTGAAGTAAAGTTTAGGATCAGGTTCACAGTAGTCATTATCGTTATGTCTGTTTGAATTGCTCCTTGAAGAATGTCAAGTATGATTATCTAATCTAGCCTAATAACAGCGTTCCTACGTGAATACAGCGCATAACATGTGGCGCCGGCTTTTAGAAATGCAATTATTACCTCGGAAGTGCTTTTAACAATTGTTGTACAGTACTAATGGGAACATTTGTATTGTTTAATACCAACTCTGCCAGTGAGTCAAACGCGCTACTTTCCATGTTATTTATGTGCAGCATTGAAGAGTAACTGGAACCATTAAGTGGGTTTCCACAGAGGTTCAAGAAACGTAAATTTTTCAATTCACTTATGATCTTGAAAACCTAAAAGCGCAAGAAAAGAAGCAAAATTAGAAGCATCCATCTACAGACGGGTTGAGCAATAGACAGTTCGACTGATAGACAGATGGACAAACAGACAGATAGAAAGATAGGCGGATAGTCAGACAGACAGGTACGCAGATAGATAGAAAGACCTATTTAATAACGACAGTTTCGTAAGCTAAACTACCTAACAATTTAGGTGTTTTACTTCTCTACCTATCGAATACCGAAAGTTTCTTTAAAAAGTAACAAGTAATCATTACCAGCACGAGACGAAGTATGCTTTGCTGCAGAGAGAAATATTCCTGAGAGATTTCTAAATCAGGCAAGGGAATTACGCTCTTTAGGTTGATTGGGAGTGAATCCCCCTCAGCCTCGGTAGTGGTACACTGTAAACAAAATTGGGCAAGAGGTAGGCACGTCTTTATCTTAGGTAAGGTAAGTTCCCTCGCTCTTGAACGAATGTTATAGTCGTTTACCTCGTCAAATATTGTGGGTCGAGTTTATTGGATATCTTCAACTTCATAATTGCTTTACTCTATTATCTTTCAGCTCATGATACTTACCTTAATTCTTGGAGTAACTCCTTTCGAATATTTAGGGTTAGGTGCACCCAATATTATTTAAGCCCCACGATTTTGTAAAGAGGATTTATTAGCGTGAATTGGATGCTTCATATCAAATATGGACTTAATATTACAAAGGGCATTACAACCGATCAAAACATTTTTTTTCACCTTTTTAACTTGGACATCCCACGTAATGTTTTCACCTATTTCACGTAACATGTATTAACTTCGGAAGTTTTGAACGATATCCGGCTAATTGAAGTGTGCAATTTGATCATTAGATCAAGGTAAAGGTTTCCTTCCAAAGAAGACAACACCTCCCTTTTAAAACAGTTTCGAACATTGTGACAGGCAAGTTTGTCAATTTGTCTGACCTATTGTCCGAAAATGCCGCACCAGACGAAACAAACGTCGTCGGGAAATAGCGGATATTATTTCGTGGTTGGAGCCCTTCACAGTTTACAGCTTGGTTCTAACCATTCCCTACCCACTTAAAACGAGTAAATCAGTAACTATAAATAAGACGAGTAAACAAGTGCGATATATATGTGTGTATATATATATGTAATATTTAAAAACCTAGCAGGAGTGCTTTATGTAATGTTTAAAAAACGAGCGGGAGTGCTTTGTCGGATATAAAACACGAGACGGAAGCCGAGTGTTTTGTGTCCGATAAAACACGTACTGCGAGTTTTTTGAACGGCTTAAAAAACGAAACGTTTTGTACGCTAATTCCTTACGTAAGTCTGGCAATTTCTGTTTTCTAAGGCGAAAATTATTGAGGAAAATTTGAAGAGAAATTCAGGATAAAGTCACACGTGTCTTCATCATATATAAAGACACGACACGGCTATGACTTTCTTTTGTATTTTCCTCATGAATTATTGATGAGTTTTTTAATTAATGTTTAAAAAACGAGGCGATAGCCAAGTGTTTTAGACCCGATGAAGCAAGTGCTGCGAGTTTTTTAAATGTCTTGTGAAATTCAGCACCTAATATGCTAATTCGCGAAGAAAGTTTGGAAATTTATCTTTCGTAAGCCGAAAAAAATTGAACTTCTTCACATATATAGATCCGACATGGTTATGATTTTCTTTTGTATTTTCCTCATGAATTTTTAATGAAGTTTATATATATATATGTTCAATCTGCAGACGTACGTTTCGCTGTACTACAGCTCATCAGTGCAGCTCGGAACCAACTTGGATTGAGATAGATAGATAGATAGATAGATAGATAGATAGATAGATAGACAGATAGACAGACAGACAGACAGACAGACAGATAGACAGATGGACAGACAGACAGACAGATAGAGATATAGGTATATATGGCTGAACTCGCTATCCGTTCTGTACGCAAAATGACGCATGCAGATTGGCTCCCTAGCCGTGCAATAAGATTTTCGTACAGATCGGGCTAGTTTTGGCGGGAAAATTTCCGAGTTGATTTGAAGAAAAACAAACCAGATTCAGGTACATTTTACAGAAGATTTATAAAAAACAAACTACGAAAAAAAAAGTTAAATGTTCTCAACGATAATTCTAAGCAGAAAACTAGATGAATAGATGCAAAAAGCCACGAAGAAATAGGTAAAAACAAGCAAGTAAACCTAAGTCGCTAATTCACAAACACAAATCTTTGTTAAAAGCGATGAAGGAAAGACCCAAAAGATGTATAATAAATTCCTTATTAACCTCATTTGTTCAGTCTGCACTGGAAAGTATTTATCCTCGGGGTTTTTTCGCACAGACCTCACTTCTTCGTCGTACGGTCTGTACGAAAACTCCAGGCAAATACTTACCCGTAGAGACGTCACACTCAGTTAATAAGAATCAATATATATATATACATATATATAACTTTAATAAAGTTAGAAGAGCGTTTGCTACTCAGAGTTTCACGTGTCTAAATTCTGAGTAGCAAACGCTCTTCTATCTTTATTAAAGTTATTTCGCTCTACCTACATGGTATCAAGCACTCTCAAACCAATCGTCAACTGTGTTTCTTGTATGATACACTTTTGCTTTTGCTTTCTCTATATACATACATATAGCTCAATCACATAACCTCTCTATGCCAAAGTTTAATATTAAGAATATAAAATCATCAAGACAAACTATTAAAAAGACTTTATTCGACGTTTCAGGGCAAGTCTCTTTATCAAGAATACAGTTTATTAGCAATGCATGTCCTGTATTTATACATGAAAATACTATTCAAAATTCAAATATATTACAAAAAAATCTCTAATATTCAAACCATTTGGGACAAACGAGTTCAATTTGTATGGCCAAAATCCCTCTCTAGTAGTTGGTTCGTTAATATTCATTTTATCAATTATCTTCACAGCCATATTTTCAATGCCTTCATGTCCCTCTTCATAAAAATGTGCATACAAATGCTCACCTGATATGCCCCTTTGTCCCTTCCCATATCTAACCAGACTAATTTTATGATTACTAAACCTTTTCCTAAACGATGTAATGGTACTTCCAACATAATTCTTTCTACATTTCGTACATGAAACAAGTTTAAAAAAGAGTTATTAGTGTAGGGATGAAGAAATGGGGTAAATCACGTTGTAAAGTTTGTGATTTTGTGGACGAGGGTAGGGATTTCGAAGGACATGGGAATAAATTTAAGATTAACTATCCTTTCGATTGTGATTCTGAAGGCGTGGTTTATCTCATTTCATGTAAGAAATGTAGAAAGAATTATGTTGGAAGTACCATTACATCATTTAGGAAAAGGTTTAATAATCATAAAAGTAGTCTGGTTAGATATGGGAAGGGACAAAGGGGCATATCAGGTGAGCATTTGTATGCACATTTTTATGAAGAGGGACATGAAGGTATTGAAAATATGGCTGTGAAGATAATTGATAAAATGAATATTAACGAACCAACTACTAGAGAGGTATTTTGGCCATACAAATTGAACTCGTTTGTCCCAAATGGTTTGAATATTATATTGAATATATTTGAATTTTGAATAGTATTTTCATGTATAAATACAGGACTTGCATCGCTTGTAAACTGTATTCTTGATAAAGAGGTTTGCCCTGAAACGTCGAATAAAGTCTTTTTGAAAGTCTATCTTGATGGTTATATATATATATATATTACATATATCCAATATATATTATTCCAAGGATCATTCAGTGTGATCGGTGCCAGGAGGTCTGCCTCGGCAGATTGTCATAGTGACTTCTTACTGCTTCTGTTGTTATCCTGAACCCAGGATTGTGTATTGCTTGCTCTGTTGCTCAGCCCAATTGCCTATGGCCACGGGGCCTTACCTGTGCCACCTATGGCGCCGACCTCCAACCAACAACAACGAATATCTGACAGTGATCTTTAATTCCCAAGTATTTAGGTTTGGTGTTTTTGAAGATCATGATTTTGAATCAGCCAAGGGGTTTGCAAAATTAAGAACTTCTAAATTATTCATTTCTGTAGCATTGCATTTAGGCCAAATGAGACTATTACACATTTTCCAGGTCGCATTCAGCAAACGGTCTTGGCAGAGCACTGGATTTGATTTCCACCTGGAGGCCCAACAGCAGCATATTGTGCAGCCGGTCACGGTTAGATGTTACAACGTAAAGATTCTTACAGTGGAAGATTTTCTTTATCACGCCAAATAAGGCTCATTGAACCCATTTTGAACGATGCAAATTAGTAAAAAGTCATGCAAAAAGGCGAAGAACTACAAGAAACATCAATAGATAAACTCGTAGATTGATTGTAGATTAACACGTATACCTGTACAGCAGACGGATTGGTAAATGTAATAGTAGATAGGCCGGTCGATGGATCGGTAGATAGATTAGTAGATAGTTATGTAAGTAAATAAGTAAACAGAAGGGTAATTAGAGAGGTAGACGGATAGGTATACGGATAGGTGGACGGACATTTAGACGGGTAGCTTGGTAGGTATAGGTGGGTGGGTGATAGGTAGGTGGGTAGGTGGGTAGGTAGACAGATAGTTAAATAGCTTGGTAGGTAGGTACATTAGTAGGCTGACAAGTTAGTAAATAAGTAGTTAGGTAGATAGCTAGATAAATACAAAATGCCGTCAAATGACTCATACCTTGGTAATTTTAGTTAGTATATCGTAAAATATGTATACCGAACTTAAGTTCGTTAGTCTCTGGTCAGTTTTAAAGATAACAAAAGTTTTCTGAAACATGTCTGCAATTAAAAAACCTGTAATTTACTATTGTGCTAATAAGGTGATATGGAACGATAAATAAGCTATAACGTACAGTTTTTCTGTTTTAACAGTTTTTAAGTAATGTTTAAAAGACGAGCAGGAGTGCTTTCGGATATAAAACACGAGGCGATAGCCGAGTCTTTTAGATCCGATAAAGCACCTACTGCGAGTGTTTTAAACGACTTAAAAAACAAAGCCCTTAATACGCTAATTCGTGAAGAAAGTTTAAAAATTGTTCTCTAAGCCGAGAAAATTAGAGGAGAAAAGTAAGCGTATTTTTATCACATATAAAGACAAGACACGGTTATGATTTTCCTTTGTATTTTCCTCATGAATACTTAATGAGTTATTTAATTAATGGTAACAGATCATACAGTAAACTTACTTCATTCCATTCTTTGATCTGGTTATTCGTAATGTCGAGTTCCGAGACGAAAGGGCAAATAGCTTCAATCTCCCCAGGCTCTCCTGCGCTTGTAATCCCACAGCCATCTAACGCAACAATTTCACGTTTTTCATGCGGGAACGATACTATAGTTCAAAAAAAATAAAACTTATCGTTAACCCAGACGTTTGTAGCGACAAACAGGTCCACTTCTAAAAGAATAAACGAATATGAATATTTCGGTCATTTCACCCATTGCTGGGCGTTACAAAATTAGTAAGAAACAACAAAGACGTCAGATTGTTAGACTTGTAGCCATATGTCTCATAGAACTAAAAAATGCTTTTCTTCCATTTATCCCCTTTAAAGAGTCAGTACTTTCGTCGGGCATGAGCGTGTAAAATCATCACTCTGCGTGCTTTATTTTCTTCTATTTTTCTTTATATTAGCTTGTCGTTTATTCCCTTATTGATTTCTCTATCTATTTTTAGAGTTTTAACAATACCATTTATTTTAGTCATCTGCTCGTTCTTGGCCGATCGACATTACGAAAAAATTATTTTTCACCTTTTACATATCATTACTGATGTTTTCATCCGAAGGGGATATTCGCAATAAAATCTTCTTACAAGATTATCGCCCGTTCGGCTTTTACATCAAGAGGAAATTGGCCCTTAGCCTTAAACAGTCCGCCGCCACCTTGTAATGTTTCATGTTCCATGTCATTTAATCGTCATTTCTTCAAGTAACGGATTTTAAATTTTGAAAGCCACTTTTCTGGTTACCCGAATACCTAGGAATTCGTTCATATTTTTAACATATCCAGACAACAGAACGCATTGAGCCTTTGAGCGACTTAGAGGCAATACGTATATATCCAAATTTTCTCCCGCAAACCCGAAGAGGCACAATCTAACCGTAACGCTGATACTTTCTTGGTAACTTCGCTTGAAACAAAACATCCGTCAGGTTTATCGATCGCTTAAGAGAATCCCCAGCAAACCATTCGAAGATCTGCTTAACCTTGTGGAATAGGTAAATTCAGAATAGTTCAAGCCGCTGCCAAGGCCGGACAAAAATGCTTAACTAATGGCGTCGCATCAGAGGTACAACTTCTGTGGTTCTCCGGTACATCTCAGGAGTTTGAATCCTGCTCCTGCAGTTGCTGTCGGATGTTTAATTTCATGTGGAAAGAGTTCGTCAACTCTCTGCAGAAAGGTGAAGATTATCTTCGGTTACCTGCAGCCATTGGATATATAGTAATGAAAACTGATAATTCTATTATTACCTTCCCTTCCTTTCCTTCCTCCCCCCTTTCTTTTCTTTTTCCTTCCCTTTCTTCCCCTCCCTCCCTTTCCCCTACCTTTTTCCCTCCTTCCTTCCTTACTTCCTCCTCTCCCTTCCTTCCTGCCTTCCTTCTCTCCCGCCCTTCCTCTCTTTTTTCTTTTTTTCTTTCTCCTTTCCTTCCTCTTTTCTTTCTTTCCTTCTTTCTTTCTTTTCATTCTTTTTACTTTAATGTCTTGTTTAAAAAGATAATTACATAAAATATGTTCAGAGTTCTAATCGAATAACCTGAACACCTTTAATCAACTATACTAAATGTATACATGTTATAATTCCTTAATTCTAACAGATTTAAAAAGGTTCTTTATACGAATTGAGCCAAATATAACTGCTTTTTGCATTTTTTTCAAAACACACTCTACTAATTTGTCTTCTTTTAAGAACTTATTTATCAAAGTTTTTAAGCACTTTGACTATCCTCTCAATGCATTCAGCAGCACTTTAATTTGGTGGACATCATAGTTCTCATATCTTCTCTGGAGCTCAACACGAACTTCCTGGTATTTGTCTGTTTTTTCCTTGTCTTTCTTTTCCATGTTGGTAATCCATGGGCAGCTACATACAACAGCAACCGTCTTACTTCTGTAGCTGACAACTACCATATCCGGCCTATTTCCCTGTTCAACAGTCGTTGAGAGCTGAGGGCCAAAAGAGTAAATTGGAATGTCCCAGAAGACCTCCAAGTCATCAGTCTTCACAACCGGTTTAGGTTCCACATTAGTGTTTGGGGGAGGTATCGTCCTAATAATGCCAAATTGTTGCAGTATTGTAAAATACAAACATTTAAGTGCATTTCTATGACAATAGAGGTATTCTGTCTGGGAAAATCGTGGACAACTAGTTAGGAGGTAAGACACACGATTTCAGGCTTACTTCCACAAAGACGGCAGAGATTAGTGGTAACATCTTGCCCAAGTTTTAAACTATAGTACACACGAGTTGGAATAAGAAGTTGAACAATTTCCTCCATATCAGTTAGAATATCCGTTGAATAGCCCTTCCAGCAATTCAACCAGGGGAAACCTCAAACTTGGTCTTTCGCTTCCCATCGCTTGTTAGTAACGCAACCAAGCCTGGCTGATTGGTAACCGCTTTCTTAATATCTGCAATTCTTGCTTCTCGGAGGAGGGATTTAATCTTTCCCATCTTATTGACTATTCTCTCACCAGTGGTGTCAGTTGTACACTTAATAGTCCACTTATCATTACTATCCTTGCAAATATCCACCTCCAACTCCTCTGCATACTTCTCAGCATCCTTCATCAACGATTTCCTTCCTCTACTTCTTCTTGCTTGATCAGCTTGGGTAGCTGCTTTAACTTCTTGGTCGGTTGATGTATACAAATGGAGGGCGGTTTTGATTTTCAACTCTTTATATTCTTGTTCAACACGTTTTAATCCTCTACCAACCATTGACCGGGGGAGATACATCAAATGCACGGAAGCACAAGGATGTCTTCATTTATTGTCTGTTAGTATCTTGCAAACTTGTCAATCAAGTTTCTGGACTTCATAAATTGTCCATTCTGTTGTTGTCATAAAGTAGGATACGGATGACATTGCGAACGTATTGGTAGCCTGTACTTTCAGAGGATCTGACAGTGGTGATGACCATATCAACCATACACGTCGCAAGAATTCTTTGCTAGCTCTTTCTCATATCATTATTTCATCTTGCCCGAGGTGGTCATATATACCAAGGAATTTGTATAGTCGGTTCCTATCCACTGATCGGATTGTTGTTGAATCATTCAATTTGGCTACGGATTCATCATCAAGGATACCTCTTTTCACATTCATAACTACACAATTTTCGTTCCCGTTCCATATTCAGATCTGCCCTACATACTTCTGTCGACTGTAGGACCGGATAGAGCTTCTTATCGCTTGCTGAAAACATTTTCAGATCATCGATAAACAATGTCTGTGTAATTTTCAACTGAATGGGTTTAAAGTTTGTATGTTAAATTTATGAGAGCTTGGAAATATCTTAACATGATAGATGAATGATCGTCAAGCCCTATACTCAGAAAAACGATTTCTGAGCCCCAGATGGGGATAGAACCCGCAACCTTCTGATGACCGGTAAGACGCTCTAACCATTGAGCTACCAAGACTCAGATTGGCGAGCCAAGGTGCAAGTTCGACACATATGTGCGACCTAAGCGGAAGCCAGTATATATTGATAATGATAGATGAAGTTTGTATGTTAGATATATTACTTATGACATATCCGTTCATTGTCCGTATTTTCCAAGCAAGTGGATTAAGATATATGGTAAATAGCTTCGGACATAAAGAATCGCCTTCTTTCTTTCTTCCTTTCTTTTGTTCCTTCTTTCTTTTATTTTTTCATTCTTTATTCATTTGTTTATTCAATTTTATCTCTTTATCTGTTTATCCTCATTTTATCTCTTTATCTGTTTATCCTCATTTTAAAATGGTAGCCTTCAATGCACTTAAGCTAGTGATTTCCAAGGGACCATTGACGTACAGTAAACACACCTTTTACTCTCAACTATTAAGTCATAAAAGTACTGATAAAATAAAATTTATATATACAGGAACATAGTTTGCATAGTTTGACACACTAAACTATCTTGCAATTATAGTACAATGAATTTGTATTAACAGCATTTTATACTAAATATGAATTATATTTTGCAATTGAGAATATGTTTCAATTGAATTAAAAATATCAATATTAGTGTTTTGGCTGACTTTGGTAAACTGTTCCAAACTTTTGCAGCTGCACATTTGGAGTATACTGAACAACAATATACTAACTGTTTGTCAGTTAGGTTTGACAATGACTCTGTAATAAAGTTGAAATATTACCTTCTCAATTTTGTCCTGTCTTATTCATATTTTGGGTACTAAGATGCTTCTTTTCGGAGTTTGTTTTATACAATGCAATACAATACAATATAATAGGTTTGGTGAATATAGTTCAGTGAATGATATACTAAACTGTAAAGTATAATTGTTCAACATGAGTATGCATGTTGTTGTTCTGTCAGAAATATTTAGCATCACCCATTTCTTACAGAATGTTGGTTTACTGCAGAATTCTTACAGTGCTACAAATACAATGTAAATTGTATATCCACTACAATGTCTTTGTTTCATTACATATCATCTAAATTTTGTTTTACTTCCAAAATTAGTTTTGCCATCAATTTAAATTTAGTTAAATGCCATAAGCTGGCACCATAAATTAGACAGATGATGCTTGTATAAAATAGTAACCATCTTAATGAGCAGACATCTTACTGAATTATAAGTATAAAAATTAAAGCAAGCAAATTACAGTGTATACGAAGGTGAAGAGTCATCTTAAATGTTTTTTTGCAAAAAATTAGATAAATCACAACATGTTTGAGGGATTTTTTTGTTGATATTTTGTTGCCAACATGCAACACTATCAATTGAAAGTGAAATACAATTCAAATGAACAACATTTATAACCTTAGATATATTTACTGCACATGAGTGAATAATTAATAGCCAATAGGACTTAGGACAGAAACTAAGAAGAATTAAAATAAAGAGAAGGAAACACAGCTGATATTCTCACCATGAAGAGAAGCTTAAATTTTGAAATGAGAAGACTTTTCTTAATAAGCAATGCAAGCATATACTAGTTATTTTGAAACTAATTATGCAAAGCAATATTACCTAAAGTCCAGAAAAGTGTTGCCTATAACCTACTCTAAACACCTCACAAATCCAACAGCTATTTCCAAATTAACTGCCAAGGTTGCTGCTGCCAGCCACACTGTATGTTGTCTCATGCATCACTCAACAAAAATGTACAACTGCTATAAGGAAAAGAATTTCTCAGACCAGTATCACGGTAATGTTTTTTGTTAAGTGACCTTGAGACTAAGATTCTGGGCATGTCAATTAGGCTTTTAGAACTCTGATATCAGAAGCAAACACAACAGAGTGTGGATATCAGGTAAACACAAATGGCAGTTGTATGATTGAACTGTCAGATAATACACTGTTGCTTAGTTGGTATTAATTTATAGCTTCTCCTATATTGTATTCTGAAGAATTTTCTTTGATCCAAACATTACATCTTTCAGAATCACAAACCAGTAGCAGGCATATGAGAGTGTGGATGACATGTTGTTAGTGCCAACTTGTTGTTGTATAAAATTATTAAGTCTGCAATGATGCTGCTGGAGCCAATCCTGCATGGTTACTAACTTACATAAAACAATGCATATTTTTAAATGGTTGCTCTGTAACCATGAAAATATCAAGAGTGACCAAGAACACTCATGGAAATAGAAATTTCAAAATTTATTAATTTGTTTCCTTTGTTAAGCAAGGATATGATAAAATAATATTTAGTTCAAATCTGTCAAAATCATTGCAATTGACAAACCAGACAGAAATCAAATTCTAGTAAGGAGGATTATTACCCAGAAGATAGCTTTGAACAGAACCATAACACACTATTATGGTTTGGTTCAAAGCTATCTGCTGGGTAGTAGTCTTCCTTACTACATTAAGTCTTTTTTAATTTAACAATTAAATTTGGTCAAATTAAATAATTATAGGAGGTTATACATACAATATGAATGAGAACAAGGAGTACTAAAACCTGAACAGAAGAGTAAATGTAGATTATGAAAGTATGCTGCTCCAGATGAGATAGTAGGAAAAATTCTAAATTTTCTTCTTTTGAATTTGAGCCTCCAGTATTCCCATCGACTTTATAGCAGTTCATCAAAGACAAGCTTGCTAACCAGCTGAAGGCATGCAAGGCCTATCTATGCAATTCAAGTTTCAAACATGACTGTTATCCTGATGGACTGTATAATATAATTCAGTCTCAAGGGTCTTCAGAAAGTATCACAGTATATATTTACGAGAAAGTAGTATGCTGGTGTAGTTGTCTTAAGTACAGGTATTAACCATATATGCCAGGTGAAAAATTGTATTTGGTAATTGTTTCATGAAGATGGAGGTGTGTGCGTTACATTTTTCTATATTTACCAATATCTTTTGAGTCTTAAGTGATCACAATTAGTCAAAATGAGTCATTATTAGTCAATGAGTCACAATTAGTCATTTGGCCTATAGCCGTGCACTGAATGAAATCATTCAACTAATTTTTGGTCTGCCTTTGTGTTACTGGAAAGTATCTTTGGATTAGTATACTATCTATCACCATTTCCATCAATGAAAAACTATGAGGTCTACAGACATTAGGATTTAATGGTTAAACTTGAAAATCCTATTGCTTGCTATACTCTCTTTTATCCACTCAACCTGTTTATTTGTCAACTTTTTCATTCATTTAAGACCCACTCAATTAACTTTTTCCTGGCAGGATAAGGTTTGTATCATTTTACTCTGGCTAACACCAGACGGTTTTACACGTGAAGGGGAGAGCTCTTACCTGAGTACTCAATTTTATTTGTAACATACGGTAAACATGTTCTCAACAACTTTAACTTTTTCGCAACAGGATCATTCTTCTATTATTTCACTCTGACTATTCCCTGACAATTTTTCTCATCAAGCGGAGACATCTTGAAACACAATTACTGTACCCAGATACCCAGCAGCCAGAGGACATTATTGCAGAATGGCTAGCCTTAACATGGCTACGAGGTGGCTGCGTAGGCTGGTGTGAGAGTTATGGTTTGGTTAGGTTTAGGATTGAGATCATTGGTTAAGATGAAGGGTTTCGTTGGATTGAGGCCATTAACACGACCCGATTATTCGATTGCCGGATCATCGATCATCGACAAGTTCACCCAAAACAATTTGCTGGATTTCACCATTGAGAAGCTTCCTTAAGGGCGTCCGAAAGATTTAATTTTCAGAATGGAGAGGGACTAGCTTCATCAAATCGGATCCTGTTAACCGGCCTTAAAGCAGAAGCTGGAATATTTCGACCAACTTGTACAGTACCTCGAGCTCCCTGTCTTGAAGTAATTTGAATATGAGCGAAATCGTCGCACGTACAGTTTTCCTCAGAGTACTTCTCGTTTAAAGCTTCGACTACAGTTATCAAACGGGATGGTTCGGAAATGTCTCCCTCCATATGTATGTAATACTGGAAAACTGATAAAGAGAAGCTGTCGACGACAACTTAACAACTGTAGCTAGTCCCTGTTATCCCCAGGTCTTTCAACACACGACATAAACAAGTCTTGGTAATTCTGACGTCATTCAAAGTAGGGGACAAGGCGTGTTGTGGTTGTTGTGGACAGTGAACTCGATTTCTTGTGGACAACTAGACGTGAAAGTACAGATAGTTCAAGTACGTTGCCATCGGCCTGTAATACACTAGGTGTACTTGACTGGACTTGGCCGACAACAGTTGATTTGAGGCAGTAAGATGCTTTTGAAAACGAGTTTCAAAGACCGGATTTTGAACCCAATTCAAAGTGCTATAACGTCAACATCAGTTGTCAGGGTTTTATTCTATCCAACGCTTTTCTGGAATGTGGTTACCGTAGGTTTGAGCCAGCGGTTGAAATGGTACAATCGAATCGACCCCAACGTTGTGCTTGGAGCTTTACCATTCCGTAGCATGACTTCAAGGGTGAGTGGTGTATATTGATAATTATCAGACTGAACCATTTTGATGAGGTCTTACACCTTTTTTGCCCCGTTTCACATTTGCTGTGAGTTTGAATGGAAAGTGAGGGAAACAATCAAAACTGAAAATGTGCAGCACTTATGCTATGTTACTCCACCCATTCATGGCATTTTTAGCACAAAGTTCCACGGAGATTATGCTCATGGACTCTTGAAAGCAGAGATGCTAATGATAGCTGATCTCCCTTTGCATTTGGCGCTATTGGATTTTTCCTTTTTTCTTAAGGTCTCACTGGGTAGAACATCATACACAAAAAAGTTCATTACATAAAATTTTAAAAGCACAGACCACTGTAAGGTGACAGAAATTTTTCCTAATTTTTGGCTGTTAATAAATGTCAGCCAAGAGGAAAGCGATTGTTGTATTCCCAAACGTAAAAGATCCTTGTGTGATGATCTCAGCTCTCAATCCATTGATTAAAAAAATAGGTAAGTGGTTGCTTCAGTTGGTAGGTGGGTCACTTAAATTTCAATGTTGATGCAATCCTTTTGGGTAAACTCACAGCTTGGACAATAATGCCATGAAGTTTAACTGGTACTCTGCTCTCTAGTTTTACTGTGGGTACTAGTGAGTTTTCATTTGTTTAGCTATTTTTTATAATTGAAAGAATGACATTTACTTTGATAGATTGATCATTGATGGTATAACTTGTACTGAACAACAATCAACTGAGAAAATTTTGTTTCATGAAAAATCCAATTATTATCGAAGTATCTTTTCATCTTGTCAACAAAATGGGTGAAACACCCTGGAGATGGGCATTGATTTTCAGTTGCAATTCATAAGCCTTACTATGTTTAATAGCTTAATTTCAAGGAACTGACCTAATATTTACTTACTGTTTACTGCAAATTCATGCTGGTACAGGTAATTAGTATTATTTAAAGGACTGAAAAGGAAAATAATGGCATCAGTCATAATGCTTTATAACATGCAGGTATGGTCAAAAATACTAGGAAGCAAGAAATAAAGCACAGCAAATTCAATATGTCAAGTAATATCATGCTGGAAAGATTAATTTGTCTCAAACCAGGTCATATTCAGGCTAATAATTATAATACATTTTCAAAATTGAACTACAGTCATCGACATATTTAGTTGGAACAGTTTTGAAAGTTTTCTTGCAACCACATGATAGATCAGCATGAAAAAATTTAACTCCTGCTCCCCCTTCTCAATGTTGTTTTCATGTTGATGAACAGGATGATAGATAAGGATTAAAGGCTGTGGATATCATTTACTTGCAGCACAACAGTAAGATGGCAGGGTGAGGTAGTGTGTACCTCGCTTCTAGTTGCAACAAGTTTGTCAATGATTGTAAGTATAGGTTTGTTTTGTGCTTCAGGTTGCAGCTGATTAGATACCCGTTTCACTCAAATAAGCAGAATGTAGACACAATCCAAATCATTTCTAGAACATCAACTTGTTTCCTGTCCATGGATATGCCCAGCAAATTTACACAGATTCTTCATACATGTTAGGTCCAGTGTTTTAATACTCAAACCTTGGTAGCTTTACAGTAATTTATACAATACACTGTTGATCATTGACCAGTGTTGAGCAGGAAACATACCTTTACTAGCCTCTTAGACTAACGTTCCAGTATGAGCAGCTACAAATGAACAGTGATTCATGCAGCAATAACTTATTCAGCAATAGTGTACAATAAATCTATTTTGGCATCTGAATAATTTACTTTGTTTCCTGTACTCTAACATTCACAATGAGGGCAAATTGCATGTTCATGCACCTGTGATGGAACTGAAAATTCTTCAAATATGTGCAGATGGAAAAGATTAATAGCATCAATTGGCAAAATATGCTAAAGTATGTGAATATCATCTGTCTATGGGAGGCTCAGAATAGGATTAGGTTAGGATTAAGGTTGGGGTCAGGGTTAGGATTAGGATTAGGATTAGGGTTAGGATTAGGGTTCGGATTGGGGTTAAATCACACACACTCTGGTGACAGTAAACCTACTTGTCATCCCATTTTAAAAATATTTTAAAAATAAAAATTTTTACATGGTTGGTTATCATTAATTAGAGAACCAGGAAGGTGTTCACTTAAAAGGAACAGTAGAAAGTAATTTGGTTTTTAGTCCATCTCCCTTGTTCTAAAACTTTCTCAAATGTCAAACACTCCAGTGGGGGAATTGGTGCAGATGCCCTGGGCAGCACTTTTTGGAGGGGTGGCATTTTCAGCCATCAGTGTCCTGAAAACATTGACTTGCATATTAAGTCATTCTCATGTTGTTGATATACAAACATAAAACCAACTGATTACTATTTATTTGAAGATTGATAGCAGTTGAACAGCAAAGTTTGCATTACTTTATGCATGAACACTGGTTAGTAATTTGAATTAATATACCTAGTGGAGAAAGAATATTCCATTTTTTGATGGAATATTCTTGGTGCATGCCTGCTTTTTGAGTCTTCTTTTGTTCTTTTCTTTTTTCTTCTCCTTCGTTTTCATTTCATTTCTTTTCATTTCTTTTCCAACCTCGGGCGGCATTTTACCTCGTTACGCCACTGAAACCGGGGGTGAAACTTGCCCTTTTACGTTCGGGGGTGTTGGATAGAATTGCCCTACTAAAATCTATGATGCCCTGCAGCAACGTAGGTAAAATTTACCGATATGTATATATGGAAGCCTGCTTCAGTTTGGATGCTTTTGAACTAAATTCCTACTGCCTGTTATGGGATGGCACAGTGGCAAAACAGAGCAGTTAAAAATAAATAAAAATTAGCAAGGTCACAAAAATAATTGTTGAATTGAATTCACATAGCTACAGTATACAATGTCATGTACATGCGTGCACCTGCACCGCTGCACAACCGCTGCGTGTATAATGTACAGAATTCTTGATGGCATGGAATTCAGAACTATTTTTCTGGACTCTGTGCATAAATACGTCATTGTAATCATCTCATTCACTGCCAATTTTTAAATTTTAATTTACTCAACTCTGTGCAGCTGCGAGGCTGCGTCTGGGCTGCGCTGCCCTAATGCCCTGCAAGATCTGTGATTGCCCTGCGAATCAGAGTTTCTAGTAGTTTGGAGGGTGTCAACCCCCCACACGCCCCTTGAGTTTTGCCCGACTGGAACAATCGTTTGGTTTTCAAGTGTCAATGATTTATATCTTCCCTTTGTTCCGTAAATGGGCCGTTTAGAAGAATATATAACATTTTATTTGTCGCTAATAATAAACATTACCACCTGTTTCAATCAGTGCTCGGTACCATGAACACATGGACCCATAAATGACGCCATCCCGCTTGAACAAACGAGTCAATATTGCTGTTCTTTTCTCAAAAGGTGATTACCTTATTACCAAAACAAGGTATCTATAGCAAGCAACACTCGACGCTATTCTTCTGGTGAAATAGATGTAATCCACGTAAACTATGGGTTAAAAAGTTCCAGTATCGAGATTTGAGAAAGGGTCAAATGATAAAAAATCACGAAAATACACTTCAAGTTTTTTGTTTTTCTTTGGAAATACATATGAAATACTGCCACTTGTTGCTTGAGTAATTGTGTAATACAGTAGACTCCAATCTGGATTTTAAGGTACGAAAAGTTCAACGTTATGCATCGCAGGTAAAACGCAGCATAAAATATTTGGCAAAAAGAGCATTCGTTCCGCTTGTAATTTTCTAATAACTCTTAAGTCAGTAGTCTTCACTATGAGGAAAAGGACTTCGGCTGGCGCCACCTTTTTACCGACACTTTTTTCCGACACTTTTTGAGCGAACTATGGGAACTTTATGATCCTTGAGTTGGTAAATGGGAATTCAATCAGGTTAACTTTCATGTATTTGACAGTGTTAATCAGCATTATCGAGGCACACCTGCCAGAGCAAAATCTAGCTACATCATCGAGCTGAGGAAGGAACTCCGTGAAAAAGGGCTTTTACCATGTTGAATTTGATATCAAGTACAGCTTCATAGACCATACTCCTGTGTAAGTGTATAGCTGGGTTAGCTCTCAATTCACATACCATATTCCGCTCGAGTCAACATTTTTCAGTTGACTTCAGCAGTGTAGGTTAATTGTGAAGTTTCGTTTCATAATACCCTGAGGATGATTCTGAAATAGAATTGAAACACTGCACATCCATGCTCATGGATAGCGTTAAGTTGTCGCGAGAATATTTCGTGCACTTAAATTGGATAAAAACTCGCCTCCAATCCCTGTGGACTCGATAGCTCAACAGGTAGAGCGGCGGACCGGTATCCCGAAGGTGCGAGTTCAAATCCCGCTCGAGTCAACATTTTTCAGTTGACTTCAGCAGGGTAGGTTAATTGTGAAGTTTCGTTTCATATTCCATTAACTTGGAGGAAATTTTGAATACTTAATCCCATTAAGACTCAGGGGCAATACATGCGCACACCATCTTTGATAGTTGATATTTCAAAAACTATTTGAAAGATCACTCTAAAAACCACAACCAGAGGACAATATGAAAAAGTAAAGAATAAAACACAGACCAAAAAATGTCATAATGTGACTTGATATTCAAGTTAGAACAAGAAACAGACAAATTGAAAACGGTAATATTTCGGCTCTATTTCAGAGTCATCATCAGACCAAGTGGTTTACAAAAGCTCACTACGTTATATATATATATATATATATATATATATGCAGTTACAAGGATGATGTCATCGGTTATTAACAACGAAATTAAACATAGTCGGATATTAACACCTGTCAGATTGACAGCTAGACAGGAGAAAAGCCAGACAATTGTCGAGTGACTGAGAAATATGGAAATGTCGGATCAGACGAAAAGTGAAAGTTCTTTGCTGGCCTTTAGGCCACTGTTCATTCCCGGCTTATTAAGTTTAATTAAGAGAGCTTCTAAAATAAGTAATAGGTTTGAACTATTGAATTTACAAGAATGAATTATCTTAAAGTTGTTAAAGATAAAATTATTGAGATATGATTGGGAAGGAGGAGAGGAGTTGTTGCAATTATCAAAGAGAGAATTGAGGTTTGCAAGATAATGGGCATGTGGACAGTTGAGAAGATGTTGTGCTACAGCGCTGCTGTTGATGTTGTAAGAGTGTTCCGAAAGGCAAGTTTGTAGACAGCGTTCTGTTTTTTCCTGGTTGTAATAACAAATATATTGGCAAAACAGAACGCTGTCTACAAACTCGCCTTTCGGAACACTCTTACAACATCAGCGCTGTAGCACAACATCTTCCCAACTGTGCACATGTCCATTATCTTGCAAACCTCAATTCTCTCTTTGATAATCTTAACAACTCCTCTCCTCCTTCCCAATCATATCAATCATTACTAATATATATAGTGGCTTCCGCTTAGGTTGCACATATAAATCGAACTTGCACTTCACCTCACCATCTGAGTCTCGGTAGCTCAATGGTTAGAGCGTCTCACCGGTCATCAGAAGGTTCGATCCCCGTCTGGGGCTCAGAAGTCATTTTCTGAGGATCGAGTTTGAAGATCGTTCATCTACCTTAATTTTATCTTTAATAACTTTAAGATAATTCATTCTTGTAAATTCAAAAGTTCGAACCTGTTACTTATTTTAGAAGCTCTCTTAATTAAACTTAATAAGCCGGGAATGAACAGTGGCCTAAAGGCCAGCAAAGAACTTTCATTTTTTGTCTGATCCGACATTTCCATATTTCTCAGCCACTCGACAATTGTCTGGCTTTTCTCCTGTCTAGCTGTCAATCTGACGTGTGTTAATATCCGACTATGTTAATTTTGTTAATAACTGATGACATCATCCTTGTAATTGCATATATATATATATATATATATATATATATATATATATAACATAGTGAGCTTTTGTAAACCACTGGGTCTGATG
The DNA here is from genome assembly GCA_030142905.1 of Heliopora coerulea. Lineage (NCBI taxonomy): Eukaryota > Metazoa > Cnidaria > Anthozoa > Scleralcyonacea > Helioporidae > Heliopora > Heliopora coerulea. The sequence continues at coordinate 670,363 of JASJOG010000050.1, forward strand.
ATGACTCTGAAATATAGCCAAAATATTACTGTTTTCAACTTGTCTGTTTCTTGATGATGACTCTGAAATATAGCCAAAATATTACTGTTTTCAACTTGTCTGTTTCTTGTTCTAATTTGAATGTCAAGTCACAAGATGACATTTTTCGATCGCTCTAAAATTAAAGGAAATGATTTGAATCCGAGGGGATCGTTATGTGTTGGTTTAAGGTGCAGACTTCCTGTAAACGACTACCGACCCGAATTACGTGACGAACCAGACACATAAATAAAGTGTGTCTGTATGAGAATGTTCCTCTTCATTCAATTTCGACGACGACTGCCGTTGAGGCCGTCGAACGACAGTCCTAACGGTCCTTAACAAGGCTGGACATTCAACCTGGACATTCAACTTCATCAACATGGACTCTAAACTTTTGTGATTTTTTCCCTATATTTAAAAGCTTTATTACTGCCCAAAATTAAAATACTGAACAGACTAAAAATTGCACATAACTTTTTTTTGATCACAAAATTCTTATCTTTCCAGTTTTTCAATGGTTAATTGACTTTAAACGAGGAAAACTTTGGTATTTTAACTTTCAAACCAGGCATTTCGGATATTTCATATAACTCAGTATCTCAAAGACAACTTCGTGGCTATGTCACTTTTAATCTCCAAGTCAATTGCAAATGGGACGTGGATCATTCTGTAGAAGTTGGGTGGTCTCACTATATACAGTTTTTGAGATATTGAGCAGTTGCTTTCCGCCCTAACGTTTAACCCTCCTATCGCCACTGCGTAAACCACACATCATTGAACATTAATATGTTAGCTAGGCTAAAGGCATGGAGCAAAACAGAATTTAAAACATTTGTGCGCGATACTTGGGTGGTCTTGTGCCAAATTCAGCAAAAAATATTTCACTTTCTTTTATCATTTGAGACTAATTGTGATGAAATCTGGTCCAATGAACGTGGTAAATGATTGCACTTATATCTTCAAATTCTGTGTAATATGATTTTACCTTCTGACTAACAATTTTGACTCAAAACTGCAATTCCTGCTTTCGATTCCATTGGTATGACCGCCTAAGAAGAATTCGAGCGAGTTGATCGTTTGCATCAAAATAAAAAAATCGTATACGACAATCGTATGAAGTAATTGGTCAGCCTTGAGAAGGGTGAGCCTTGGTAATACATACTGACTCACAACAGGCTTTTTGAACTACAGTTTATCAATCGCCAGTAGAATTTACTTCCAAGCTGATGTTTTGTAATTTTACCCTTGCTAACGCTAGACAATTTCACTCTGGTTACCGCTGAACATTTAACTCATCAAAGGGAAACGTAATGACTAGGTTGGGGGTTACAGAATTATAGATAGCTATAAGTGTGCAGATTTTGGAACGCCTCACGTGATCAGCATCCGTCACCTTTTTGAGTGATAAAACTATATCAAGAACCTCTAAAGATGTTCTAAACTTCGATAAGCATTCACAAACGTTTTTACTTAATTTAGAACTTATTACTTACCTTGTAACTCACTTGCAGCTATTTCTTTTTAACCATGAAGTCTGATATTGTATATTGACATTTTAGCTCGTTATTGATTTGATGTGTAATATTCTCACACTGCAGCTCATTGAAGAAGAGAATATTAGAGGAGTTGTAACATTAAATGAAGATTATGAAACAAGATATTTTATGCAATCCACAGAGGTAAAATTTAAATGTCTTTTTTGTCATCACTGACAAATATAGATGTGCTTGGTCATTACATTTTGGCTTTGTAGAAGGGTTGAATTCATTCTAAGGTGTGTTGGCCCAAGGTTCTAGGAACTTCGTGAAACTGGATAAGTGTTGACCTCGCACCAATTTCCCATCTCTTGTTAGTGATAAGAATAGGCACGATAGTGATTTTATTTCGTTAAAGGGATTGTCTTTTCTGCGTGGCTAAATTAATTTAATGACCGAGGACAATATGCCGTCAGGCAGTACGAGCGATTAATAATTAGAACTGTTTAATAACAGCAAAAACCTGGTTAGTATCAATCCATCTGACCCTAAGTTCCAACCTTAATCCCCTCCAATTTTAGTTTGCTATTCCATACTTCCCTGCATCGATTTATTCATACATCCGTCTCTCAGTTTATCTTGTTCACCCGTTAATTACGTATAATAAAATACTATATGGTAATACTGCTGGGGATCGTTTTGCAGAGTTAATATTTATTCCAACCGTTCCCTTTTAGGAGTTAAATGCGTTGGGGATTAAACATTTGCGTCTTGCCACTCCAGATTTTAATAATGCTCCAAATCTTGAAATACTTCAAGAAGGAGTTGATTTCATCAAAGACTTCAAGGACTCGGATGCCAGTGTGTATGTTCACTGTAAAGCAGGTAGAGGACGAAGCGCAACTTTAGTGGCCTGTTATTTGATGAAGGTTTGTGTTTCGCATGAAAAAAGTTTATTGCATGTTGTATTGACATTAGCACTTGTGGTTAGTCGTGAAGGCCAAGTCATAGTTCAATGTCGCTCACTGAATCTAAAGACACAGTCGCTGCAACAAATCAAGCTTTGTGATAACTAACGATTATTGGTGTTACCTTTTCCGGCTGTCGATTGACTTCTTTTCGCACTGTGTTACCTTGAAATTGCACTACTCTCAACCAGTCACAATTGAAAAATTTTTTTCACGGATATTATTTTTATATTAAATAAATTGTTATAAAAAAGATAGCCATTTTAGCTCCTTTAAATACTTAAAATTGTGGTTTCCCTGATAAGTACCATCATAACTAAATTCATTGACTTTGTTATCAAGTTATTCATTTATTCATCCATTCGTTCCTTCGTTAGTTCACTCATTCATTTGTTCATTAATTCGTTTGTTCCCTCATTCGTCTATTGGTGCATTCGTTTATTGCCTTACTCACCCGTGTTTACTCATTTATTGATAAAGTCATTCATTCTCACCCCAACCGTTCTTTTGTTTTTTGTTTGTTATTTTTTTTTGATGGGGGTGGGGGTGGGGTGTCGTTTTTTTTTTTCAATTTTAAGTAATGTAACACTTTTTTTTCAAGTGAGACACTTTCGTGACAAGTCGTAGTGATTCGACCGTATGTCTTGGACCACCCGGAGGGATTGACGGGGAGTCTTAACTGCCACATTATTCAATACAGTTAAAAAATGTTACTGAAATATAAAAGACCTCTCTTTAGCTTTCTTGGGTGGTATCAGGAAGGCGAGAAAGCACTTTTTATAGAGTTATTGTATGTATTTATATACATTTGTATATAACTTTTTCGGCAAGATCAGCCTTCCAGTTTTTTACTCTGGGCAATATTAGGTCATGTTACCCTTGCTAATGCTAGACGATTTTACTCGTCAAGGGGAGACATCCTGTCGGGGAAAAATTAAACGTTTTCGAGTCGTGAATTAAAACGCTGTTGTACTGCATTCGGAGTAAAGTAATTCTTCAGCGTTTTACTGTATAATTCTCGCTTGACTGAAATTTCGAAGAATTACCAGTTACCACATTACTCCATGTACATTGAAATTGGTAAAGGCTGATGTGGCCGAAAACATGTTGTTTGTTATTGCAACTATGTTCGACCGTCACAAAATGTTCCAAGTTGGGTTTGGTAATGCAAATCCACTTCCTGTATCCAGCAGTAGTTGGAATGACAGCATTAATTGTGTTTGAATTAGTTGTGTCTGATGGTGGCGTATAGCGTCTAACTTGACGATCATATGTCCACGGTCGACCCGCGTAGTAATTTGTTATGAAAACAATAATCATATTTTCTGGATAACCTGTTAACTAAATGGGGGAAAAAGTTCTTAAAACGTTCTAATCGAGTAAGTGTCGCCTGCCTTTTTTTTATTTATCTAATTTTTTTTCTCATTTTAGATATCCCAGATGACTCCTGAAGAAGCAATAAATGTTTTAAAAGAAAAACGGCGGCAAACTCTTTTAGGCTCAAATCAAGTGAAAGCCATCAATGACTACTATCAAGATATACAAACCAGTAATCCGAGTAATGCATGAGGTATCTTTTTAGTGGTTTAAAAACATAATTTACAGTGGATTTTTAATTCATTCGACTAATACTAAAAAGAAATTTCCCTGTTATGGGTTCACACTGGAAAATATCATGCCAGTCTGAACGATAACGGAAGTGTAAGACGCCAGTGACTAGACACGAAGCTGACCAGTACATATAGATGCTAGACTTTATTAGATATTGTTGTGAGAACCATGAAGCTTTGAGAGACCCTAGGCGTCAGGGTACAGTCTGACCTTGGGAACTCTGGTTCCTAGTTCGCTGAAATGAAGTTTCTTCCACATTTGAGCAAAGTGCAAATGTTTTAATTTACCTAAATATCTGTATTGCACAAATTTTGTGATTAGCATTGAAATAACAGCAGGGGTGGCGCCAGAGGGGAGAAGAGGGGACTACAGCTGGCCGTCGGGAAACCTTAGCCTCCTTGTTGGAAAAAATTCACAAATTGTCCGGGAATTTTTGCTTATAATAACATGTTAATATAGTATGCAAACTATAAGCACTTGTTATTGATTTAGCTAAGAAAGATAACAGACTCTTGTCTTCATGTCAAATCTAAAAGTAGATTGTTTCTAGTAAGTTGTCGCGATTACTCTTGCGAAAAATAATACGATGCTTTCGACCTTCAAATAAGAATATTATAAAGTGGGCGTGGTCCTAGCCCTTCTGGTTCAGCCTCCCTGTCGACGCTAGCCCCTGCATCGGGGAATAACAGTGGGTGATTCACGACAAGTAGTACTCGTACAAAATGGATGAGAAAATTTACAAACAATTTCGTAAAACAATCAAAAGAAACACTTAAAAAAACAATTCGTAATATTTTTTGCTCAAAAGTCAACTCGTAATATTTTTTGGTCAAACGTTTTCGCTCTATTGCAAGCACTTCAGGTGTGTACAGAATGTAAAGAGAGGCTTTGTTACTTAGCCGATAATTACGTGAATATTCTATCTAAAAGTCAGTTCTTATGCTAATCTAAGTGTTGTTGTAATTTGTACTGTAGTTTCACTTACCATGTATGTTAGAGATAGATGGATGTGAGTTTAAATGTGGTTGTGTGTAAGTGTGTATGTACTATGTATGTATAACTGCAAACTCCAACCTCCATCCAACCAAGTTTCAAAATATCAGTAGACTGACCATCTGTCTACTTTTAGAATCGAACTAACTACTGGTTATTGAATCATTTTCGTCTGTTTTATCATTAATTACAACCACCATATACATGTACTTTATTCCTTCGTGCCCAGCTTCAAAAAAAATGAGCACGCAAATGCTTACCTGAAACGTATTCTCGCAAGGGAATAAAGGATACGGTGATTGTGATTATTAATGATTCAACAAAGAGAAAGGGCTTTAGGACGTATAATTTAAAACCACTTATAGTTTAATTTAGTTCAAAAAAACACCAACATGCTGTATACTGTACTTCTAGATCTTGACGATGTATGTCTATCTGTTTTTAAAACAACTTTATTACGTTTCGGGGATAAGACCCCTTCTTGAAGAAGTCAAATTTTGCGAGATATGAAAGCGATCTATTAAACTAAACATATTACATATGTTTCGAGGGCTGGGCACTTCTTTACATTAATATCCGAACATATCTATAACATACCTGAAGAAGGAGCTGCTCTCGGAAAACTACGTAATAAGTGTAGTTTAATAAAGCTTTATTTTATTTTTTCCTGGATACATGATATAACTCTGTGGAGAAACGACTTATGATTATTATCTTATGAATATAATACGACCCTTTTGACTACTTAAGAGTTCGATTTATTTGAATTTAAAAACTTATAATATACCTACATGCTTTTTCCGGTTGAAAACCTTTTTGTAAACGGATGAATTTATATGTACACCTGGATGTAGTGTACATGTACATGTACAAGTATACTTACACATAAATGGAAATTGTAAATGTATATGTAAAGGAATTTGTAGATACAGATATATGTGTATATGCATGTTTATGTGTTTGTACATGTATATGCATACGTAAATTTATATTAGCATGTATATGTACATGTACATGTACAAGTAGATGTGTAAGTATATGTACGTGCATATGTATGTGTGTATGTGTATCTGTTGTATGTGCATGTACATGTGTAAGTGTGTGTGTGTGTGTGTGTATATATATATATATATTTAAGAACCGAGCAGGAGTGCTTTATCGGGATTTAAAACACGAAGCGATAGCCGAGTGTTTTAGACCCTATAAAGCACGTACTGCGAGTTTTTTAAATGTCTTATGAAATTCACCACCTAATACGCAAATTCGCGAAGAAAGCTTGGAAATTTATCTTTCGTAAGCCGAAAAAATTGAACTTCTTTGTATATAAAGGCACATGTATCTTTATCACATATATAGATCCGACATGGTTATGATTTTCTTTTGTATTTTCCTCATGAATTTTTAATGAATTTTATAAATATATATATATATATATAAAATAAAGTTTTTCGTAAGAAGTTTTTTGATTGAGCTATATATATATATTTGGACATTCGAATGGAAGAAGAACTTTGACAAGAAGTAAAGAGGAAGAAGGATAAATTAATGGGGGTAATAGTCAGAGAGGCATTAACTGTTTTAAAGTTAAGGGAGGAGGTTTTGCAAGTGAAAACGTAGTTAATTTATCAAATCGTGCTCTGTCTAATAATGAAATTAAGGTTCCATCTTAGGGGTTAAATTTTTGTCCAACTCCTATAGAAATTAATAGATTTACGTTAACTAAGGATATTTCGGAGTTTGACAGAAAAATGAAATGCAAGGCGTATTTTAGTGGGATGAGTGTTACAGAACACAATGATTTGGATAAACAAATTCGTTTTAAACGAAAGTTAACATGTAGTCCAAATAGGGTGGGCCCAGCAGTGGAATTACATTTAAATAATTTAAAGTCTAGGATAATGGTGATTGAAGAAAGAGGAAGTAATTATAGAAATTTGGATAAAGATGAAGGACAAGCACTTAAAAATCTGAAGGGGTGTAAGGATATTGTCATCAAGAATGCGGATAAAGTATCAGCGGTCGTAGTTTGGGGAATTGAACAATGTCAGAAGGAAGCTTATAAACAACTTGAGGAAAGTTTAATTTATGAAAAAATTCATGTAGATCCATTGGAATGTATATGTGAAGCAGCAGATTGAAAACTTGTCAGTATAAAGAGGAAAGGTGGTATTTCGGATGAAAATTGTAAGTATTTAAGTGGTGGGGGAAATAATTAGATCGGTTGTATTTGTTTCCTAAGATCCACAAAAGATTAGTGGATGTACCAGGTAGACCAGTGGTTTCAAATTATGTTACCCCTACTGAGAAAATATGAAAATTTGTCGATTTTTACCTCCAACCTATAATAGAGACTTTACCCTACGTTATCAAAGATACGAAAGACTTTTTGTGCAGGCTTAAGGATTTGGGTGATATCCCAGATAACGCGATAGTATATTCTATGGATATTGTTGGTTTACATCCACATATTCCTCATGAGGAGGGATTGAATAGTATGAAGAGACTTAGAGAAGTTTATTGGGAATTATGACGATGTTGGTATGAGTATTGAAGCAAAGGATTTAGTGGATTTGGCTGAGTTTATTCTGAAGAATAATTATTTTGAATTAGAGAGCATCTATGGAGATGCAATAGGTAGAAAGTTTGCTCCTTCTTTCGCAAACTTGTTTATGTTGCATGAAACTGCAACGGATCTAAAACTTTGCTGCCCGAATCATAATATACACCTACAAATAGGATCATGTAACACCCGTCCTGCAAGAATTAAAATGGTTACCGGTTGATCGGAACTTCGTTTATGGAGACACTATACAGATCTACAAATGCATGAATGGTTTATCTCCATCGTATCTAAGCGATCAATTCTACCATCGTGCAAGTGTCCATCATCATTCGACCAAGAATATAAATGACTTGGTCATTCCAAAGTTCCAAACGAGTATAGGTCAAAGGTCATTTCATTACCGCGCTGTTAAACTGTGGAACTCCTTGGATAGATCGATCAAATTACTTAAAGGTATTAAGAAATTCAAATTAGTGCTTAAAAACTATTATTGAACTAATTAATGCCTATTTTATACTTATTGCATGCAACAATGTAATACTAGTAATAACTTGATATTTTGAATTTTTAAACCATACACCGGTAATATTTTACATTTAATACTTTTAACTTTAAATCATGTAAATACATGCTGAAAAGCCCTAACGGGAGCATGAATATTAATTAATTAATAAATAATAATAATAATAATAAAAGCATCGATATATGCGCATATATAATATATACGGATATACGCATCGGGGAGTACGTTCAGGGATTTTAAAGGGCTGTACATCCCTTACTCCTTCCTGACTGGATAAGTTGGGCGAGTAAGGGCTGGCCCTGTGGGTGTTTCTTAAAATCCATTTTAATGGTGAAATTTCCATTCCCTACACGATCCCTGAAATGTGCAATGTCTGTCGCGGCCTTACCTGGCGGGATGCTGGGAGCCCGTAGCAGGCTAAGACCACTTCCGCTGCCCTTAATCGAGTGGTGTGCGAGTCGTAATAATAAGAAGAAGAATAACAATAACAACAATAATAATAATAACAATAATAATAAGACCCCTTCCACTGTCCTTAGTTGGGTGGTGTGCGAGTTGTAATAACAATAATAATAATAACAATAATAATGTACAAGTTAGAAAGTAAAATGTTAAGTGAATATCATCTGATATGGTTACATGGACAGGAAAGACTTACGGAATTTTTCACGTATGTAAATTTTTATCATCCGACCATAAAATTTACATGGAAGTGGTCAAACAAAAAGCTTCCTTTTTTGGATGTTATGGTTAGGCTTAAAAATAATAAACTTAGTACCGATATTTACTCTAAACCTACGGACACACATCAATATTTGAACTATACATCATGTCATCCGAGCCATGTAAAAAGAGGAATTCCTTACGGACAAGCACTTAAACTTGGGTGAAGTTGTGAAACGGATAAATTGTTTGATGAACGACTTAAGGGGATAAAAGGGGATTTTATTAAACGGGGATATAAAGGAACGTTTTTGGATTCTCAATTTGAGAAGGCCAAAGAGAAAAGTAGGGATAGTCTTCTTAGTCGAGATGTAAAATCCGGAAATTTAAAGAGGAATAAGATTCCTCTAATTTTAAATTTTCATCCAGCGTTGTCGGGGGTGAGGAGTATTATTGATTCTCTTTGGCCGATATTACATGCATCAGAGGACATGAAAAAGGTGTTTGGGGAAAGACCTATGGTTAACTATTGAAGGCCGAGAAACCTTAAAGATGAGTTAGTGAGAGCTAACTTAAAGGAGAAAGTAATGAAAATACGGGGATGAAGAGGTGTGGAAAGAGAAGATGCCAAATTTGTAACTATGTTGAGGAAAGATGTACATTTGACGAAACGAGACGTACTTACCACATAAATTTTTCGTTTGGTTGTGATTCGGTAGTGGTTGTTTACCTGATAAGGTGTAGGAAATGTCGAAAGATTTATGTAGGGAGTACTATAACGTTATTCCGAAAGAGATTTAGCAATCACAAGAATAGTTTGAATAGATTTAATAAGAGGCAAAGGGGAATTGCGGGTAAGCATTTGTATGCACATTTTTGTGAACCGAAACATAAATGTTTGGAAGAAATACATATCAAAATAATTGATAAGGCAGATGGAAATAATCCTACTGAGAGGGAAGGGTTTTGGGCGTACAAATGAAATTCAATCATTCCTCGGGGACTTAATATAAGAGTTTTTATGTAAATGTAATTTTAATGGAACTTTTAGGTACAAATAGACCCTGTCAGCAGTTTGTGAACTCAAATCTTGATCAAGGAACTTGCCCCGAAACGTTAATTTTAATAAAGATTATTAGAGTTTGATATGTGATTTTTTTTATATTACTGTTTTTAAACTTTAGGTGGTGGAGGATTCTGGAGTATCTTGGAGTATATATGTATACATATACGTTTGGAGTATATATATATTATATATTACATATTACATATTATATATTTTATATATTATACATGTATACATACATATATATGCATATACTTTTTATTGTGACTCATCAGACTATTTACCGTCTTAATGTGTTTGTGACGTCATTAATATGGTTTTATTAAATTTAACTAATAGTGATTATTGTTTTAAGTTGAATTCAAAGCAGGTTTAAACTTCGTAATCAAAAAATTCTTCCTTTGCTTTGTGTGTATTGTCGTCCTTTGTAGTAATTTTATAGAAAGAGAAAACAGCAAATTTTATTTCTTTGTTTCTTGCGGATTGCGCAGTCCATTGCAGTCCATATCATGTTTCATTTTGAAATGATAATTTGATGACTTAAAATTAAACGAGTTCCCAACTCTATTAGTTGCTCGCTTGTAACGCATCTTGTACGATCACATATTGGCGCGATATCTTCTGTTTTGTTGGTAAATTTTGATTTTACTAATACACCTGTAGTCCCTTTAGGTTTGGTGGTTGTGTCCTGCTGTTTATAATTTTTATTCCCTCTAAAGCAGGTTTCATCTTTGGCTGCTTTTTAGCATTGTAAGGCCTGTCTGTAATAGTGAGGGTATTGATGGGTTATTCGCAATTATACATATTCTGTGGGCTAGGTTATAAGGTATGTTTCTTTTGATGTGGTGTGTAGTTGAGATAATGTCTGGTGTCAGTAGTTTTGTAGTGAATGTCTGTGAAGAGTCGGTCATTGTCTTTTTTTTATTAGTATATCCAGGAAAGCTAACTGTTTTGCACTTTGTTCAATTGTGAATTGTATGTTCGGATCTAGGGAGCTCATAAGGGTATGGAATTGTCGAAGATCGTCTTCTCCAAATATCCAGTTAATGAGGCAATCGTCCAGATATCGAAACCAGTTGTCTCTTATGTACGATCCGATCATGTCTTCGAATAGTCTTTTCACTTGATCGTACATGCTTTCTTCTAGGTATCCTAGTACAAGTGTGGCATACAATGGTGCCATCTTTGTTCCCGTTGCTGCGTCGTTTTTTTGAAGGAAAGTTGTGTCGTTGAAGACGAATGTATTGCTGTTTAACATTAAGTTAATTCCTTTGATAACGAATATTCTTGAGAAACATGCATGCATGTATGTATGTATGTACGTATGTATGTATGTATGCATGTATGCATGTATGCATGTATACATGTATGCATGTATGTATATATATATACGTGTATGTACGTATGTATACGTTTATTTATGTATGTATACGTGTATGTATCTATGTATGTATTTATATATTATATATGTACTTATGTATAATAATTTTGCTTTGCAATTTTGATGAACACCTTTGATTTGTTTACATCCTCCCGCTGTTTTAAAAGTTTTTCATCTAATTATTGAAATGCATCGTTAATGCTTCTCTTATGGTCGCACTTCACCATTATATCACCTTCCAGTTTTTCATTAATTCAAACTGTTTTCGCGGTTGTTCTTGTATCCACTGAAATCATTTGAATATAAAAGGAAATGTAAATTTCCCTTAGCTCCTTTGAACATAAAGAACACCTTAAATATATACCGAGAGTTTTTACATTTCTAACAGTTGTTGCGCAGTAGAATTCCCAAGTAGCTTGGCAGAACATTGACCTAAAGCACGAAGGACAGATGGTCCGGATGTGTTCTGTAAACAAAAAATGAAAATGGAAAGGCATTAGAAATTCTCACATTTATCGAACAAGAACCGAAAGGGAGTAATACTTATAGGCATCTATACCCTACACATCGTTTACCCACGGATTTGTCGCTATTTGATGTAGAATTGTAGCTTAACCTTAAACCTGTTCGTTTTTATTTTCAGTGAAATTATTTTTTTATTTATATCATTAATTATATATACATTACCTTAATTTTCCTCGAAAAAGAAAGTCAAAATAAACAAGCGTAGAAAAGTTTGTTTATGGACTCTCAATCAGATGTTCTGGCGTGTATTCGGGATAAAGTGTTCGTTTATATTCTCTTTTTCATTTCATTTTTCCAAAATCACCTTTTACATCGTGTTTGAAGCCATTTACATTATGTAAATGAGAAGTATCTCACACTGAGGGGTCGTTGTAATAAGCAAGTTAAGGCTGTTTTTAACTTGAAGAATTTTATCCCGCGAACCGACTTTTTCTTTGGTCTTATCGGTTATGGATTATGACTAATGGGAAATCTGTTCAATTTACACTAAATGTCGATTCAGATATTAAAATTTGCCTTGTAGAAAACAGCCTTTAGTGACGGATCGCCTATGCCGGTCATATAATAGAATATAGATCTTGTCCTTTTTTTTCCGCCTGCATGAATTTTGCCTTCGGCTCGGTGCTTGCACGGAAAAAAGAATGAGACTAATATCCTCCTATCCAGACCTCGCGCTTTGTTCAATAACACACGTGTATTCAAGCAATCTCATCATTTGGCAGTGAAAAATTAGCCAATTCAAGAAATAAAAGAGAAAAGAAAAATAATAAAACAACTAAAGACCACCTTGTTGACGAAAATGTGTCAAGGGGGCAGTCGTTCTCGTGCGCCTGGCCATTACGCCACTGTTATCAAAGGAACAGTGTCGAGAAAGCTGTGACATACTTGTTGCAGGTCGCGAGAATTAGTATTGTTACAGCTTGTTGACAAAACCCTCAAGAATTGGATAAAATTGTCCCTGTCGTCTCCTGTTCAATCGAGCTGATGACAAAAGGGACCAAAACCAGATACAATAGTCTTTGAATTACGATTTCCTTGTGAGCCGTTGCAAGAAGGGCACACGAAAAAACCCTTTGCAATCCAAATTTTACATAAATTTTGAAAGTCTTTGTTTCGAGCTGATAATGCCGATTACAGTAAGCGAATACTCTACAAGTTTTAAACCGGTGAAAATATCCCATGAATCCTACATTTGGATTTAAAGGCTTAACAGAATTCCTGAAAACATGCCGAGAGCACATCTAGGTACATGCTTGGGAGATCTCTGGACGGGCTGCAGTATAACAGAGTATGTCGAATACTGAAATAATTACGGGCAACATTTGCTGACAGGAACAGTATATTTAGCATGGACCAATCAAAACTCTTCTCTCTTGTAGTAATGGTATGCGAAATACTGCAAAGACGTTTGGAAGCGACAATTCGAAAACAAATAATTTGTTCTTTCTAAGAAGCAGTTCAAACGTCGAACTTTTCATGTGCCGAATCTAATGTTAATGAGCAAAATCCTTTGTTCAAATTGATTTGCATTAGATTCGGGAAAATGAACAGTTCGACATTTGAACTGGGCCTAATTTTCAACGACGATTAACGAATTGCAGTTGAAATCACGTCCCTTAACTCTTTCTCGGCAGGATCTGATAAACGCCAAACGATTGTGCTTGTCAGGGGGAGTGATTCTTTCAGGAATGGATTAGAATACTGGCGGCCCAATTTTAAGTGAAGTGACAGCAACCCTTTCATGGAGAAAGAATTTTTTCGTTAAGAGTTAATTACTGAGGTACGCAGCATTATTGGATATAATAGAGGCACCTGAGACTGCAAGCCGAAGCTGCCTGTATTATATCCAATAATGCTGGGTGCCGAAGTAATTATCCATTAAAATCACTGACCTTCATCCAAACACATTGTTTTATCTGCATTATATTGGCGAATGTAGCGAGCGAAATTTTACAAACTCGACTTGCATAATTTTGCTCTCCTTATTAGTTGATATAATGCCAAGTGAAAACAAAAGGTTTTGATTCGAGTCAGTAATTATTAAACATAAACACTTTGTAAAGAAAATTAACTCACATTGGGATAATGAAATTTTACTTGCCTTGGGATTAAAATGCTATGTTTGATCATTCCGAACTCACTGAGTACTTATGAAATAATTTCTATCACGTTTTTGAGTGCTTTTTTGTATAAAAAATAGAGGAACCTACCAAACATTCTAACAAGTGATTATTATTCCTTTGTTTGCTGTTGATACTGGGCTGTAGATTAGGCACTGTTAAAAGAAAGTAGCAAGAAGTCAAACTGAATTTGAGTTGAATGAGTTATGCTCTATTAGCTCAATTGAAATAATAGCATAAAAAGTTGAAAGGTTGGTAACTAACGTAACTGATCGCATAACAGTCTCCTTGTCGCAACGACGAATTGAGATTCATCCCTTGCGTTCAAAACGAAGCTGTGTGCAAAGGTGATAATAGGGGACTTAAGAAACCATGTTTTTTGCCACGAAGGCAATGTGAGTGACCGAGTGGGTCTGAGAAGAGTACGGCGTTGTTCCCGTCAAAATACGAGAGTTAAGCAAAGCAAAATGTCCAGCTGGAACGTCTATGATGTGTTTGAATACGTGTTTCATTCACACCGTGTCACGGTTTGAATTGATGACAGCGTAAGGTCTTTTTTTTTTGTTTTGAATTTATTGGGCAACTTATCTTGAAGTGTCGGACCTCAAATATTCACCACATTATATCGGAGTCCAAGATGTTCCCATTATGAAATACAAATAACTGACAATAATACAACTTAAAGTTTCGGTTTTTTCATAACTTCAGCTTGAATTGGCCTTTCAGTGATCTAAACATACAAATTTTGAATAATTTGTTCTTCGGAAACTATCCGACCACATAAGAAAACCAATGAAGAACCCAGTTGAAACTATTTAATCTTTGTGAACATTGTCGTGGTTCGATACGGTTTACAACCAACATTATATGAACACAATTTTTCAAAGTTAACGAACAAGTTTTAGATTTTTTCGTGCGAAGTGACAAGAAAAGGATTGAACATAATAACCACAAAGCAAACTGATCAAGAAATCCTCTTTCGATCTTAAAATATTGATATTTTACTCACGTTCTAGAGACAACGACAAAACCTCTATTTTGAAGTCGGCGCCGAAGCCCGACGGCGGATCAAGAAAACCAACAACGTCATGCGGAACTAAAAATCAGATCCGGTCGCCGTCGCAGAAAATGGGATTTCTTAAGTTCCCTAATCCCACGAAGTACGGGAAAAGTTCGTTTAGTGAGTGTCTTCCACGTTTAGCGGCACCATACATGCATTAGTTTTTTTATACTAAAGTCGGGCTATTAACCAAGTAAGGATTAGAATTTTTCGAAAACACGACTCGTTCGTTGGCAGTAAAAACAGCACACGTGTGAACATGCTTTAATTCAATGTTGAAATAATTAAATTTCACTGTAATTACCTACCGGTGTCGCCATGCACAGTAAACCGAAAATATACGAAACGAAATTCTAAGAAAACTTTAATTACAGCGAGGAATGTCCTTAGAATCTCAAAACGTGGTGAATATGCGGCTCCAACCAGTTATTAAAATGCTTTTATTCCTTAACTACATATATAATATACTATACATCTTTTACCAGAATCTAGTCGCTTCTAACCAAGATGAAGATTATAAAGCTGTTCCTGGACAGATTTTTGTTCTCGCACGCTCATATTCACTGCTATATCGATACCAACCTACGCTTTCTAGTGTCGTTTGGTCTGAAGTTGAGGATAGGAGAAATCTTTTATATTTGATCAACACCAAAAACAGACGGAATGAAATAAACTTTTAGATCTCAACACTGGATCCAGAATTTTCGGAGCGGTAGGGGAAACTAAGAATCTACCAAAGAGTGGTTGGCTGTAGACGAAAGCTTGTGTTTGCCCAAATAAACGGATATTTTCCTTTCTTAAGGAATATTTTACTTCGAAAAGTGGTATTCTCAGCATTTTATCAATTTTTTATAAAAATGTAACGAATTTCAGAAACCTGAAAGAGTTTTAAATACAAGATGTAACAGAAGGATGTACATTATACACATGTTTTGAATTGTTATTGGGCACCAGTTGCAAACCTCATAAAAATGTGTTCTAGTTTTCATTTTGGAACACTACACTGGTACAAGCTAAAAGGAAAAAAATTTCGTTTCGATTAAAGTCTAATTTTATGACAGATTCTCAAAAATAAAGATTTCCATCAGTGCCATCGAGAGCTACTACGGGTACCGGGGGAAGACTCAGAGGTAAAAAAGTTGGTAGAACCCATCCAGTCGAAAGTTAATTTGACTAACCTTAAGGTTAGTATTTTTTTAATTTTTGAGACTTTTCACGAGACGTTTAATTTGGCTAACGAATTCATGATAATGCACTAACGTCTCACCGCATGAACTTAAGAAATGAACAAAAGCAGTTCTAAATTTAAGTTGGTGAATATAGATAATACAAAGGTCAAGATTTTATGACAAGTTTGCAAACGTTCTTTCATATATATCTAGTCAATTCATTTTACTACGAATGATGAATCCATACTGCCCATTATGTAAAGTGAAATCACGGAATTTGATGAAGATGCAAACGTCGTGTAATATAAGGTCATCTATTTTTTCATGTTTGAATACAAAGTTGCCAAATTGGAAAGCGAAAATGGTCATGTTGTCCTATTTTACTTATAAGCATAGATGGCACACGGCCAATAGTAATAAAAAAATCTGAATTCAATATATTACTTTTAAACCAACGGGGCCCCTTGATTTCTTCCAGGCCCCCTTATTTCTTCCGGGCCCGGGGTCAATTTGACTCCACTCCACTCTCCTCTCGGCGTTATTTTTTTCCATAATTGTTGGATTACTTCAGTGGCAAACAGGAATTGAGCAGTGAACTCCAGTTATGGTAACTGGAATGCGAACTCCCATTCATTTGCACAGTCAAGAATTGAAGCCAAGATAGCCGCCCATGGAGGGAATTTTTTTACGTCAGTTTTAATTCTCTATGCGGTTTTGTACGTCCGTTCTAGTCCTTTACACAACTTTAATCTTCAGTTTTTGAGTGGTTTGGCTTCGAAAACATTCCCAACTATATAAAAAGTGTCCAGAGTCTTCAGACGAAATATTAGTGAATGAATTTTGTATAACCAAGCATTTAATAGGTTTCAAAATTGCTGTGTAGCCAAAGAAGTGGGCTAAATTTTCTTAAGATGGTAAACCAACAGCAGAAAGAGGACGTGCACTTGGTAGTTTCGTAAAGTAATTTTTCGAGACCATTTTATCAGTTCTCTCATTAGTTTGGTAATTTACTTTCGTGAAAATACATAACCTGTAACTCGGTTTGATTTTGTCGAAATCTATTTGAAATTCTTCAACTCATTTCTGCCTTTTGAAAAAAAAATTGTGTATTTTCAAATAGAACTCTTCAGGAAAATGTAAAAAGTCGTGAGAGAGACTAAAACTGAAGTACAAAACAGCGCAGGAGACTAAAATTGGTATACAAAATTACCCTCTTCACGTTTCATTGGCCAGTTGGCAATCCAGTAATAGAAATTGAGTTGACTGGGATTGAGCTATTATAATTTAATTTCATACGCCAAAGCGAATAGTCGTCTGTGACGATCATGTCGTGTGGATGAAGGGCTAATAATAACATGCAACGCTAAAAAGAGTCGACACTTTTATCAAACGTTTTGCTATTTTGAACCTCTGTTGTCCTTACCAGATCATCCTCACCACTCACAGTAATATTTTTAACTATTACCTATTCCCCGTGCTGCGTGTTCTTCCTGTATTCCTTTCCTAGATGACTTTGAAGGCCGACTCCATTCGGGATGTGAAAGAGGATGTTGATAACTTGATCGTGAGGTTGAATCCAAACTGTATTTAACTTGTGGAAGTTTCACTGCCAGCATAAACAAGGAAATGGCATCATTAGTCAAGAATATCCTAACCTATACTGGGGCTTACAGTTGCAAAAAGCTGTCAAACATTAACGAATGCACCGACAGTGTAGCAAGTTGTAGCGATTTATATATATATTTATAAAATTCGTTAAAAATTCATGAAGAAAAGACAAAAGAAAATCGTAAGCGTGTTGGATCTATATATGTGATAAAGATACATGTGCCTTTATATGCGAAGAAGTTTAATTTTTTCGTCTTACGAACGATAAATTTCCAAACGTTCTTCACGAATTCGTGTATTAAGAGATGAATTTCATAAGTCATTTAAAAAACTCGCAGTTCGTGCTTTATTGGATCTAAAATGTTCGGCTATCGCCTCGTGTTTTAAATCCTGATAAAGCACTCTTGCTCGGTTTTTAAATATTACATATATTCTATTTCAGAATCATCCTCAGGGTATTATGAAATGATAACTTCACAATTAACCTATACTGCTGAAGTCAACTGAAAAATGTGGACTCGAGCGGGATTTGAACTCGCACCTTCGGGATACCGGTCCGCCGCTCTACCTGTTGAGCTATCGAGTCCACAGGGATATGAAGCGAGTTTTTATCCAATTTAAGTGCACGAACAGGTAGAGCGGCGGACCGGTATCCCGAAGGTGCGAGTTCAAATCCCGCTCGAGTCAACATTTTTTAGTTGACTTCAGCAGTGTAGGTTAATTGTGAAGTTATCATCTATCTATCTATCTATCTATCTATCTGTCTGTCTGTCTGTCTGTCTGTCTGTCTGTCTGTCTGTCTGTCTGTCTATCTATCTATCTATCTATCTATATATATATATATATATATATATATATATATATATATATAATTCATTAAAAATACATTAGGAAAATACAAAAGACAATCATAAATGTGTCGGATTTACATTTGTGATAAAGACACATGTGCCTTTATACGTGAAGAAATAGTTCAATTTTTTCAGCTTACAAAAGATAAATTTCCAAACTTTCTTCGCGAATTAGCGTAATAGGTAGTGAATTTCATAAGACATTTAAAAACCTCGCAGTACGTGCTTTATCGGGTCTAAAACACTCGGCTATCGCCTCGTGTTTTAAATCCCAATAAAGCACTCCTGCTCGGTTTTTAAATATTACATATATATGTATGTATGTATATATGTATGTATGTATGTATGTATGTATGTATGTACACATATATAAATATATATAAATTTATATATAAATTTTTAAAAATGTAAAAACGTTGCAAATGCCATTACACTTTTATTCCCAATAATATTGCCAAACCGTCATTGGCTGCATTTTTATCATTTTTGAAGTAGGTCATAGGAAAGGGGACAGCAGAGGTCCAGGAGTAAAGTCTGCCCAAGATTGTGGATGCTGCTCAGTACGCCATTGGAATACACAAAGTCGGTACCAAGATGCTGTAAAACATTGCAATGGCAATTCGGAAAGAATTAGATGATAATTCAGAGAGAGAAATGGAAGCACCTAAATTTTCTTAAATTGTAAAAGTTGGATGTATCTTCCAAACTCTGTAAAACCAGGAAATGTTCTGTTCAATGAGTTATTTTGTTCCAGGTAAATGTAAATGGTAATGTTTATGGAATATTAAATGGATTCCCAAATTTCATTACTGGGATCCAAACGCGTGTGATATTGTAAGACTTGAGAAAAGCGTATAACAACAATCTACGCACTAAAAAGAATGAACATTAAGGAGGTAATTAGTCATCCACCATGATGATGTTTGTAACACATTAATTTATGCATTTATAAATAATAAAGACCACAGCCTTCAAAATATGTTAATAGCTCATATGAGTCTAATTATATGTTAAGGCATCCGCAATACGCCATCCATTGATGTACCTCGATATACAAGCCAGTTTGAAAATACTTTTATTATGTTATCGAGCATAACAACAAATACATCTTGAAGACTTAAACTGTTCCTTTTGATGTTTGAATCTACAATAATATATACTACAATTTAGAATTAATATTTTCCTTCTTACTTTGTTTTTAAATGCCATTTGCATACAATTTTATTATTAAATGCTATAATGTTCTTAAACTGCCTTTAATTAGTTTTAAATACGCAATTCAGCCTCGTGGCTGCCATTTATTTATTTTGAATAAACCAAACTAAATAAACCAAACCAAACATTAGAAAAAAACCAAAAAACAACAACAACAAAAGAATACGGGCAACTAGGCAAGCGTTTTTAGCTTTTTGAAAGTCGAGCAATATCCCAATATCACAGTATCCAAAAGCGAAAATCCAATTTGCTATTTCTTTTATTAAATAACGACAGACGAAAAGCAGTTAAAGTTATTAGTGCATTGAAGACAGCAATTCTCCGAAAAATCAACTGCCAATCAGAGACGACAAGTTCAAACCTTGGTCAACAAAGCTAAACTACTTCAATGTGATGCAAAAAAAGATTAAAAAAACAACAAAACACAAGCGAGTATTTTTTAAGCTACTCAATTAAAATTAAGTATTTGAATCTCAGCATTAAAAAACAAAAAACCATGTCAAAGTTGAAGTTCTTTTTCAAAATAATTGGACTGAACGTGCGACACAAATATCTGTACACTTTTGACGGGAAATTTTTCGTGTCTGGATATTCTGATACACACGCAAGTATTAACCAATCATAGCCTACAAACGATACACTTTATTTTATGAACAAAAATTGGGTAAAGGTTCATAAATATAAATTGTCTTGTTATCTATAACCACTTGAAAATAAATTAGGATTAAGATTGTTAATTGTACTTTAAACTACTTTAAGCCCCTACAAATAAATGTTTCAAGATTCAGTAAATGAATCTATAATATAAAGTCTCTATAGTCATTGCTGCATCCAAAACCGCTACAGCCTAAGCATAATTATTGCATAGCTTCAAATTGAGAGTTAGTAAAAATTGAACTCAGGTTGAAGAACAGTGACAATAGCTGGTTCTGAGCTTCTTTTGTTAAAGTTCTACTAACCTGACCTCCATTACGCTGTGTGCAAACTATGTACAGCGATGATGAATATAAAAATGACGTATTGCTCAGTGGGCAAAAGTGTAAAGCAATATCGCTGGAAAATGTAAAGGAAAAACTCGTGATTCTCTTACCTTCACGATCCCATGGACATTCTTTTGGTAGCACTCCGCAGCTAAAATTTGTCTTTTCTAAAATGTGATTTGAATGTTAGAATAAATTGTTTGCAAATTGTGAATGCATAACAGAGTGAAAAGAAATCTTTACCGATGTGCGACGTAAGCTGCGGAAATTTTGTTTGAGTTCTTCTCAGGCTGGGCTCAGGATCCCAAATGGCATACGGCTGGAAGAGTGCAATCAAACGTAAAGCACTAACTCCAGGGAAAAAAATGGCTGTTGTAACTCATATGGTGGCTTCTATATACAGCTATTGTCATTTGTTATAAGTGGGAAAGCGGAAGCTAAAATTAAGCTATTTTAATTTCTACATAGTGTTTCGGTTGAATATAGTTACTTTCACTAGTAAATACCTTAATTTGTTAAGGATTTCAGATGACACATTTTACAAAATCCGTTAATTCAACAGTATCTTATGGTATGTTTGGTTTTAGACTTTTGGTTTGTCCAAGGTGAACTTAACTGTAATTACTCCAAACGTGTGACACATTATACTTGTGTCACACGATAGGAGACTAAAATTC
The DNA here is from genome assembly GCA_030142905.1 of Heliopora coerulea. Classification (NCBI taxonomy): domain Eukaryota; kingdom Metazoa; phylum Cnidaria; class Anthozoa; order Scleralcyonacea; family Helioporidae; genus Heliopora; species Heliopora coerulea. Next base: position 691,832 of record JASJOG010000050.1, read on the forward strand.
CAAGCCACTTTCCCAAGTTCTACCTAGAGTAGATATCCGAGACTGTCGCAAGTGGGCGAATTGTTGGTACAACTTCGGCGTTCATTTGGCCCAGAGCGTGCGTGGTTGTTGTCCGAGATATGCATGGCAGCGTGTGTAAGGGACAAAAAGGTACTTGTGAGGATCCGTGATCTTCCGTTCCTTCTGAAGTTCAACGTGACACTCAGTGGTCGTATTGAAACATGAAAAGCCTCGCCCTCGTGACATTCTACTTTTATAACATTGTTTCTGTTGAAATATACCTAATTTCTACCAGGTAGATGCTAATTTTATTTTGTATTGCAAGTGAATGTTAACTTTATTTTCCTTCTGGAATGTTCTTTTTTGGCTTCTGGCAGGGTACTTCTATGCCTATAAGTAGATGAGTCATCAATATAGAGATATAAATTTGTCTTCTGAAACCATTTGAGGGTGTCTCAATTTATACTCAACTTCGAGGTCATTAATGTAATAGTATATAATGAACAGTTGAGTCTACATATAGCTGGAATTACATAAAGATTTGTGACAACGTCATAGGATTGTCCTAATTATTTTGACATATCTTATGCTGATATTATAGGTATAATAAAATCTACTTCTCTTTGGGTTTGGAAAGCCGAACAACCAAGTCCCTCGGATTTAAAAATAAGAACTTCAAAGGTTTTATATATCTGCTTATCATCGGCCTCAATCACTCCTCCCCTTATGAGCACATATTTAGTCTAATATTATTGAATATTTATGTTAACCTCCGCTCAGGGTTTAAAAAAAAACAATTCGAAGAAGTATCCTTACATTAATTGCATTTGATTGTAGTGGTTTTTGGTACACCAAGCCCAAAGGCTGTGGATCTGCAGATCTTGTCGGTGAAAGTCTTCCCTTCCTACCCAGAAACGCTTCCTTTAGATCTTTAACGACAAAATCGTTGAAAGTAGTAGTTCGTGCTCTTTTCCAGCGGCGGAGGGTTCTGCCTTGGAATTGCATCTTCACTGAATGAAATGATACAACGTGATTTTGGCTTCGGCCCCGGCAGATGTTAATTTGGTTATTATGACGTAATTTCAGAACTCTTAATTAATGCGGCCGATTGAAGGCTGGGCACCAGGCACACACTCTCCTTTTGAAACAATAAAAGTTCTGAAGCCTTGGACGAGGCCGCAGAAACATTCTTGTGCATCTGCTGAAAAGTAAAATGGCAAAAAGTAAAATATCTCCTGCAAAATAAGATATGATTGTTTCTCTCAAAATATGTTTAACCCCAATTTTCACGTCATGAAATACTGCTTACCTCTCCCAAGGACTTTAACGATCGTAAAAGATGTCAAATCACTTGTATAACAGAAATTTGCCTTTTGGAAACCTACAAATTAATTATTTTCCAAGTGTAACATTACAGACACCTCAAATAGTATAATGTGCACACTCCTAGTTTCACTGTTAGAATTAAATTCTACTAAACAAAATGCAAGTCGTGAAGCTGTTCGCATTTATGTAATGCGACTTCCAAATATCATCTTAGTCTGTGCAAGCATGTTCCCACATCGATCACACCGCTTCAGAATGTATGGGGGAAACCTTGTAAACTACACGGGCATGTTAAAGATCACTGTTATAGATCAATGACTTCAAGCTTTGTTAGGCAATTATGAAGATATTTTGGATGACATTGGGGCTGGGTTTTTTTTGGTTTTTTTTTTTTTTTTTTATACCATCTAAGAAACACATGTAGCTTGCGAAAGGACTAACTTGCTTTCGTAATTACTAATATAGTTATGGCACAACACCGACTCCCTTGGTCAGGGGTTTGCTCATTGGGCGAGGATGGGGGCGTCACGCCACCCCTTCTACCTGCAATAATTTGATAAGCCGAAAAAGTCGGTCAGTGCTTTCTAACCTAAAAAAGTTTGCCAGGGAAAAATGGACGGAAAAATTAGGTTTAAAATTTAAAATTTTCCAAAAATTGTTTTTGATAGCTAGAAGAAAAGCAATTTTTTTCCAGAAGTTTTTTAAGCATTATCATTGTGATAGCGAATGAGAAACGGGGTTGAGTACAAAAGTGTTCCCCGTTCCTAACATAAGTCTAGAGGTAGACCACGGCAAACGTTATGCTGGAAGACGAACAAACCCTTTGGAAAAGTCGGTCATACCGCTCCTCCCCCCAAGCAGTTTGGTCTAAGTACATCTCTGCCCTTGCTGCTTTTGGGAAGATGAATTACTCCCACAAGTGTTTGCCCTGTGATAAACTTAGTAAGCATTGTAAAAACAAAGAGGCTCCACAATGTTACATATTAGGACCTTCTGTATTTCTTACCTCCCCCTACCTTCCTCTACCGTCTAAGAATTGAATGGCAATCTCACCATACTACACGTTGCACAGAGAATTTCATGATTAACAACCAACACTGCCAAAGCCAACTAGAAAAGTAGACTTGCGCAGGATTCGAACTTGCACGTTAATCATGTAATTCTCTTTTTATGTTAACCTGAGGATAATCCTGAAATGGAGTCAAAACACTGAAAATCTTCACAAATAAGCGTTAAGTTGTCGCGAGAACCTCTCGAGCACTTAAAATATATTAAACGAGCATAATGTTCCCAGTTGAGTCGATAGCTCAGTTGGTAGAACAGGGGTCAGGAAACCTGAAGATGCGAGTTTGAATCGCACGCAAGTCAACTTTTTTGGTTGACTTTGGCAGTGTAGGTTAATTATGAGGTCAAAGTTTTTATAGCTTCAAATTTGTAAGCCTTAGAGTTTCACATTTCAACCCTTTCAAGAAACCTGTTATTTCTCATGAGCATCGCTTTAATTCAATTAATGTATTTCTCCTTCTGTCAAGTAGCACATTCCATGTTTATTTTTAACGAGTGTTAGGATAATTTTTCATCGATATAAAGCCAGTTTACATGATACGATTGTCGTATACAACTATTCGTTTTTACATACACGGTTAATTCACTGGAGTCGGCAGGATGTTTTGCTAAGTAAACGAGCGAATGATAAGCAAGAATTGTGCCCTTGAGAAAACATTACGCAAAGATGAACAATTCTATACAACATTCGCATGACGATGCGTGAGATCATCGAGATCATGCATGCATATAGTACTTCAAGTTTCAACCGTTACCTATACGTGTATTTGCAACAAGAATCGCGGAAACGGATGCGTAAGTAGCCTTTATTATATGACCGCTGAACGTTAACGGACCAGTCCAATACGCTTTTTACTTCGGATCAGTAAGTTTTGGCGGGAAAATCTTCGACCTGATTTTAACGAAATTTAAAGAGAATTAAGCACCTGCAATGAGAAGTTCCGAATAATAAAGTGTGCTGAAACACTATTACTTCTCATATTCAAAGCTATTTGTATAAAATATGACAACTGGATGACTTATTGGTGGATACAATGAAGAAGGAACACGAACAAGTTACGAGGTATGGTAAACAGTAACATCCTATATCCAAAACCCGGATAAAATGGGAAAGAAAACCAATCAAAAGCCATGTAATAAATTGCTTATTAACCTTGTTTGCTTGGTCTGTACGAAAACTTCAGGCAAATACCTCTCCGTACGGACTTCGCACTCGGTTAACTATTTCCAGCGTAACCTCGATATAACAAACCCCTTTATAAGGAAGTCCCCAGTATAACGAAATTCCTTTATAACGAACATAATATGGAAGTCAAGACGTACAATCTACCTCGATATAACGAATAAATGCTGGTATGTGACAAATATATACATTATATATATATATATATATATATATATATATATATATATATATATAATGTATATATATATTCCAACATACCTGCATACATATAAGGTAAAAAGTTAAAAAGTTGATAGATGTCTTAACTGATCTCAAAGAATATCAACGTCTTCAGTCTTTCACACTTCTCGGGTGACTTGTGGATCATTACCCCTTTACCATGTTCGATATGTAATGCTTTTATGAGGATTTTAAAACCTTGCAAGAAATTTTAAAAGTTTAAAGTCCTATTATTTCTGTAAATTCGTCGTTGAATTCTTTGTTTTGAGGTGCCGCTGAACGCTTCGTTGAAAATACGTAAGAGTTTCGTAAAATACGTAAAAGACGTACTTTGGAAAAAAGTACGCCTTTTACTTCTCCCTACTCGTTCCTCTTTCGAAAAAATTTGCACAAGGTTTACTTGTCGTATTTTGTTGTATTATTGGTATTTTCCGATTTTTGGTCAGCAATAAAAATGCAGAACTCGTTCATGTTTTCTTTGTCTATTTCGTCGGTTTCGTAATTTGTTTCATTATCGTCACCAAAGTCTTATACCTCCGGATGAATACTTAGCACAAATCTTTATCATAGCACATCTTACACATTTGTAACCAAGTTTGAGATAATTTTGAATTTATCAGGGGTTTTTTTCATTGGTGAGCTGTCCTTAATGCCAGTCTCCGACTGGTAACCTTTGAAAATGCTCCAATTTGAAAACGGAAAGTCTGGTCATCTTATAAAAAATCTTTCTTTAAAGCAAAATTAGTGAAAAGTTTGTTTGGGAAACCACTCAAAATACCTCAAGATCGCAACTAATACAGGGTCTTGATACGAACATCCATTGTTTAGCAGTAGAATTGTCAGAATGGATAATTCACCAAACCTTTTGTTTTAATAAAACAGAATCGAAATTTTAAACGCAAATATGACAAGCAGTTTAAATATAAAATAATTTCCAGTTTGGGTTGTTAATATTTGTGGCAAAATGTTGTGTCTTCTTTATCGCATTCCCTCTTCCAGTTATAATAAGGACGATTTGTCTTTTTGGCAATTTTGAAAAATTATCTTACTCTGATTCGCGAGAGAAATATTGGAAGGGTGGACGAGGGTTTGTGGCGTACACGTATTTCTAGTAAAAATCATTCGTTTGCTGGATAACAGTAACTTTTAGTCAAGTCAGATTGATCGCAAAAATTGCATTGAATGACAATACACTAAATTAATGTCACTATATATTTAATTCTTTTGATTTACAATCTGTAAATTTATATTTTTTCATATGCATGTATCATCTTTTGTGATGAAAAAAATATTATATCATTCATTATTTACCAACAATTAAGGGTGGCAAAAAGTTAGAAAGGTAACAACAAATGGCCCATATTTTGTTTAAATCTGCTGCCATGACAATTTGAAATACAGTACTTAGTATTCTAAAGTTCCTAATTCGGGCAATTGCCCGTTCAAAGTGGATCCTTAAAGAAACTATCCTTCTTGTTTATTTTTACTCTTCTTTTGATGGGTAATCTTTATTTCGTAGAAAAGGTAGAATATTTAGTGAAACACCAGGTAGCAAATCACTAGCTATATCAAATCCTTTATCAACCATCACTGAGTCACCATTCTCCAATGAATTTAAAATCCCACAATCATTGGTAATCTGCTTGTCACTTGATCTGCCACTGTAAAGATCTGATACAAAGGTGACAGATCCAGATGGACTAATGCCAACCAAGCCTTTCGCAGTGTTGTGATGCTTGTAATTTGAACGTTACACTTTGACTTTTAAATGAGGTGGGTGTCTCAAATATTTCGGTGCAGTCTATAATTACTCGCGTTGAGGGATAGGAATCCTTGAATGATGAAGGCATTGTCTTGTCAACAGATGTTTTCGATGGCCAGATGGGGAAGCAACGCAGCCATGAATAAAGGAAATCAATCCAGGTAATAAATATTCGTGACACTTGAGGTAAGCCAGCTCTTCCTGCAATGTCTTCTAAAAGTCCTAATCGCAGCAGGACTAACAAGAAAAATTCTTGTTCCGGTGAAATGGATCTTTTGGGCCCATGCTTAATAACGTCACCGAAAACTAGTCGTTCAGAATTTGTGTTGTATCATGATATACTAGATTGTTTACTGCAGGCCCAAATGAATCAAGCAATGTTTTGAACGTTACATAATCCTGTAGTCCAGTGTAGAATTGAAAAAGCTTATTCTCCTTAAAATAGTTTTCTTTGATCTTCTCTTGTACCTGCTCAGTCAGTAGCCCTATTTCGGCCTTTTGCCGCAAATTTTCCTCTACCGGCTGCTTACTCTCTGTTTTTAACTTTTCATTCTTAGATAAAAGTTTAGCCACTGGCTCCTGCAAAGTTAACATGGTTTGTATTTCCATTTACTTCTGATTGTTCTTCCAGTGTCACAGAATTTACATCACCCTGAGCACTATCAATTTCTGAGAACAACCTACATTTACTTGCTTTTGCCTGATTTTTGTCAAGGCTAGATGAAAGAGGAGTTCTGTTTCTAGCTTTTACTATTGGATGAGGGTTCGTTGGAGTACGTTTAATAGTCTTTGGGACGATCGTTGGCAGCTTAATCATGTTGGTTTTCTTTCATCCAGGAAAATGTGCAGAACAAACTCGGTGGCCGATTATTGGGGAAAAACCCTTTCTTGAAACAAGGTTTATCCACTTCTTTCGAAGTTCCTTTGCCTCCTCACTTTTTCCATTAGGAAAGTTGTGAAACAACAGCACTGGATTTCTTTTATTATTGTTAAAACATCCAGACACACAGCACGTAAAGCTACCAGAAACAACCCTTTTTTAGCCGCTTTATTCGTCAAAGAATGCGGAGCCTTGCAGTTTATTTCAGAGTTGTCAAACGTCTAAACGTCCGAGCAAGAGTTCTCAAAAGAACTAGGGTCTTCATTCGTTTGAACAGCCTCTGAAAGACGACAAAGAGCTTCAACAAATTTTGAAATATTCACCAGCTTGACTATTAAGACCATAATTCAGCGCGCGCTTCAAGACCTGTCATTATGCATATTGTCTATTGTCAATTGTTTCAGCTTGAATGTTTAGATGTACAATCTTGAACCCACGTCCTAAGAAACACTTAACTATCATTGATAAATGTGCATGTACTGTAAGAAAAGTATGACTTCTGTACTAAATCACGAATTGCTATTTAGTCGTTTAGATCCGGAAATGTTTCACAGTGGAACATAACGCCTTCACAAAACAACTAAATATACCCCTATATATAGAACGTTTTGGTAGTTTTTCCACAAATTCGTTATTACGAGGTTTTTGATATAACGAACCCCCGACGAAACTAACCTATTTCCCCAGTTCCTTGGCAGTTCGTAAAATCAGTTTCACTGTATTGCACATATTTCAACATGGACCAAAGAAATCTATGACTGCGCATCTCTAATTTACAAATAAAAAATCACGTGAGTGTCTCGGTGCTGTGAAGTCATATCACCTAAGAAAACGCGTAGTGCAAAGATGTGGCGTAGCCAAGTGTTTCCAGGTACTTCTCCGGTTGACATAGTTTCGTAAATGTTTCTATCACAATACAGAGACACGAAAGCTATTTTCTGCAGGTTTTATAACTAATCAAGGTTTTTTCGAATTCTTCTGACGCCATCCATGCGTCTGTACTCTAATACAAAATGAGAATGACTACAACCATATCTCGGTTATTTTGAAAGAAACCGAGACTCCGATCAGGCCATTCGTAGGATGCGCGTTATTTTATAAAATAGAATATGAACTTATATTTAAATTAAATCTTAATACACAATACTCGTTAATATACAGCTAGTATAAAAGACAATTTTTGAAATGAATAGCAGATTTAATATATGATATAATGTGTATCACCATCGTCTCGCTTGCATCTTTTACGGTAATGCATAGCGCAAGATTCGTCTATATAAGTTTGTTTGATGTTGGACCTACTTATAATATATTTCACAAGGTTTCCTCCTTACTCCTAGCGTTATGGTAAGTTGTTAAGTAACAACAGCCAAAAATTCTGAATATAAGTATTGAGCATCCTTCAGAAATTCTTATCATGTTTTCGTAGTCATTGCATATTGCATTTTATTTGAATCTTAGCTATGCTCTTCCTTATCCTTCTGAATGTGAAGTAATTGGCCTTCTGAATAGCAGTATATGGCGTTCTAAAAAAAGAAGGGGAAAACAAGCAAGTTAAAAAGGAAGACGTTAAGCTCAAAATGATAAACTGCTTACTACTACTTAGTTAATTATACAGGAGTAACGCTTCTAACATAATTACACCTAAATTATTGCCATAATATTGGTACAAACGGTTTTGAAGAAAAACAGTTTAAAAGAGAACTAAAGATGTTCCATCAAAAACTCTAGGAACAAAGGAGCGACATTATTCACTACTATATCACGTAATCATAAACCTATTAAAATTAAATTTAATTGGATTGGCTTTAACACTTTTCCGTCTTGCTTGTTTAAGGTACTAAACTTAACTAATCAATTTCACATATAGTGAACCAACGCTTGCATGTATTTAAATACAAAATATTGCCCTCGTGATTATATTTATCGTGCCACACTTTCAGCCTAGCTGGAATAACATGCATGTGGTATTCTTACATAGTTATCTTCATATTCTGATGAGAACCAAACTAATCATTAATTTCAGGTAAACGACAATTTTTTAATTCTAAACATGCTTCGTCAAGCTTATGCGATCATCAGTACAGTGAATCAAATCAATGACGTATTACAGACAGCGTATACATATATATACATATATATATGTGTGTGTGTGTGTGTGTGTGTGTGTGTGTGTGTGTGTGTGTGTGTGTGTGTGTATAAGAAAGTGTATATTGTGATAACGACGGAGACTATAAATAAGTTAACCACTCGTTTCGCACAAACGTTTTCGCTTTTATTAAAGCTCTTTTATTAAAGAGCTTTAATAAAAGAGCTTTAAAGAAGAGCTTTAATAAAAGCGAAAACGTTTGTGTATGGATATGCTATAAACGTTTGTGTATGGATAAAAGCGAAAACGTTTGTGTATGGATAAAAGCGAAAACGTTTGTGTATGGATATGTTAGAACATGCTAACTGGGATTTCAATGTATGTTGGTCACCTATTAAAACTAGCTAAGCGGGTCATTCCATATCAACTCAACAAGTGCATGTCACCCACCCATCTCAGATTTTAACCAAAATTGCACCAATTGGAGGTATAAGTGAGATATGAAAGCACACCAAATTTTATCTCAATATCTCAATTTCTTCCTGAGATATTGGGATTTCAATTTTGCACCAAAACCGGAGTCGGTTATAGCATGCTGTATAACTGGTACACAAAAATGTATGGTATTTCGACTGTCGTTTTTTCATCCTTTAACCCTATAGACAGGAAAACTGCTGATATACCATTTTACGACATGCTGAATTAGAATATGAGGTCAAAAGTACCATTACTTGAAAAGAAATGTTCATTTTCTATGTTAAACAATAATATACATATTCCGAAACTTGAAAAAAGTATCAAATTACAAACTGAAAATTTCCCATGTTGACAATGTAGCATCAAACCCATTTTTGGTGTGTCACATGTATATATAATGAGGATTACTCTCACCAAGTTTTGGCTTGGTGTCTCCTCTATTTGCTGAAAAATAAGCCGAAACGATTTCAACAACGATATTGATGAAATTTCTTGGAAATTCCGCTCGAATATGGTAGAAAATATGGTATTTGGTATATTTCAATGGATTTTTTAGAATTATAACGGTACACAATACTTTGCATACATGAAGTATATCCTAAGTTAAATACAAACCACTGATGTATGCCACGAAATTTACTTACTTTCATTACGAAATTTACTCTTAAGTCTCTATTTTAATACTCTCAAGAAAAGAATGTCTTCAACAGAACAGTTGGAGAAGTGTTCCATTGGAAATCACCTGGAAGAAGAGTGTCATTTAACTGTTCATACAAGGTTAACTGGCCAAAAATCGTTCAGCGATTTAACAGCAGAGCAGGTCAAATTGATATCAACGAGAACAGGAATTTCAAACAGTCCTGATCATGAAATTTGTCTGCATCATGAGCAGTCAATTCTTACAAGATATTCACAGTATCAAAGAAGCTGCTGCAACCCATTTAACAAGCACCAAAAACCAGTCAAAGGTTCACTGCGGGAGGTGTCTTTGGACACTGCTGAAGATTTTAATACCATAAACATATCTTTAATTCCTGGAAAAAAGATATGTCCAGCTCGTCGCAAAGAACTTACAAGCAGGTTGGAGGCCGCATCGAATAAGAGGGATGAGCAGTGTGGAGATGAACCCGATTCACATACAGAGAAAGAAAGTGATGAAGAAACCATGTCTTACGGGAGCGGTGAAGAAACGACCTTGAGGCATGACCTTGACACAAGTTTTGAAGAGGTGGATTTGAGCCCAATAAAGTTACATGGTGTTCCTTCTCATTCGAAAGTCACTTTGGGTAAACACAAACTTCAACAGTTTCATGATAAACTGAATAAACTAGAAACTACTGTTCAGAAACGAGTTGCAAAAGTTAGTGGTGTTTTGCCAGAAAACCTAGAACCATCAGAAAGCAGCCAACCTGACAATTACAACGAAATAAAGGAAAAGGCAGACAATTTAGACCGACTTGTTGATCTAATGAAAAACAAGATGCAGTCTTCTAACCGAAAACAGAAAATCCTAATACTGACAATTGCTCCATCGTCTTGGTCGATTGAAAAAACAAAAAATGAATTTAATGTTTCTGGTTACATGGTCAGGCAGGCGAGAAAATTGGTGAAAGAAAGGGGTATTCTGGAGTTACCAGAACCAAAGAAAGGAAAAGGTTTATCAGAAGAAACAAAAAGATGTGTTGCTAATTTCTATTGCGACGATGAATACAGTAGACTTATGCCAGGCAAAAAGGATTGTGTCAGTATTGTAAGAAATGTCCACAAGCAGAAAAGATCTAAAAGTAGGATTCTCAAAGTTTTGCAGTTTGAGACCAAAATGGTGTGTGTTGGTTGGGTGTTCAGGAACTCATTCTGTTTGTGTGTGTACCGTTCACCAAAATGTAGTTCTGATGCTTAGCGCAGTAAATCTTGACAAAGATCACCATGAGCTCATGGACATGATGGTATGCAGCAGAGATTCAAAGGAGTGTATAATTCACCGTTGTCCCAACTGCCCAGCTGATACTCAAGATTTGGAGAACTAGCTTTTTGAGCAACTTCAACCTGAAATTGAAGAGGATGATGAAGATGACCCGCTCACCATACAATTCCAGCAGTGGACAAACGTCGACCGCTCAGAGCTAGTCCAGCAGATCATGCCAGTTGACAATTTCATTTCCCTCCTTGTAGAGAAACTTAACACCCTCACAGCCCATTCCTACATTGCAAAAGCTCAGGCAAAATATCTCAAGAAGTGTAAGGAGGTACTGAAGGAGAATGAGGTGATTGTTTTGGGAGATTTTGCAAAGAATTATCAATTCATAATTCAAGATGAAATCCAAGGATTTCACTGGAACAAGCAGTCATGCACCCTTCATCCAACTGTGTTGTACTAAATGAAAGACAATAAACTTACGGAGAAATCTCTTTGTTTCATCTCGGATGACTTGAATCATAACACATGCTTTGTCTATGAAGTCATAAAGCAAACTGTAAAACATATTAAGGAGGAGATTTTCACAACACTGAGTATGATGCGTTACTTTAGCGATGGCTGTGCTGGACAATACAAGAACTGCAAAAATTTTATCAACTTCTGCCTTCACGAAAAGGACTTCAATGTGAAATGTGATTGGTCATTCTTCGCTACAAGCCATGGCAAATCTCCATGCGATGGCCTTGGAGGAACACTAAAACGATTGACAGCAAGAGCCAGTCTACAGAGAACACACTCGCGTCCAATCTTAACAGCTAAACAGGTTTTTGAGTACTGTGATGGAGAAATCAAGGGGGTTCATGTAATCTTTATTTCAGCGGAAGAGATGGTTTCTATCAGGAGCATGTTGGACACAAGGTTCAACAATGCAAATACTCTTCCTGGCACAAGAAGCTTTCACCAATTTACCCCCCTCTCTGAAAGTGTAATGGCTGCTAAACGCGTTTCAGAAGATGAATCATATGCCTTAGAATTCAATTTGGTGTTGGGAAAGACAAACTTAGTGAAGCTGGCAGATCCAAAGGTGTCCGACTTTGTTGTTTGCTCCTATGATGAGAAACATTGGGTTGGACTTGTTGATATAGTTGATAAAGAACATGATAATGTTCAAGTCAAATTCATGCATCCAAGCTACCCAGCAAGATCCTTCTCCTGGCCAAGGAAAGATGATGTATGTTTTGTACCAATTGTGAATGTTGCCTGCATCATTGAAGCACCTGTTACAGTAACAGGAAGACAGTACAAGTTGAATGACAAAGACATAGACACAATCGAACAAGCACTCGCTGAATAACTCAGGTAGCATGTAACATAATTTAAGTACATGCACTGTTAAATAATATATTGACATTATTGAACATCAAATGTCAAGTTGTTAAAGTGGTGGCTGCAAATTCTGGTTTTTCGAGTTTCCATTCTAGCATTTCAAAGAAATTTCAACAATATCGTTGTTGGCTTATTTTTCAGCAAATAGAGGAGACACCAAGCCAAAACTTGGTGAGAGTAATCCTCATTATATATACATGTGACACACCAAAAATGGGTTTGATGCTACATTGTCAACATGGGAAATTTTCAGTTTGTAATTTGATACTTTTTTCAAGTTTCGGAATATGTATATTATTGTTTAACATAGAAAATGAACATTTCTTTTCAAGTAATGGTACTTTTGACCTCATATTCTAATTCAGCATGTCGTAAAATGGTATATCAGCAGTTTTCCTGTCTATAGGGTTAAAGGATGAAAAAACGACAGTCGAAATACCATACATTTTTGTGTACCAGTTATACAGCATGCTATAACCGACTCCGGTTTTGGTGCAAAATTGAAATCCCAATATCTCAGGAAGAAATTGAGATATTGAGATAAAATTTGGTGTGCTTTCATATCTCACTTATACCTCCAATTGGTGCAATTTTGGTTAAAATCTGAGATGGGTGGGTGACATTTTGAATTTCTATTTGTTTATTTCACATGGAATGACCCCACTTGCGTGACAAATAGGATGTATGACTAGTCTAATTACATAGTGACGGGCTATGCAGTGATGAGTGGTTGAGGGTCAGAGAAAAAGGAGATAAGGAAAAACTGTGAGGATTATAGGCTAAATGTAGTGCTTGAATTATGGACTTGAGTGTAACATTCTGGATTAGCAATTGGTAATGTATAAGGCTTCCTTAATTTTCAGTGAAAACGTACACTCAGCAGAATTTAAAGTATTAAAAGACGATGGAGAATATTGATTATTGCAGCTAGGTGATTTCTGGAGGTATCAAAAGCTATGCAAGTTTTTGTCGGTGCAAACCTGTCCCTGTATTCTTGTGGTTAGGTGACGCGTATAGTTTCGCTAGTCTGACGAGAGTTACATCCCGCACAGGTAAATTGATAAACGACAGGGGCTTAAGTTTACGCGGAACATACATACATACATACATACATACATACATACATATATATATATATGTATATATATGTATGTAGGTATGTATGTATGTATGCATGTATGTATGTGTATAATATATAATATATAATATACAATATATAATTTATATTGTGTTACTAATATATGGCTGATTTTTATATATATATATATGTATATATATATATATATATATATATATGTATATATATATATATATATATATATATATATATAGGTATTGCATTGCAGGCCACAAATGTAAGGCTGGTTTAAGTCACATAAACGTTTGTTAATTTTTGAAAAGAATGTTCTAAACTAATGCAAGCAGAGTTGTTGGAGGGCTTTGAGACCAAACGACCAAATTTAATTGTGTGCTCAGAAATCTTGGTTTGTTAATCTTGGTTCATTTGGATAAACATTAAATTTATCTAAGCTAGCCGTTTCAGTTGGAAACACATGTATAAAGTAACATACAGTGGGGGTCAAAAGTCTGAGTCCAGTCGTATTTTTTCCTTCAATGTATAATAAATCATGTTCCATGTGGAGAAAAATTCATTTATTGATCTACACATGCGTATTTTTATCAGTAAATGCTTCCACTTGCCTTCCTTTTAATTTTTGACTTATTTAACACACGCTGTAATTTATATAAAGTCTCTATGATGTGTAGCTGGACCAAAGATGGCAAAAGAACTCAGTAAAGGAATAAGAGGTCAAATAATTGCACTGAGTAATGAAGGGTTTTCACAACGCAAAATTGCTGAAAAGATAGGGGTTTCAGAGGGTGCTGTGCAGCGAACTTTGGAAGAGTTTCGAGGAACAAAATCCTATTCTACTAAACCAAAATCTGGGAGGCCAAGAGCTACGACTTTGAAGGAGGATCAGTACATTAAAACAACTTCCTTACGTAACAGAACTGCAACGGCTCGTAACATTCAATCAATAGTTAATGAAACTCGAGAAAAAACGACAAACAGATCAACAGTGAAAAGGATACTAAATGCATGTGGTCTACATGGAAGAGTGGCTGTCTTAAAACCATTGCTAAGATCCCGAAACAAACGGAAACGGTGGCTATGGGCCAGAAAATACAGGCGTTACACTAAAGAAGACTGGAAAAAAGTTCTTTTCGCAGATGAATCAAAATTTGAAATATATGGAAATAACCGTCGCATTTATGTTAGACGTAGAAAGAATGAGAGATTTATAAATTCTTGCCTCAAGCCAACAGTGAAACATGGTGGTGGGAACATTCAGGTTTGGGGCTGCTTTAGTTATAATGGTGTTGGCGATCTTTAAAGAATTAAGAACACTCTTACAAAGCAAAAATATCACTCCATCCTTCAAAGGCGAGCCATACCATCTGGCTTAAGGTTGTGCGGAAGGGGTTTTGTGTTGCAACAATATAATGATCCGAAACACACTTCTTACATGTGTAAAAATTATTTAATAAGGAAGGAAGAGAAAGGTGATCTGGTCGTTATGGATTTTCCTCCTCAATCTCCGAATCTAAACCCTATTGAGAATTTATAGGAATATTTGAAACGAGAGAAAGTGGAACATGATCCCACAAGTAAAGACAACCTATGGGATGTCCTTAATCAATGCTGGAATAACCTTAAACAAGCAGTACTTAGAAATCTTGTTGACTCTATGCCAAGAAGAGTTGAAGCTGTTTTAAAAGCAAAAAGAGGTCACACAAAATATCAAAGTAATGTTTACTTGGTTAATACAATGTACTCAATTCCAATGTTGATGTAAATGCTAAAGTTATGCACATGTAGTGCTGTGTTGCGTGAAAATATATTGTATATCAATAAAAGACAAAAGCATATTGACTGGACTCAGACTTTTGACCCCCACTGTATATATGCACATTTATTAATGTATTGTACAGTATGGGCATGTATATACACTTTACATACACTCAGGTACAACAGATTTTTGCTTGAAACATCATCTGTCTTCACCTGTACTTGGTAAAATTCTAAGATAAGTGCACTTTTCTACATTGTGAAAAATCTTACCAGGAGAATGAATCATATAATGAATCCAACCAGGAGACTGTTGAACTCCTAGATTTCTCCATTCTGTTTCTGTCATAAGATAGTTGAGTGGGAGCATAGCTGCTAGATCACTTGGTAAGATGACATGCCTGTGTTCACAAAACAAGCAGAACACAGGAACATAAATTCCTTTGTTGTGGGTTGGAGACAATGATAATTAACATTTCTCCAAAAATTTAGAAACTGCATCTGCCCTGGGAATGTAAGAACCTCTGAACTGCACATATGTAAGCTACTTGCTCAATGATAAACTAAAATAGAATTTTTAATCAAATTGTCACAAATTTTGATGAGTCCAAACAGAAAATAACCGACAATCTCTTAAAACTATATTTATTTACTTTAGTTTAGGATACTTTATGTTTGATCACACCCATCGATTTAAAGACAACTGCATGTCTTTGAGTGTATTTACCCATTTTGGGGCAACAAAATAGATTAAACATTATTTCTATTTCTGCAATCATGTTGGTGAAGACCTAACCACCATGCTGCCAGAATGTCTCCCCTTAAAAGGGGGGAGGGATTGTTTTGGGCAAAGAGTAAAATTAATGGTGAGGCATGCTGACAAAGTTGCCAAATGGCTGCTACATACCATAGTAAAGGATTAAGAGAGTTACATTTAATGCCATCAACCTTTGTTCATTAATCCCTTTGACAAGTAAAAACAGTCTGACATTATACAAAGTCTCATGATGAAGTTGCCTGATAGCTACAAAGTGGAATTAAATCCAGTGCAATTAAATTCATTAACATGTCACAATTTCTGATGATTACAGTTTTTCATTTCTGAAGACATTTTTTATACAGAAACCCCATGAAATGTATTTAGTTCGATGAATTTCAGGATGAACACTAATTTCCAGTCAATTTTAGAATTTGGAAGAATTTTCCTCAGGAAGTGCCAGCCTTGTTGACACAAGATGAGATATAAATACATGTAGACTTGCTCAAGATTACTAGACATATACTGTAAGGTCGTCACTGAAAGGCTGAGTGACTAATTTGAATAACTTCCAAATTTCATAACTCTAGTTATTTTGATGCTGTTCTTTGTTTTATTACATTTCTATGTACATGACATGGTACATTAATACAGTTAATGAATTCATGATCACTCAAGCCAGATAAAGCAACTTTCACAGAGTTGATGTTACTGTCAGTAAATAATGTCAATCAGTGTTTTGGACTCTTGAGTAATGCTTATGGGAGCTGTGACTACTTCCACAAAATATACCTACAACTTATCTCATCTACAATATTATGGTAATACATACAGTGTATTCTTTGTTTTTGATGACACACGACGAAACACAACAACACCACAACGTCAAACTAAACAAATTACCCTTGATAAAGAGTAGGACTATAGCAATGTTATCAAAATGGGATGCTGCCTAGACAGTATAAAACAGTACAAAAAGTTAAAAGGTTGGTAGTCAGTCTACCAATCTTTTAACTTTTTCAGCAATGTTATTTGAGTTCATGCATCAAAAGTTCTTGTTTGCACTAGTCAAGGAGATTTGCCAAATTGGTACGAAAGCAGTCCTCCGAAGAAGAGTACACTCAGGTATCTCGTGAAAATTTCCAAAATAAAAGCTTTGTAAGATCAGTGATAATCGTTGCGATGGATTTTCCGGGCGGAAAACGTGCACAAAAGATAAAACTAAGAGCCCAGCTCAAAATAGTTAAATGAAAGGGCCATGAAGACGATTTGAAATATTACTTACATAAGTTTATTTACGTTAATAAATATTTCAATCATTTCATTTAACAATTTTGAGCTGGGCTCTTTTTCTTATCCTTCGTTTAGCTTTGTAAGAATAATATTAAATTTCATACCTGTACTCGTACTTTTCATCATAGTATTTCTCTGAGTAACTTATTCGAGGAGGATTGGACATTTTATAGTTAAGACAGTCTATAGCACTTTTCGATAGACGGAAACTTGGAATAAACTAATTTAATATTTGAAATACATGTACACAGTATAACAGATCACCAAATAAGCTTATTTTCTCTATTTTAACCAATTCTAATTTCAAACTTACCGCTGACTCGTTTCCTTCCGAACCGCTGTGAACATTAGATTTATTAATATGACAGTATGACAAAAATGATACGCCAAACTGGCATATTTATACACATACGAAGCCTTGTCTTGGGTAGAACGTGGCTTGCAGAAGGTTTGAACACCATTTCTGTGTTAATATACGAGGCCTCCAATATTTTTTAGGTCTTGAGCTAAGAACTTGATTGTTACCTTTAATAACAATAATAATAATAATAATAATAATAATAATAATAATAATAATCTGTTGCAGCTTTACCTGGCAGGATGCTTGGAGCCCATAACAGGCTGAGACCCCTTCCATTGTCCTTAGTTGGGTGGTGTGTGAGTTGTAATAATAATAATAATAATAATAATAATAATAATAATAATAATAATAAATGCCCATAAGCAACATCAGGCAGTGGTTCTCATGGCTTCTAATCTTAACTAATTGGGAGTGCTAACATGCACATGTCATGTCTTGGTGCAATAAATAGGCTACATCAAATATCCTGTCCAGTACCACAGATTTGCTTGCCAGTTGTTTGACCTTAACTGGTTGAGCATGTTCCTTTTGGGCTGGCACTCAGTGCATCTCTGATCATGGATGGGAGTAGTGGGGAAGCATCACGGCTAGGTGTTGGGAGGGATGTTTGTGGTTAATATCTTCATACTAGAATACTAGGGTGGATTGATCAAACATAAACATCTCTCATCCAGGGACCCATTTTAGCAGGATGGGCTACCCAATCTGGAGGTATTCATAATAGGGCCTCACCTGCAAGGTCATGCATTGTTTTCTTTTAGTTACACCATATCACGCACATTTAGCAGTGATGTATGTGCCTAGTGTACCCTTATCAGACTGGTTGTCATGATGGGCATATTGGGCTTCATATATTTGTACCCAGCATCACTTTGCTGGCATTTTGCTCCTCTCACTCAATAATAATAATAATAATAATAATAATAATAATAATAATAATAACAATAATAATAATAATAATAACAAGCACAGCTTCAGCCTACTATGGGAATGTGGATGCTCCTGCCCACCAGAGTCTGGTGTGGCACCTTTGGCAAGTGCCAGCAACCCCTTAGCCAAGGGTAGATAAGACTCTTTAGCCTTGGATGGCAACTTATCTAAGAGAAGGAAACTCTGACATAAAACCAGAAATAAGTAGGCAGGACATTAATTTGGAGCCAGTGACCTCCATAAAAGGAGCAGGCTTTGATGAGATGACCTAGGGAGTGGCACCCCTGCCTTGCCAGCTGGGTAGACAGGTAGCCGAAAGCCTCAGCTTGCCTTAATTGGCTGGCAGCTGCAAGTACACTACCTTCAGGTGTTGGCAAACCTGCCCTGCTTGCCGACTGTTGACAACTACAACCATTATTCCTTACAACTGGCTCAGGTGCGGTTGACCTTAATTGGTTGATGTATTCCAGCCGACTATAATGTTGCTAAGGATTAAATGTTAGTCTAAAAGTAAAACAATATCCATTCCTCAACCCTTTGCAGCTGTGCAGTGAAACTGCCCTTAATTGGGTGGGAGTGCTTTCCATAAATGCTGTTTGCAGGCCAGGATGGGTATTTGCTATCAAGGAGTACTTCTAGGAACTAGTCATCAGTATGTCTTTGTCCTGTTGAGCCTTGGTGGCAGGCAGTCCGTGGACTGAGTGCATGGGTGTTAAAGTCCTTAATGGTAAAATTTGAAATATCCCCATGAGTATCATAGAACATAAGGTGACTCTTCTGTCAGCTAGGGTCTTGTTGACGGGCTGCCTTTAGAGGCCAAGACCCCTCCCCACTTCCTTTGGGAAGTGTGCTGTGATATTGGATAATAATAATAATAAGAAGAAGAAGAAGAAGAAGAAAAAGGAGAAGAAGAAGAAGAAATCCCATGGCTGAGGTCAAAAACTTAGTTGAATATATGAGCCAGGCATTGCCTGGCATATCAGATATTAAGCTGATAAGAGTAGATTATTAAAAATTTAATTCTTTTTCAAACGATATACATATGGAGGTCTTAGTAAGGTTAATTACAAAGTTTTCTATATACATAGATGCTTGTAACTGTTGTAGGTAAGGGTAGTAATAATTATAATAATAGTAACATAAGTTTGAGTCCGTGGATCAATTAATTTATATTAAATGACTTCGCTATAGTCTGTATGTAAACGTCTTCATAAAATCACATGTCTAATTAGGCATGTGCTAGTAGTAGATTTCTGTTGAACATTGGGTGACATCTGTGCAGCACAATTTGCGAATAACGATTTGTACGAACGTGTCATGCCAAGTTTAAGGACAGTTTCATTTGCTGCGTGCCAAATACCAAGGAAACCAATGGCAAAACCATAAACGGAACAGTTGAGACTTTGAGAATTGTAATGGTATTTCAGATGATCATATTTGTTGACTTCTGTTAACTCAGCAACAGATAAGGCATCTGCATCATTCTCAAAAGGACAAGTCACATCAATTATTATGGCTTCTTCGTCAGAAATGATGACAATATCAGGTCTGCAACGGTCAGGAAGATCAGGAATTTATTGGTCAAGACGAATTTCACCAGATCTAACAGCTTTCACAGTACGATTTACTATTTTGTTGTGACGATCTAGATTTCGACCATATGTTGTTGATAATGGCAAAAGTGTGTTAAGGTTTCAGAATCAGCACCACAGATCCAGCAGCTAGACGAAACGTCAGACCAACGGGTTTTATTTTCGTTTGTTGGAACAACATTTAATCTAGCGCAGTGAATGAAGGCAACCCCCAATGACAAAAACGCACGTTGTGACCACTGAAGAGCCATGTAGAGCCGTTATGATGAATGTCCTTTGCATGGGCACGAGAAACTTTTCTTAGGTCAGGAAGTGAAGCGATTTTCTCAGCTGCCAGATTTTGGACCAGATGATGTAAAAAACTGCAGTATGATTTGGCAGTAATTGGGCCGCTATCCTGAGATGAAATGGACGGGGCTTCGTCACTTGAAACTGAATAGGAGACTCGAAGATGATGGTATGCATTTCTACAGCGGATCCATAACGCCTTTCAAACAGGGCCTTTTTTAACTATATATCTGGGGGGGCAAATGCCCCCTCAGTGATCGGATTTGCCCCCCCTAGCCACCGTATTTCTGCCCCTGGGAAATGGGAAAATTATTTGCTGTTTAATTTTCCAAGTTGGCAAGTTAAGGGAAAATTTCCTTAAGAATGTTGATCGATCAGTTCTTCTATTCATTCAAAAAGAAAAATTTATCGTATGAATTAGCTTGAGAAAATCAAATCCTATCTCATGCGTGCGTTTATATCACCGAAGTGTGATCTTCACGAATAATTTTCGAATGTGTTTTCTACTTTTTTCTGCAGATTTTAAACTGAAGATACATCAAAACGCATCTCAAACTGACATATAATAAGAAAAATTCGCCTCCCCCAGGAGCCCCTTTAAGAAATTTTTTTCCTCACACATTCCTAACCTCCCAATGGCAAAACCATAAACGGAACAGTTGAGACTTTGAGAATTGTAATGGTATTTCAGATGATCATATTTGTTGACTTCTGTTAACTCAGCAACAGATAAGGCATCTGCATCATTCTCAAAAGGACAAGTCACATCAATTATTATGGCTTCTTCGTCAGAAATGATGACAATATCAGGTCTGCAACGGTCAGGAAGATCAGGAATTTTTTTCCTCACACATTCCTAACCTCCCAAACTCGCACCACTCAGGTGGACGGGCTACGCTAGAAGCAAATTTGACATCCCGTATTTCAGAGCAATTTTTACTTTTGCCCCCCAGTGAAAATTCCTTAAAAAAGGCACTGCTGTCAAAGACATCTGATTTTGGAAGTATGAAAATTGCCATTAGTTGACTCAGAAAGAGATTCATTAAATAATGCAGATGGGTTATCACGCACAGCAAAACGGACAGTTTGAAATAGTTCAGTTTTGGCAATATTTGCCACAAATGAGTCACTGGATGTCGTGGACGATAGCAATTTAGTCGTAATGGGAGGTTACAGATCGAAAGCACAACTGCGATTAACTTTGGTCGATATTTGACCAAAGAGTTTTGGGGAGGATTACCAGCTCTAATCGCATACGTTAAACAAGGTTGGATAAATGTACGGATAGCATCCAGTTTTTGCCAAGGAGCTGGGAGGGAAGAATTTATTTTATCCAAGTTATTACATAAATTGTCAATCAGTTTGTTAATAACAGAAACATCTCTGATAACACCAATAGGTACACCAAGATATCTGCAGTGTTCATGTTGTTGGAGCGCTGGAATTGATTTTCCTTGGACAATGAAATCGTCGATAGCAAAGTTCCCTTCCTATCGTTTTGATAGGGTTAAGCTGAAGGAAGCGCACTTATCAGGCCGAAATTCAAGACCAATAAGAGAAGCAGTAGAACTGGCAGTATCAAGAAGTTGTTGAAGATCATCTTTATTACGCGATATCAATACTAAATCATCGGCATAAGCTAGAACAAAGATTGGAGCGCCATGATGTCTAGCAGGGCCACGACGAAACAACTGGGCCTTGGCATTGACTGAGCGTAATACTGTATGATTTCGATGGATAAGTTGAAGAGGATTGGAGAAAGAGGACATCCTTGTTTCACTCCTGCAAGGATGGGAATATGGAGAGTGGTACCATTAGGAGTGCATATTTGAGTAGATGCATTAATGTATACATTCTTAATCAATTGAACTAAAGGACCAGGTATACCAATATGGGATAAGGTGATGGATATCACATCATGAGGAACGCTTCCAAAGGCATTTCGTAGATTGAGCCAGGCTAAGAACAGGTTTTTATGACTGCGTTGAGCATCAGCAACCGATGATTGTAATATGAAAGCATGTTCACAGAAGTCTTCTGATGGTCTAGCATTCTTTTAAATATGATAAAAAAGTTAAACCTATTTTAGTTTTCATCTGTTAGTAACCAGTCCAAAATTTTTGTAATCGTGGTTTCATAACTCAGTTGGCTAACTAATTCACGTATGGAACACACTTTTTCTCGAAGTACCGGAGTTATCCTTTTTCAGAGGAAAACAATCAAACATTCTTCAGCCAATCCTTTCGTCAACATTAACTCGATAAACCTGACTTTAAGTTTGTGAGTAGTGACGGTCATCTACCAGACTGTGGGGGAACAAATATGTGCAAAGTTAAAAACTACTCCTTCATTTTCGGATTTCTTGAATTTCTCGAATTCGAAAGTCGACCTTAGCGAAGTGTGAGGGGAGGCAAGTCCTTTTCGTTCTTCCCCGTAACTGTGGTTTGCCAACGGATTGGATGGAAAATTTTAAGCTTCTCCATATAAAGAGCGCTCGGAGCAACAGCTACTGTACTTGGTGTAAGTCACATTACCTTTTTCTAGGAACACGGGGGCTGGCTTCTTATATGGGTTCAACTAATATATTGAAACACATTCTTTAAAAATAAAATCACAGTTTGGTGTTGATTTTTACACGCATGGATTATTTCTTTCTATGAGCTGATATATTACATATAAATAAATAAACTACAAATAACAAATCGTTTTACATTGCAGTTGGTTTTTATCCGTGCAAAAATAAGATGCATGAAACGTTTTATTTCGTGCTTATCCAGCATTTAAGGATATTGCCAGATAAATAAGAAATCGAATGGGTCTAATTGAATAAATAAATAATTGACCATAATTTACATATGAAATTTAATGGGCCTAATTGAATAAACAAGCAATTGCTCATAATTTGATTGCGTGACTAAAGAATGTTAAAGGATGAAAAAAAATTGTAGGAATTTTCTTGCTTTTGGTGTTTCTGTTCATTTTTTGCTTCGTTTACTTATTTTTATATTTTGAAAAGAAATTTTCGAAAGAACATGAACAGATGGCGAGTGGCTATATAGGTTACGAAAGGCCGTACGACGTTTGCTATCCTAAGACTAGTTTTTCGGAGTAAAGATGCTGAAGGCTATGCAACCGTCAACCATCTTTCAAGTTATTGGTAAGTAATTTCAGTGACATGGTCTTTTACGTGCAACTTCCCATCCAGACAAGGGTTAATGCTCTCGTTAAAATGAGAGTCAGAGTGAATGTAGAACATGCATGAATGTTAAACTGACTCCGTTAGCTCCAAAATTTGTTTAAGCCGTAGCTCATCCTGGGTGAAGTAGAAGTAACCTGGTAGACAATAAAGTGCTTGTCCATGTCGTGGTTAGCTTTCACGATAGGCTGGTGACAAAGAAAAGTTAGTCATAGGATATTCCATTCGATTTTGAACGTGACTGGAAAGTCCATTGTTTGAACTTCTGTTCTCCAATCTCTATAACATTTAAAAATAGGTACACGTCGTTAGTTAATCCCATTTCAATGTCATCTTCAGGTATCAACATGAAAAACGTTCACGATCATCATACGTTGCTGGAGTCAATTGAAAAAAAGTTACTTCGCTGAAGCGTGACTGGACACACAGCATGACCCGCTGAACTATCGACCAAAGTGGAAACAGCATGCTCGTTTTCTTCAATTAAAATGCAAGATAATCTATGAGCATGTTCCGTTGGCACACTACTGTTTCAGAATCACCCTCTGAGTAACAGCGAAAAGAAAAAAAAAGAAAGAAAGGCTGGGATGATCATAAATATTTCGTGTTACAATAGTAAAAAGGATATCTTTGAAATAAGGGTCTTAGGTTGTCTTTTCCAAGGGCAATGTAAGTTAAATTCAATATAAATTACTATCATTGGACGTTTTCGCGTCCTTTCGGTGACGTTGCTCTGTTGTTTGCAGGGTTCTAAAGACGACTACGGAGTTATTTAATTTTAATCTTTTTACATTTCTTAGGGGTTTTTAATCGCAACAGCATAGGTAACAGGACCATGTTTACTACCTTAGGGTGCTCCACTCTTCGCTACTTTAGGTTACGACACCACCATAATTGATAATCTGCATTCGTTTACAAAGGTAAGAAGCCACCCTTGAAACGAACTCAGGTAACCCCTCCAAAGCGTCAACTTGCCACGTAATTGTAATCTTGATTTGGTGATAACGAGCACAATGATCCAACTTCACCCGATGGTTCAATTAAGTTTCTTCACTCTCTGGTGAGTGGATTGGATCAAGCTGGATGCCCAATGGCATGCGATCTAAGGGCCTACAATTAAACGTCGTTATCCCAAGAAATGCAAAAATGCTACTTACTGATGTTTTTGCGAAGACACACCTTTAAATCATTTTACGACTTCGAATCGAAGAATCGAAATTTGAGCAATCCCTACGATCGGTTAACGTGAACTAGATGGCCGGCTTGAGCGTTAACCTGCTGCTCAAGGTCACTAAATTTTTCAGTTGACTTACACATTGTAAGATACAGGAAAATTTTGTCGTAATGATTTGAATAAAACTTATTTTGTTATACTGTATAGAAGAGGTCATCTTTTTTGCTGGTATACGGTTTTTCCACTTTATATTTGTCCAATATTTTTCTTCCAGTTGAAATGAGCTACGCCCTAGATCACCCATTGCACCAACATGGTTCCTTGATTTAAAACACAAAATTAAAATGGGGCATGGTGGAACGAAGGCTAGTTGGAAAGTTTTTAGAATTGTTCATCACCGTAACAATTTCATGAAATAAAGTTTCCCAAATATCACTAGAAAACAAAAATCGCAGGAGAACAAAAATAAATTTAGCATAAACATAAATTAATTCTTATTTCAAAACCCTTTCTAGCCAGAAAAAATTTGTTTTGACTGTACTTTCCCCAGCGATTCATTCTCCAGACCTGGCGTGGACGTATCCTTAGAAAGAAGAAACCATGCAGTGTTCTCCTTATTTGTTTGAAGGCTGGCAAAAAGTATAATTTCTTAGTAAATAACAACCATTCTGGCTTTTTGGCACTCCACCAGCTCGCAAGTATAAGTCAGCCGTTCTATATTGCTTGCACTAGAATTTTTTCATTCAAATTAGAACGAGGCCAAGCTAATTCTAATTAGAGAACAATTATTTAACCAGCTAGGAGCTTCAACTTCACACAAAATCTGAATCAAAAAATAACAAACAACAACAAAAAAAAACTCACTGAGTTTTATTTAAAACGAAAACTTCACAATTAACCTACACTAAGTCAACTGAAAAATGTTGACTCGAGCGGGATTTGAACTCGCCCCTTCGGGATACCGGTCCACCGATCTACCTGTTGAGTTATCGAGTAAACAGGGATTGGAGACGAGTTTTATCCAATTCTGAAATAGAATCGAAACATGCACATCCATCCTCATAGACAGCGTTAAGTTGTCACGAAAATACCTCATGAACTTGAATTGGATAAAACTCGCCTCCAATCCCTGTGGACTCGATAGCTCAACAGGTAGAGCGGCGGACCGGTATCCCGAGGGTGCGAGTTCAAATCCTGCTCAAGTCAACATTTTTCAGTTGACTTCAGCAGTGTAGATTAATTATGAAGTTTTCGTTTCATAATACCCTGAGGATGATTCTGAAATCGAGTTTTATTTGTAAACCAAAAATTACGGGCTCAGGTAATGTTGTTTTCTCGTCATTCGACACAACGAACTGGATTTTCATTCCGGATGTCATTTGCATTGAAACTGTAATTGCTTATCAAAATTAAAATTCTCAAGACTAATCGTTACTTACCTGCGGGCCAGATGTTTGAAACATGGCAAAAGTGTCTGTTGTGAAGGCACCAATATAATTGTCGGGTGTGTATGCATAATTGGATGTCTCATTATTGTTATGCTGGGATACACCAATCTATATGAAAAAAGATTAGCAAATGAGAACGCGGAAGTGAATGAGAAAGTGCCTGAAAAAGAAGAATTTATTTATTTATTATTTATTTATTTATTTATTTACTTATCATTTACTTATTTACTTATTATTAACAGTTCTTTTCACATGGCAGCTCGATCATTGCGTTAAACATATATATGTTTAATGCATTGATATATATATATATATAACCGATAGCGTTAAGCATTGCCCACCGCATGAGAAGCGGTTTGAGCACTCTGGCTCCTTATCGATCCATGTTCGTTCCGAGCTGCACTGATGAGCTGTCGTACAGCGAAACGTACTTCTGCAGATTGAACACATATATACGCTCCCACATTTCGAAGTTGTTGAGCACTCTATGGATGTATAATGATAACCGATAGCGTTAAACATTGCCCGCCGCATGAGAAGCGGTTTGAGTACTCTGGCTCCTTATAGATCCATGTTCATTCCGAGCTGCACTGATAAGCTGTGGTACAGCGAAACGTACGTCTGCAGACGTAGCAAGACAAGGTAAACTTGGGTTACTTCATAACGATTTAGAGGACCTGACGAGTGTGGCAGGCTCAGCTTGCCATACGAAACAAATTTGTAGTAAATCTTTATGAAGTAACCCAAGTTTACCTTGTCTTAAAGTAAATGGTTTGAACCTGGGAGAATCGTGACATGTTTGTGGAAGTTGATCGTCCAGGTTAGTGTAGTCTTGAGAAAGACTGTTGGTGGAAGTGACTGACGTTTCGACAGCCTTGGCGGCGGTCATCTTCAGAGTCTCCTTTTGACTCTGAAGATGACCGCCGCCAAGGCTGTCGAAACGTCAGTCACTTCCACCAACAGTCTTTCTCAAGACTACACTAACCTGGACGATTTACCTTGTCTTGCTATTGTAATTCGCTCTACTCTGGTATTGAGCACTCTCTTCGTACGATTTTTAATAAAATCTCACTTTATCTCTCTGTCTGTCTGTCTGTCTGTCTGTCTGTCTATCTATCTATCTATCTATCTATCTATCTATCTATCTATCTATCTATCTATCTATCTATCTATCTATCTATCTATCTATCTAGTCTATTTGGTTAATGTCTAAGTTTTGAGCACTCTCCTTTTCAGAGACCAAACAGCTACATTTATATATATATATATATAACTTGAATTGGTCACAAAAATTAGCCCAGATCAAGTTAGAGGGGGGGCAATTAATTGCCCTTTCACCTCACTGGTCGGTTGTTGGCCTACTGTGGTCGGGCCATGCCTTTCCCCTAAGGAAAATCCTGGCTACGCCATTGGGAAGAACAAAGCAAAAACAAAAGAACAAAGTTCAAGAGAAAAAAAAATCTGGTGTTAAAGGTAAGCTTAAGACCTATTTCTTTAATGTTGCCTTTAAAAATTAATTTTTATCTATATATAATATTTTAGATATAATTTATAATATTTGTGTAAAGCGCATAGAGCTGTTGTATATGCGCTATATAAATGTTTATTATTATTACTATTATTATTATTATTATTATTATTATTATTATTATTATTATTATAATTCTACCACTTATATAAACTAAGAATTTTTGTCACTAAGCACAGAAAATAACTTTGCTAAGCTCTGATTGATACTTAGTCTAGATATTGTTTTTGTTTAAATAGCGATTGAGTTTGCCGCAAAACATTTTTTAAGTATCTTTGCTACAATTGGTAAAACTGAAACTGGTCTATACTTTCACATTCTTCATTGGTTTATAGATTTTAAAATAAGGATGCCGTGGCTTTTTTTCATTCCTCTATGAGAAAATACCAGTAGAAAGAGAGAAGTTGCAGGTTTGTGTTAAGTACGGTAATTTCACTTGAGTCTTGTAATAAACTAGTAGGTATCACGCTATAGGTATCTAGTGAGGTGTTTAGTTTTGTTAAAACACTCCTGACTTCTTGGAATGAAATGTTTCTAAAATTAAACACATCAAAAACTGGTTTTTTGAAATTGTCAAAACAAATTCATTAGTGTAACCTGATTTCAGGAATCCGCTCCAATTTCAATGAATTCGTTGGTTTGATTATTTGAAGTAAGGACTGTTTAAATAAAAGCCTGATATGTTATTAGCTATACCTAAATGTATACAAGTATCACGAATGAATAGAGAAATGAATAGAGTATATTTACTAGACGTTATAGACACCATGGTGGTGTTTCTTAACAGAGAATTCTGATAATCTTTTTCTGTTAGGTACGCCAACATTGCCTCCATTCCCTTTGTTTTTCAGTCCTTTAAGTTTTACTGTGAATTATAAATAACAGCTTTTACTAAGTTAAGAACCGCATTGAATTGTGCTTGTAGCTTTTGATTTCTTTTCTTTTCTTTTGTTCTTTGTCTCTCTTTGTTCTTGCTTTGTTCTCATTTCGCTCTTTCGTCAAAAGTTTCCGATTTGTCCGATACTGTGGTTAAGCCACCATGTCACATAGACAAACTACTTTGAATCGAGCTAGAAGGGCGCACTTAGTTTTTCAACATCTCATCCCTCTCCAGACTTTCTGAAACACGCAAATTAGGTACCGTACGAAGAAATTCAACTTAGACCAACAATCCAAACGGAGTAGACTGCAGTTTACAGGAGCTACCTAGCCACTGGTTCTTGTTGCGGGCTCAGTAGGCAAGCAAGGCAACGTTTGGTTGGAAAATTATGCATGCCAACGTATGTGACGGTATATCTACATTTGATTATTTGGAATAAGAGACAAAGAGCATCGTGAAGAGACGAAAGCTATTTTCTTTTTCATTATCAACATTTGATTAGGGTTAGCGTAAGGGTCAGGGTTAGGTTTGGAAAAAATGAGAGACGTTGATGAAGAAACAATGACATTGGTGGCATTTTAGCCAGCAGGCCAAACAGTAAGCCTTTTCCGAGTATTACAGTCCACGCACAGTATTCTTATCCTCTTAAAATTTTCAGATATCTCCTTGAACTATCGGCACTTTAAGTTTCGTCTTGAGAACACTTGGGCTTTGGTGTTTACCTTTCGCGCTAAAAGCTCTTTTTCTTGTTTACTGAGCCGACGGCAGTAGACCTGCGGGACAGTGAGTCTGCTGAACTGCAGTAGTACCAATCAAGGGTCACAAAATGAAGGCAATCTCTGTCATATTGAAACCTTGTTGCTGTAGTAATCTTTTCGTCCCAGACTGCTTTTAACTTAAAATATAAAATCATTTCTGCTTCTTCGTTTCAAATTATGATTATTCTGACCCTTGGAACACCGTACCGCCGTAAGTCTGAATCGTCACAATCGTGTACCGCATTAAACACTGTTTGACGGCGCAGAAACCAGTAAATTTAGTTTCGCCCAGTGAACTCAAGTTTCATATCTGGAATGCAAACTGGCCAACGAAATGTGAAACCAAGATGGCCGCCCATGGAAAGCAATTTTGTACGTCAGTTTCAGTACGTCAGTTTCAGTACGTCAGTTTCAGTACGTCAGTTTTAGACTCCCTCCACATTTTCTAAAGAGTGAAAATACACACAAAACATGACCTTAAAAGACAGAAATTAGTTTAAAAATTTGAAATATAATTCGGCAAAGTCCAATCGTGTTACAGATTATACATTTTAACGAAAAGAAATTACCAAACTGACGAGAAACGTGGTAAAACGGTGCCGAAAAATTACTTTAGCAAACTATTAAGTGCATGTCCTCTTTTTACCGTCAATTTGCCATCTTTAATGCAATTTAAGACACCTCATAGTCCACACGGCAGTAAGGAATCCTTTTAAATACTCGAATATGTAAAACTGATCTAGCAATATTTCGTCTGAGCACATTTTCCATGGTTGTGAATGTTTTCAAAACCGAACCAAACAAAAATTGGAGATTAAGGTCATGTAAAGGACTGGAACTGACATACAAGACCGCAAAGGGGACTGAAAAGATGACGCTATTCTGCACTCAGTTGATGCAATGACGTCATACCGACAAATAACGAAACGTGTCGAAAACTCTCGGGCAGTCTCCATACTGCGAGCAAAATTCCCACAGAATCTTAACAGTTCAAATCCGAAGTCTCCAAGATGAATAACTAATACTTTCAAGAAAATTAGCATTTGGTTTTTAAAGTGCATAATTTAAGTTATTACTTCGGAGTTCGTAGTTTCCATTACTGCTTAGCTCAAACGTGCTTGTTCTGTTTTTCGGGTATAATTTATTTCTTACTTTGTACATGAAAATACTTTTTTTGGTGTGTCCTCCTTTCTTTCAATGATTGCCAGATTAACTCTTGCAATACATCATTAGACCTGACTTCATACGGTCGACCTGCAAATATCCTAGCTGCTCTATTTTGCATTTCCTGTACTTTGTTTTGGAGATAATCACTAGAAATTATCCCAAACTAGACTATAATAATCAAAGTGAGGTAGAATCAGAGTAAGAGTATCATATGTGTTAATCAATATATAAATTTGGAAGCAAGAAACCAATACCATTAGAAACTATAGCAAGTATACCATTGATTTACTTGTTCCATAAGAGTTGATTGTCAATAATAATTCCTAGTATTTTAGACTGTTTAACACTTTTGATATCAGTGCCACCCAATTTAATTTCACGGGCCTTTTCTATATCAGTTAACTTTTACCTTGAATCAATAATCACACATTCTGTTTTGTCCTTACTTAGTGTAAGCTTATTTGTCATTAACCACTAACGTACATTCTCTAAATCAGTACTTAATTTATCTTCAACTTCTATTATTGATTTGCTTCTTGTGGATACAACATACTTGTGGTAGAGCATGTAAGGCGATTTGGCAAATCATTAACATAAATAAAAAAAGGAATAGTCCCAATGTAGAACCTTGTGGCACCCCATATTTTATGCTGGTCTGCTTAGACTGTACATCATCAACTTTGCACAAATGGATTCTATTTGTAAGGCAAGACCTAAACCACTTCGAGGAATGCTCAGTTAAGTCATAGAGCTTCATTTTCATCAACAGAATATTGTGGTCAATAGAATCAAAGGATTTCTTAAGATCTAGGAAAATTACTCCATTTAAATACCCTTGGTCCATATTTATCAACCACTTATTAGTAACACTAAGAATTAGTCAGAAGGGCTGTTTAAATTGGTTTTTCCTAAAACCTGCCAGTTGAGAAGAGAGTATGCAGCTGGCTTCCAGATATTTAAACAATTACTTATATAGATCAGTTTTCCAAAAACTTTGGCCATTGTAGAGAGGCCTATAATTGTTGCAATCAGCTTTATCACCTGATTTATTCATGGGTGAAATAACTGCTACTTTTAAATCATCAGGCAAAATACCTGTTAAAATATACTGATTGAAAATTGCTGCAAAAGATGGTCCCATGATTTCAGCTGAATCTCGTAACAGCTTAGGCGGAATTTTATCATGCCCTGCTGCCCCACAAATCTGCTTGGCTGAAACAAGACAGCCGCCTGTTGCAACCTACGAGATAATTTACATCACCCGTCCCAATTGCCTGATAAACACCTTAAAATATCTACTGCTTGTATATGCTATCCATCTGCTCTTTCATCCATGATCAGATTTAAAAAAATACCTCAAAGCTGCTATGTAACAGGTAATATTAAAGGCTGTTTTCCACTAGGCGAATTCGCCTAGTGGAAAATTTAACAATTTTTGACAGTAAACAACTGCCATCTTGTAAATTACGAAGACTTTCCGAACGAACTGTCGGGATGACGTCACTACATCAACTGAGTGCAGAATGACCTCAAACGGGACTGAAACTGACGTGCAAAAATTTTCCTACATGAACAGCCGTCTTGGCTTTACTTTTTGCCAAGCCAAATGACTGGGAGTTAGCATTCCAGGTATGGAAATGGAGTTTACTGGTTTCACCTTACGAAATCCTTTGAGACAAAGTAGTTTCCATGGCAACAGTATATATTGCTCAGAGAAATCTGTTTTACTTCTTACCATAAACGTTCAAAATTTCAAAAACTCCTGCGGTTTATTTTCAGACATGTTTCATTTAGTCAGTGTAAAAATGATGGGATAATGGAACGAGACGAGATATTAACAAACTAAGAACGTCATGGTTTCTCAATTCAGATGCACTATTGTATCAGGTAAGTTTTTTTAGGTAAGATCAAAATCGAGTGGACGAATTTGATATACATATATCGCAATGACACTTAAAAGGGTTAAAGGTGAATGAACTAAGACCGTACAGATCATTTGGTCAATACATGCTGACATTGTTGTCAACGTCTGATTCCAAGCCCACGTTCGACCACCTCCCACCATGAAGTCAAAATATCGCAGGTTTGAGGTAGCATCACGACACGACCGTCGAGATCAGAGATCAAACTTCCACCAAACCTGATAGTCTGATAGTCATTAAGGAGTTTAGGATACGGAAAGAGGACTACGGCTGAAGATAAAAAATTTAACAGTTGTACTAGAAGGCGGTGAACATATAAATAAAATATGATATACACACACACACACACACACATATATATATATATATACACACACACACACACACACACATATATATATATATATATATAATTTATACATAACATATAAATAAATTATAGATAGAGTATCGCTTCTTTAAAACACTATTATGGCTAAAACTATATATAGTCAATAAGAGCGAACGTTTTCGATCATCTCGATGATCTTGAGGTTTTTCGTCCATTTTAAGACTATATGTAGTGCCTTTCCAGTTTTAATTTTCAGTTATGGAGAGTTCAGCTAAACTTGCAAATATTAGTGCTATCGTGAATTTATCATAGTGAAAAGTCATCTAGACAAGGATCTTCTCAAGACGAAGGTTGAACCTTCGTGGGGTTCTGTAGCAGCTACACTTTGCCTCTTAATTAAGCGTAAGAATGTTTTTCTTATATTGCACCTTGTTACATTACAGTGCCGGTTGTTGAACGACGCTAGACTGCTTGAGCCTGAGCCAACAAAACTACGCTCAGAATATGAAGTTCTATATTATACTGTAACTGTATATAATGAAAGTCAAACCAGCGTGTTCTAACTGTACTGCAGTGCACATAATCAAGAAATTAAAACATTCTGTGATCTCAACATGGTAACATGGTACATGTATAAGGTTAGTTCCTTGCTTATTTAATATGGTAGAGCCTCATTCCCTTTTGTTTCTATAATAGGTTGTTCTAAATATTTTTAAAAATCTCCTAACAGTCAATTTGCCGCAGAGTTACCGTGCAAACAAAGTGTCAATCAGGGGAACGGACCGTAATGGAAAACGCCTTTGTCCTGTTAGTGACACGAAATATTATACAATGCTTAAAAATAGGGAAGCCATTTCCCAACCTTTTCTGCACAAAAAGTCATATAGAAATTCCCGTATTTCTCCACGTGGAACCTTTTTGAGAAGAAACTACTGAATACCCCACACCTCCATAAACTCTTGCTGTACCCCACTGAACTGTACTGTAACTGGAAGGGTAACTCCAGTCAATCACTGGACCCAAGAGTGAGTTAGCCTTCCAGTTACAGTACGGTTCAGTGCTGTACCCCAGTCTGAGATCTAAACTGCGAAGTTGTTTCTATGGCGACCACTCCCTTCACTGGAATTATTATACAGAATTACGACAACAAAGTAACTGTACCTGGCAAGTTCTCATATGAAATGGGAAGTTTGCATTGGCAGCCGCTGGTCGTGTTAGTATCTGTAAGACAAATATGCTTGTCATGGTTAAAACCAATTTCACCAAAAAGCGCCACCTCTTTTACGTTGGTCTCGTTTACCCATGTCTAGCAGTAAGTGGTACTGATGTTGTGGAAACTGAGATAACTTAATCTAGAGGTGTTCTACCTTGTTCCGCTCACTTGATTTAGGTGCTGCACTAAGCTGTAATTTCATCGCAACTGGCAATGCAATTTCATGTTTCTCGTAAACTTCGTAACATGCAAAAAATAGATGAAATTCATTTATCAATCTTTCATCTATGGCATAAAACAACAGTTACTAGAGAACAACCTCAGTTCAAATTTGGCTACAACTGAGCACATGCTCATCAGATCCGACGAAAACTTTAGCAAATTTTAGAAAGCAATTTTGTCCTTACACACATGACGAGGCTCCCTACGATTTTCAGTACTGCACATACGATCATGTTTTATTTTGTTAGACAACTTTCCTTCCTGACCTTTCGCTGCTCTGATAATGTATCAACAGCGTATTGCTAAAGCGTTTTCTTGAACGGTTTTCCAGTAACCCTCCCTTTACATGTTTTTAAGAGAAATCCGAAAATTTTAAAACCTAAATTTTACAAGTGAAAAATAATTCATGGCACGGATTTTTTCTTAATCTTTTCTCAAAAGTTCGCCAATTGTCTTGTTGAATTGATAAATAAATAAATAAATAAATAAATAAATAAATAAATAAATAAATAAAAAAGGTCACCAGTTTCAGTTAGAAGTTCCAGGAGTTCATTTGCATATTGCAAACATATTAGAAATTACCGCGACGTTGCTATGTCATCACAGTAAAGACTTAAAATGTCTTAAACGTATCATAATCTATTTGAAGATTATTAAGTATAAAAATTAGTTATTTGTCATTATTGGTTTATAGTTGCAATTAGTTTCAATAGCATTTTTAACAAAAAAAGTAGGAAAACGCCCTTTAAAGAGCAATGAAAACCTGGGATTATGTATTGTTTAAAAATGGCCAAGGAAGAGTAAGTCATTAATAGTTCGCAAAAAAATCTCCTGAGCTATTGCTAGATTAAAGTAAGTTACAACTAATTTCGGAAGGAAAATAGTAACTAGTCTGGGAAACTCTTGTTCAAGAAATGACTAAGCACTGAGCTATCGTAATATATATTGACAAAGTCCCTTGATGGATCATTAATAATATTCACTTTGACTGGTCACGCTGTCTCTAAAAGGTGGCTCAGCAGCAAAACTGAACGCGAGGAGTTTTGTATAACGCGAAGTGGCAAATGTATTGAATCCAGGTCAAGTGTATTCGTTTGCTACACCTTGGTTAAACATCGTCACTTGCAAGAATGAACAAAGTTTAAGAAATCTCAACGACTAAAGTTGACGAGAATTCTTTTTTCCATCACCATGGTTACGTATGTTTCCCAATTATTGACAAGCTAGTCACGCTCTTAGCAGGTACTTATTTCTCATTAAAACACGATTAAGTCGGTATTCTTTGTTCTTTTGAGGGTTTTATCCTCCGAAGAAACCTATCTAAACAAAAGAGCTTTTGAAAAGCTGGCGGGGGCTGTATATACAAGACTTGAAATAGCCGGGATTGTATATACAATCTCTGACAACAATTAATCCAAGAACGAACACAAACTGAAAGCATATTTTTTACTTCTCAAAACAAAAACAAATCGTGTCGCTTAACATTTCTGGAAGAAAACCTACTTTAATCGTGTTTTAAGACGGATAAATACCTCGAACGTCGGCTTTAAGCCAGATACATTCCTCGGGGCCTTCGGCCCCTCGGGATGTATCTGGTTTAAAGCCTCCGTTCTCGGTATTTATCCTATACTTTTATGTATAGCATTCTATCTTTAATTGTTCAGAATAATGTAAAGAACTTGACCGTTCCTGGTAAAATGACGACCTTTTTATTCAGGCTACCGCAAACCACCTTAAAGGTAAATTCATGCAAATACAGGACACAGAAAGTATTCAGAAACCTTCCATTCTGTGAGCGTAATGAATCAATCTTCATTTTTCCTAGTAGGTATTTCCTTCTGAATTTTCCGTCAACTTTATATATCAAAACCACACTGTATTGAAAATTGATTGAGCATGTAGTTGTGAAAGGCCTAGCATGTAGATACCAAAGAGTCAGAAGTAAAGCTTTTAAGGCCACAGAATCTCAGAAAACAGAACTTAAAACAATGCTAGAAATAAGACTATATTACTCTCAGGGAACAGATATGGGTGCGCACTTTTTTTGTATAAACTAAAATTACGAAATATTATATATGATGTTCATCGGCAATGAACTTCTATTTGTTCACATTAGTGTTGAATTATCTCATTAATTCGGCACATTTAATCGAGGAGCAGACCCGAGGAATGATAAAGCTAAAAGAAAAGGATATACAGGCAGACTGTCTAGTTTTCTGGCTCATTGGGCTAAAGCCAGTGTATTTGAACGAGACGTATTGTTTACATCACATATAAACTTGTCATGCAAAATCATGAGCGTTGTTTGACCATGTGCGCAGAATTTTAAATTTTATATCCTAAGATGGATATTGCACAATACCATATTTATTCCAATAGACGTCCACTACCTAGTAAACGTCTTTCTCCAATAAACGCCCTCTCAACTCATAAAAATATTTAATAAACGCCCCCTGCCACGAAACGCGCCTCATTAAACCAAATGGACCTGTTTGTGAAATTGTGAAAGACTTCAAAACCTGCGTACTTGCATTATCTCATTAATTCGGCACACACACAACCTTCCAGTCGACGGATTTGAAGATTACTCCACTCACTATTTTAAGGAAGACCAGCCGTATAGAGTTCGCACGTGACAGCTCCAGTCTCAAGCCGAATCCTTGAGGACGCAGACGACGAACATTTTATCTTCGAGTCTGGTGATAATGACAGAAATTTTGTGAAACTTTCATTGATGAACTGTGTGAAAATTTGTTTTTGTTTTTACTCGCTCATTCTGATCGCAGTAGACGAGCCTTCTATCTTTTACTACTGACGACGATGACGGTGAAATTGACATTGTGTGAACATTTGTGTGAAATCGCATGAATATTTCCTATTCTTAGGTTGAAATATCAAATTTAGAAATAAACGCTTCTCGAATGAACGCCTCTCCCTAATAAACGCCTCCCCTCAGAACTCAATGTTTTAAAAAACGCCTAGAGTGTCTATTGGATTAAATACGGTATTCAAGTTATCGACCAAGGAATATTTTTTACCTTTTATTATTATGTCTGCAAATAGTTTCTTTAGCTTTGGAACACCTCACACACATTTGTTTACAAGTGAACGTTCCGTTATTCTCATTGGCGTACATTTAAATTTTTATTACTTTCGTGTTCTCAGTGACATTTGTGACATGATATGTATTTCAACAACCATACAAAGCAGATGAAATTCTGCTTTGTACAAGTTGTAAACCATACCACCTAGGCTAACACGACAATCACTTAAGGCCGTAAGAGGACGATGAACTGGTTGACGAAGTGTTGTTGTATCAACATTAGCGTCTTTGACAAATTACGTTACCACTTTTTCGGGTAATCATATTTTTTTAGGTGAACGCGTAGGTATTTTACGGTAACTGTTCCCTTCAAGCGGAACGCATCACATATATCCCCACAAATAAATCAAATAATCATAAACAAGGGATCCTTGAGAGCGACTCACGAATGCAATGTGGACAGAAAACAAAACTTACAAGCTTGGGTAGTAGTGTGAAACTTTTCTTCCACAGTGGCTGAATCTGTTACGTTGCAGTTAGCTGCGGTGAAGTGTTAGAGGCTATTAGCAGCAATTGAACCAAAGCTTTTTTGCAACTTAGGCGAAATACAACTGAAAGACTTCGTTGGTTTGAATGCGTATTTTATTGGAAGATGAGTCAAATAAGAGAAAGTTGCGTTATGGATGTTATTGATTTTAATGACGAGTTTCAGTGCAACATATGTTTTGCGAAAAATCACTGTGTACAACATGCCGTTTGTGAACAATATTTAGCAAATTTGTTGTGGCAACATGTCACGCTCAGAATCATAGTTACTGACAAACACTCATGGCAACAATAAAACAGCGACGTCATCGGTTTATCTGCAAAGCAGCTTGGCCATAATTAACGCCATAGAAATGTCTAGAACGTGTACAAGTACCTGCATAGACTCACAAACGCTGCTACGCCACACTTTTTCCGAAGTGAAACTTGATTTTTAGTTGGACTAATACTTTTTAAGGTTTGTGCATAGACAGGACGTCCAATATGATCGTGACGTAGCCCCTTTAGAAAATTTTAGTTGAAT
Organism: Heliopora coerulea; assembly: GCA_030142905.1. Classification (NCBI taxonomy): domain Eukaryota; kingdom Metazoa; phylum Cnidaria; class Anthozoa; order Scleralcyonacea; family Helioporidae; genus Heliopora; species Heliopora coerulea. The sequence continues at coordinate 730,163 of JASJOG010000050.1, forward strand.
TATCTTACTCCTACACATAAGTATTTCATTGGTTCTTTTTTTGGAAAGGTTACGAAAGAAAGGAAGAGATTTCCTTTTTTTTCTAGATCAAGGTGAAACGATGACTGTGGTAGCAACTCAAGAAGCGATGACTCGCAACTCAAAAGAATGACTTTGAATTTGTTAATAGGAAACCTTTATAAATGAAATAATTTAAGAAAAAAACCAGAATGAATAGATGTCTTCTTTCGTTAGTTAAGCAGCATGAGCACAAGTAAATCAAACTCTTACCAAGAAAATACTATGAGCAACTAATGAAACTCCCCAGTCAATACCATTCATGATTTGTGCTCTAAAATCAAAATCAAACATAATTTAATAACGCAATCTCAGTCACAAAAAAAATGCAAAGATACATAAGCACAAGCAAGGTGCAGGTTTACGATGAAATTTCTTGAATCAAGAACGTATACTTAACGGTATTAAGGACTTCTTATGAAGCACGTTTACTATTAAGGACAATCGGAAATTTTTATTTGATGTCCTTACCTTTGATAGTCCTCAATAACGTATGTGGCAAAGAGAACCATTGACGGTCCAACAAGAAACCTATTGGTAAAAGTGAACGGATAGTCATTATTTCATTTAAGTATTAATACTCGACTAAAGTTTGCGGTGACTCCTACCAGCCAGTATATAAGAACCAAAATGGATAATAGAATGTAGTCTTCTTCGGAAAATGTTTGAGAGTGAAAAAGGTAGCGTAACAAAACCAAAACCAAGCCTATAAGGTCAAAATTTAGAAATATTAGTAATGTCTCACACATCACTAAACCAACCGTCGTCACATGACAACACAGCATATTTGGTGTCTAGGAACACACAGAATACTCAGGAACAATGAGGTCTGTGCGCAGGAAAAACAAGAAATGAACCATGAAACTGAAACAAGGCTGTCCTATGTATGTGAACTGATTACCCACCATAGCTTGTGGCATGACATACTGAGCAGTCGCAAGGCACATGCTTTCTGTTAAACTTAAGAGCAATTAATATCAAACATACCATAATTCTCAGAACACATATACCAATCCCAGCAGGACTTTCGTAAATGTATAGAACCTTACCAGGGTCAAAGATCTAAAACATACGTTGAAAAGGAGTCACGACGTAACGCCATAAGTGACCGGGCTCAAAACAACACTTCTGGGTTTGATCTAGGTTCGTAGTGCGCATGCCCATGGACAATCATACTTAGTCACTGGCGAAGAGACAAACGCTGACTTCAGGGGCTCAAAAGCTTTAACATCACCCGAGGACTTAACAACGGCAACGTTGTTTCGGGTTGTAATTGAAAGGTGAAACCAGCCCTTTAGCCGACGAGTTATGACGTGAACATGTGTTTCCCATGTTTTTAATAAAAAAAGAGTAATTTAGCAGAACAGACGAAAAAATTGAAAAAGTATCCTTCCCTAAGCAAGAAATCCCGATTATCTATAATTTACTTTGACAACACTTCGGCAGATCATTGGACCAATCATACCCTCCTTCCATGTAAAAAATAATTTTTGAAATGCCCAAAGGGATTTTCAAATCATTCTTGGATCAACAGCTAGTAACCAACCAATCACCAAATGACCCATGAAAAATGTCAGAAAATATAGTGTAGCAAGGTCCATTCATATATCTCGAAGGTTGCTGTTTTCTTAATATTAGTATCACCACGGCAGAAAAAATAAATCTGGACTCTGAAATCTCTCGGCTAAAAAAAGGCACTTTTAGATTGATTATGGGTTCAACCGCAAAAATTCGATTTATTTCTTGACTCACTGTCTTAAAATTTATGAAGACAGTATACAGAACCACTTTGACTGTCTCATTTCCAACATGCGATAAATGAATGAGATTAATTTATGAATAGCAACCAGTCTTCAAGAACTGGTTAAGATTTTCACCAAAAACATACCCTCCTGTTCACTATTTACTCACCGCTTGCTCATAAATGAATAGAATTACGAATGAAATACAGTACAAAGTTGTGAATACGGCCAGTTTAACTTGTCCACTTGAACTGATCCGACCTCTATAATCAAAAAATTAATGACGTAACTAGTTAGTTTTAATTCTTGAATGGATGGACGCACCGATGGTCGAATGAATGCATGAATGGATAGATATAAAGATTGATGAATGGTTGGATGGGTAGATGATCAGATTGAACTGTTTAAATTACTCACCTAGTAACGGTCCAACCTTTAGCAAGAAGTATTAGCATAACTAAAAACACGATATGTCCAATGTAATGTATAGCCTGACCTAAATAATGGAAATTGCGGCAAAGACTAAAAATAAATCTCAGCTTCAAAAAATGTATTTCAAAAAAAAAATTAATTTAATATTAGATAGTTTTAAACAAATTTAAAAAACTGAAAATTTTTCATTTTAGAAAGTGATTCTTGATTATTAAACTTGTGCACACTTCTAATAACTCGTGAGCGAATTACTTTAAAACTATGTTCTTCCGTGAGAATTGCAGCAAAATAACTTACTCAATCACCGGATACCTGCATTTTCATTACTTTGTTTAAAATTTATTATTTAGACAAGTAATACAGCGTTTTAGGGTTTCAAGATGACACAGTGATACCACCGTATTATACTTTACCGAACGAAAGATAATTGCCAACATACACTCGGTGTAGAATATCTTGGTTGGTGGTTAAATCTACATTATCCAGATCAACTGGTCGTCAAACAATGGACTATGTCCAAACCTCGTTAATTTATTAGGAACCTACCACTCACCTAATACTTTCAAACTAAGATTTGGCTTCCCATCCAATCCATAATTCGTGTAATAGGCAACGTACATCACTAAAGAGAATACTGTCAGGAAAACAAGAGAGTAAGCCTAATAGAGCAATTTATATTTTCAGTTGCATGAACACCTGGGAAAACCACTGAAATAGAGTAAAAAGCATTATTATATGGCTAAGTTCGTTTTTCAGTCCGTTCGCAAAATTACGCACGCTAATTGATTGCTGAACGGTCGGATGTTTCATGATATAGGACGGCTTCAATACGCCTTGAACTCCGAACCGATAAGTTTTAACGGGAAAATCTTCTACAGTGTAGCTGATTTTAACGAAGCTAAAGGAGAATTAGTGAAAAATTACGACGAAAACCCCGAATAATAAAAGGTGCTGGAACACTATTACTGCTTTTGTTCACAGCTAATTGTATAAAAGTAGCACTGATCAACTGGTGGAAACAACTAAGAGGCAAGACGCACATGTTACGAGGTAAGATAGGTAGTAACATCCTACAACGAAAACTCGGTTAAAAATGGGAAACAAAACCAACCAAGAGCCATATAATAAATTACTTATTAACCTCGCGTTTGCTCTGTCCATACTGGAAAGTATTTGCCTTTGTTTTTCTCCTAAGGAAAAACGAAAGTATGGAAACCTCTGGCAAATACTTTCCCGCACGGACCACGCATTTGGTGAAATGGGGCGTTCTCATTGGCTGAGACGCTCTGCCAGTCATTACTTTCCCGTAACGTACCTTAAGGGATTTTTAAATTTGCTGGTTTACATCAGGAAATTTATAGAGCTAGTTTTTGCCAACTACTTCGTCCTGTTTTTTTTCCTTTTTGATTCGTCTACTTTTTTGCTTAAAGTCATCGAGGAAAAGACCTAACCTAGTCACAAGCGGTGCGTTTTTGGTTAATCCTTTCTAAACGTAGCTCAATCTCGTTTGTCTTCAAAGCAACTGGATAATTACCCCGCTAATACTTGCCGGCCTATAGGAAAAACTTACTGCACGAAAAACTGCAACTTTATTGGCATTGTTTTCATTTAGATGTCTAAATTATTGGCTTTTACTCGGGAATTGACAACTAATTGATCTTTCTTTAAGCTCTGTGCCAGCATAAGCGCTTGACCACTAACTCTTTGTCACGCTATACGCTCGTAAACATATTTTTATCAATAGAAATTGCTTGTGTAAAATCAGGCATATTACAAACCTCTTATTAATCTCATTCGATTGGTCATTACTGGGAAATATTAGAGTGGGGTCTTTTCTGTACGGACTTCGCCCTCCAGGCTTGGTCTGTACTGTCAAGACCCCTGTCTGATATTTTCCCGTAATGACCGCACTCTCGGTTAAGAAGTTATTACAAACCGAGCCCTAGAAACTGGCATGAATTTGCAATCGGATGTTAAAGAAGTCATCATAAATGTTTTGCTATTCTCGCTTTACTTGGAGTAGGATTATCAAAAGTGTTCTAGTCAAAAGTTAATGATACAGGAATTAATAAACTGGATGGAATAACCAAACAGCATAAAAATATTCAATAGAATCTGTCGTTTCGTTATTAAACTTGCAACATCTTCGGAGATTACTTACAAAGTCACCGTGATTGATAAATATATTTACAGACATGAATCTAATTAACAAGAACAACTAATGAAAATAAAGAGCTACAGGAGTATGACCAATCAAAGTAACGAACTGAAATAAGACTTACATAAAACAGAAAATGGTTGTGAGAAGATAGTTAAAACAGTTACAGTGGTGTTAAACCAGTATTTCCATTAAGCGAAGGTACATGCTGTTCATAAGCAAAGTTTCACAAAACATTTTAAAATTCTTTCATCCTGTACCTTTGAGTCCAGACTCCAGTTACGTGAAAAAATCGGTATTGTAAGACAGAAAAGTAGTCGAACGCAGAAAATCACGATAATAAACGGCCATCATACTTTGAAGATGTGCAGATAATTCTATTCTGTTACACGTAGACAAAACGTGGCCACTATGCAAATATCAGTCTAAGGAATACGCAAGCATGTAGACAAGAAAATTCCTTGATGGAGTTTCGAAAGGAGTAGTTGTCTGTAGTTCATGCTTTTATGTATCCTCTTCGTTCAGACTTTACCGCTATTTAGTTTGACGGTTTAATCCGCTTAATAATTGTTCTACACGTGCATTCAAGCGAAATATGCAAATGTAATCCTCTGAACAGCTGACTTACAAGAAAAAATGAAGAGTTATTACGACGCTTGTATCTATACAAGTCGATCGTTCTGGTTTTCAATTCTTGTTTCACCCTCGTATGTATCGCGTACGCTTCTAGCTACGACTAAAAAGGAAGCTAGCAAAATTTTTCGACAATATCTTTTTCTAAAGGATGTCTTCGTAATAGCTACTAACTCCATCAACACGTTAAACAGTTCTGACAACCGCACATACCCTAAGCAACAGCTGACTTACCAGAAGTAATGAAGAATTATTACGTTTGTTTCTAAACTGTCAAAATATGTTCATCTAGACGGACTCTCGTCCGGTAGAGGTGTGTCGGAAACAGGCACCTCCAGGCTAACTAGAATCACAAGATTTTTGTAATCTTCCTTTAGGCTCAATAATTACAAAACTATGATTACACGTGTTTCTCTAAACAACAATTTATACGTTGTATTAAGATACACTAATCGTACATATTTAATTTTATTATTATTGCACTTTAGTTGTACTTTTAGCTAAATAGTATATTAATAGTTAGAATAAAATAAAGTGATACTAAGAAAAACATCTCACGACTTTGCTGATTAAAAAAAATTTAATAATGAGCTATCCTGTAATTTTTCATGGAACTAAATGTCATGTCTAAATATTCGACTCGAAGTGACACTTTTCCAATAGTGAAAGCATAAATGGTAGATGACATATGATAAACGAAAAACGATAATGATAAGTCATAAATGATAAATGATAATTGGCAAATGATATATGATTAATGATATATAATAAGTGATAAATGGTAATTCATAAATGATAAATGACGAACAACAAATGAGAAAAGATAAGACACAAATGATAAATGATAAATAATAAATGATAAATGGTAAATGACAAATATTCGTGACTTATGAGAATGCCAATGTCTTAAGGTTGCAGGTTGTTTAAAAAAGGGCTACTTTAGTTTTAATGTCTAATGACGAAGGAATGAGAGTGTTACATTGAGATGTACGTGCATGATCACGACATAAAAAGAGACATAAAATGAATTTACTGCTATGTTTTGTCTAGATTGTGACAATCCTTAATCCCTACTAATAGCTGTCGCCAGAATAGGATGTACTCAGAGATAACCTAAACCGGTAAAATCAGCCATCTACATGAAGTTGCAAAATTTGTACTCATGGCAACATTATGTCTGTTTCAATCGGATCCTTGCTATTAGCTAGATGACAGGAGTATAGACAGGATGTTAGCATGGGTCTGGAAAGAACTAGCATGGCAATCAACCTAATTCTGGAAGGAAAAAAAGAAACTTACATTCACAGAATGACGACCAAAGAAATAACTTGTAAGTGTAATGGAATAACTTTCTTGACGCTAAGATTTCTTCAATTCGAAAAAGAACAGCTTTAAAATTGATAGTTGCTTAAAACTGAACAACTTCCTAAAAACTAAAATAAACAATTTCAGAAATGCCACGATGAAAGTATTATCCATACGTACTTTTATTAAGATATGAAAATAAAATGAAACAAACACCATATCGTACATGGGTTAATCATTTTAACACATCAGAACTACAGTTGGTAAATGATAATGTAACTTCCTTGTAATCTCATTTCTTCAAGTGAGAAAATTACGTCAATTAGCTGGGTGTAAACATGCATAAACAAATTTTCGATCAAACCCATAGATACACATAAATGTATGTTTTACTAACGTTTTCTGAAATTTTTACACATGATCTACGGGGAAATGACAAAGTTTGCCATTAAATATTGACCAAATAGTTTTTGTTCATTGGGGTGATGACGTCAATTTTAGTGATATGAGATGATGATGCAAATCAGTTCGACAAACAAGTTATAGCAAACCGGTTTTTTAATATTGCTGCAAGTATGTGGGAAATACAACAGGAAAGCACCCAAGCAGTCATCACAGTTGTCCACATTTTTTTAATTTCCATCCAGTACGTTGACGTTAAAACAATCCCCCAAAAAACCAAAAAAAAAAAAAAACAAAATTGACTAGTCCATACGTCCAAAGTTTTAAAATCGATGTGAACTCAACACAGGGCCGTAGCGAGGGGGGTATTGGGGGTGCTTCATTCCCCCAACTTTTTGAAATTGCGATATTCGGAAAATAATTTATCCGTTCGGAAAGCAACGGTTACGTAGAATCAACACTATCTAAATGAAGTGAACAACAGAAATTCTAATTGACAAATTGTATAGAAGTTCGTAAACACATAGATAACAAAAGCCTATACATGCAAGTTTTTTACTTACACGATACCTTTGCCCATAACGGTTATACTTTTATTTCTCATCCGGATTTTTAACAGGCTTCCTTGTTAATTTTTGTTGCCTCTTGTTTTGTCAGATAGCAAATATCTTGATTTGAATCGGAAAGATTCAGACAAAAATCTTTGTCATTCAGATATTTTCGCTCGGTACCCCCCCAACTTTGACATGCTAGTTACGGTCCTGACTGAACATGGAAATGCAATACCAACAAAAATCCGCTGACAATATCTTGAAAGCCCCAAATTCAAATCAAATCCCCATATCACTCCTCTATCGTAAAAAGTTTGAAACTAATTCGAAAATATAGAACAGTTATTTATAGAATTTAATGAATGTTCTCTAAGGCAATGTCTCAGCACGAGCACGAACAACATGCAGAAATGTAATTCTAAGGGCACTTCGAATAGGAAAAAAGCTTCGTCACAGTTTTTTTACAAATGTTTACTTTTGTTGACTTTATTTTTTACCCTCTGTTGAGTTACTGAGGCCAGCCCAGTAGTACAAAGCTTAACCCCAAAAATCAAGGAAACTGCACCATCACTGTTGGTAAAGCACTGAAGTAACAACGTTGTTATCATGGATTAACACCGATAAATCAACAACATATTGTTCATCATTGATTCATCGATGCTTTTCAGAATTAATGAAACAGTCTCAACAGTTGTTCAAGGTTGTTTCGAGGGGGAAATGTACTGACAGAGCAACAGTGTTCACTATTAATAACATGCTTGGCCGACTTTATCAACAAGTGACTACTAAACTCATTGCTCAAGATGTGCACCACAACATTGTTCACGCCCATCAAAACCCATGAAAAAGTTCTACGTTTTTACTCGTGTAGAGCGTGAGAAATACCTTCGGTACTTTATAGAAAGTAATGTAAAGGGTTTGAACCAAGAGTTATCGGACGAAGTTGGTAGTTGATTGTCCAAGTTGTTGTAGTCTTGAGAAAGTCTGTTTTTCATGATCGACGTTGTAATCATTTTCCCAGCGGTAATCTTGAGAACCAAATGGTTAGTTTTGTTAGTTTTAGGGGTCATAATCAGAGCCAATCAATAATTTGCTTACGTCAAAGGACGTCATGTCACAGGTATGAGCAAGTGTTCCGTTAAACCATGCTTAACAACTGAAAACCTCCGGGACAACCTGATCACGAAACTTGATTCGTTACGACTGAAAGAATTTTAGAACTTACTTCCACTTATCCCACAAACGTGGTAATAGCGAGTTTCGAATGAGGTTTTGCGATGAGGGTAGATAATGCTCCGTAGTATGCTCTCAACCATTAACCTCTCAACCATTGACCGCCCATAGGTCATCAACGGGCACATTGTTTGGGTGTATTTACAACAGGTGATGTATTATTTGACTGGGTATGTTGATGATAACAGATTGTGCCAATCGGTATGTCATCTTTGAATATTCCAAGAAAAACTCGTCAAAAGTCAAATATTATGTGGCACGCAGTCTGGAAAATCCAGTCACTAAACCAATTCTAAAGTTTGCCGGAACTTCTAAACGTAAAGCTTGATCTTCTTAATGTCAACCTCTTTCCGGGAACCAGGAAACTATCATCCAAAACATAATGGATTCCGACATCGATGTTACTATACGTCATAATGCAAACTGCTGATTTAAAGCTACTCAATTTATAAAAATTCTTTGCAGAGAGGGAACTCCTTGACCCCACCTGTGATTATACATGTGTATTAGTGATTTCAAAAGCGCAAAGGGATATTTTTCGAAAAGTGGGCGAAATTTTACTTACGTGCTTCGAATACGCCAAGAAACAGTAACACAACAAATGCTATCGTAAAAACAATATCAGTTTCCAATATATCTATAAAAAATTTGAATAATTATGATAAAATTAACAATGGTATTAACAATTATAATATAGATAATAATATTGATAATGATTCTTGTAATGTTTAAAATAATGATAATGAACATTTATTGGTGTCGTCCGGCGAAGACATCGCTTTAAAGAGGGTTATAACGATTGACATCCATGCTTTGCCAGTTGGGTAGATGCAGTGCAGAAACCTGCTTGTCTATCCTGGCCTGGTGGGCGTAATGATATTTGACAGTTATTAGCAAGTCGACCTAGTTATCCAACGATTGGTATAAAAGAAACTTGTGACGAGCTCAAGTCCTGTGTATTATCTGGCAAAGTAGTATGATAAAAACCACGTTCACAAAACAAGTAGTGAACAAAACCAACAATGAACTTTTCGTGTGACAGCTGCACTGAAATACTTTGCTTCATAGTCCAACGATCTCTTCAGCACTGTCAAGGCTAAGCCGTTATTAGATCTGGGGAGTACTAAAGGAACTTTTTACAGCTTATTCCTTGTCGGTTGGTATTTTCTTCACTTATTTAAAGCTATATTGGATATGGACCTATTGCATAAATACCACAATGCATCACTTTACAAGCATGCTTTCAACTTTATTCTTTTGAGTTCTATTTAAAAGAGACAATAGTGCAAAATAAAAAGAGTGAAACTGAAAAGAAATCAAAAGAATAATATTTAAGTTAAGTGTGCGTAATAAGGCACTGCAGTATTTATGATATTTGGTCATACAGATGAGTTTTTTTGTCTAATCTCTTCTACTTTTTTCTGATTTTTTATAAATTTAATATCATTGGGTGTTAAGATCAGGTATGCTTCCATCCACTTAGCCCAATTGGCTAATGTAAAATTTAACATTTCTCACGAGGACCAATATCACGAATGAGCTTTCTACTCGGGGTCGTTATCACAAGTTAGAAGAGCGTGTAAGTGCTATTGAGGAGATGTTTAGGCTTCCTAAACACACCGGGTTTGGAGAGGATATCCAACCATTCCAACTTCTCTCTCGTGGTGGACAGTACTAGTTGTTCCCCGTACATTCCCCATTGCTCCCCAGTATTCAAACTATTACTTAACAATTATTCGCCGAAGGCGAAGTGAATATTGTTGAATAATCCCCGAGGCGAAGTCGAGCATGCAGATTATTCGATAATATTCACTGAGCTTGAGGCGAATAATTGTATTACTATAATTACACAGGTGATTATTTGAAAGAAAGTAGTGAAGTAGCACTTTTTAAATCTTCTCGGTAACATTTACAATAGTAGCCGCTATCTTGTTTCTCAGCCTTCACTGTTATAATCGCCTGTAGCTGATTATTGAGATTTGCGACGTAAATTTCTAGCCAATTACCACGCAGGATTTTCGATAATCACCTGTGTGATTATACCAAAACCCAATACCACGATATTCAACGAATATTAGGCATTTACGCTCTATTATGCGAAATTGAATTTATTAATGATGAAGGAAATTTTCGAGCATCATAGTCCGGGGCCACTTGCGGAAAATGCAACTCTTCAGCTTCCAGCTGGGAATCGGCGACCAAGCTCTCGGATACTGCTTTCGTAGCCTAGTTGGGGGAGCACTGCACTAAATTCGAAGGGTCGTGGGTTCGATTTCCAGCCAGAGGCCTAGAAGTTGTATTTTTCGTTACTGGATTCAGATGGGTCTTTAAACATAAGATTCTGTCACTCGAAAATTTCCTTCATCACTTATAATATCAAGATATGCGGGGATGTTAGTGACTAAATGTTCCGTCAAGTTATGACAGGCTTTGCACAAGTTCTGCACGCCTGCGATTCTCAGGATTTCCAAAGCTATTCCCCAGCTTTTGGGGACATTTCATCCATAATTTGCCTCAAGCCATATCAATGTAATAATGAGGTAGCCAAAGTTCAAATTTCAAAGTTAAAAACATAAAATTAAATAAGTCATACTAAACAATACCAGAGTGAGATAACATGCACGGTTAAGAAAATCTCTGTCACGTATGACCTTATCCCCCTAGAATCGCTTTTTGCTTTGCACTACATTAACCCACTAAGGGATAAGCACCGCACGAGTCCGGCGGACGAATGCAAATTAATGTCTTTGAAAAACTCACGAGTGCGTATTTTTCCAAATTGCACGAAGCATCATGCTATTGCCAATCAATAGTGTACATGAAAAAATAACGAAGAGCCAAAAAGGTAATTACTTATGGAAAAAAAAAAAGAAAACGTAATTCAGTGCATACTATTAATATAGTTTCCTGCATTGCGTTACCCTGAAATTGAACTCCTATACGCCAATTAAGGCCAGAAAGGAACTCTTACTGTTCTCTTAACTATTCTTTCTCACATTTCCCTTCAGTAAAGCTGTTGTTTCACCGGTTACCTCCTACCGTTCATTGTCAGGACTTTGACCTGTAAATTACTGGTCAGATCATTTCACGTAACCATCCACATAACGACCGCAGCTTTTTGATGTAATTGTAACTGGTCTGATGATGACTTCAAATAAAGGCGAAATAGCACTGATTCACTCTATAGTCTCGATGTAATTCAAATCTTCAGTTGTCAACAAGCTATTGTTTGTATATACGGCACATGTTTTATAATAAGGTTTTTGGTCCATAACGTCTCTGGAAGTTCGCATAGTTTGTACAAAAGAATAAGGTTAGAAATTCGACTATTCTGAGGAAACGCAAAACTTTGAAACGGTTTGCAAAAGGCACGACTGTCTTAAACGTGAGCGGAAAAGCGCATTGGAAGACATCAAAGGCGGCTTGCAAGATTTATTGAGAGGTGTTTCTCAGTCTCTTTGAAAGACAATGTGTGGATAGCGATTAAGACCTGTTTAAAATACTTTACATCTTCTTGCAATCCTTAATTACGCTTCTGGAGGTAAGGGATCAACAAAATGTTTACAAATAAAAGATCTCATGTAAGATCTTTGCTGAAAGATATTTCGATGACAGTGGATCTCCTCACTTTCAAATCAATTATTTCAAAAATCTTGTAGTCGAAAATTAATAAGTTAAGGCAAGAGACCTGGAAAGGACATGGTGGCAAAGTCACGTGTGTATCTACCAAGTTAACCATGTTTAGTCTGCGAACTATGCATCTAAACCGTGTCCCTTGCCACGTGGTAGAAACGTATGGCAGTGGATATTAATCCATTAGCTTTTGGTTATTTCGGGTCATCATATATGCAAAGAGATTTAACTGTTTTAGATCCGAGTCCGTCTTTTACTATTTTTTTCATGGGCTAACTCCAGTCGATTTTACTCATCAAGGAAAAACGTCTCGGACCAGAACGGGTTAAATAACAAAAAGATGACCGACTAAAGTTCACTAAGATACGATTCCACCACGTACGTAGGGACACCGTTTAAAGGTCAATTTAAATTAAAAATATATTGTACAACACATGCTGCACTCTGTACTATATCTTTAAACCTATGCATGGAAATTACTCCTGCCCTAGACCAAGCTTACAATATTATATGGTTTTTAGGGTAAATGTCCATCTAAGAATGTTATATATGGCCACCAATTCAGAATAAAATCATGCTCAAGGGGTTTTAGTAATAATAACAAAGTAGACCACGCTGAAATAAAAACACAGTGACTTACATTGTTCATCAGCCGAGAAATGTCTTGTCCAAAACGTGTCTCCATTTGTTAATTCCATATAGTATCTTAGTTTTAAACCCTGTCACAAAAGAAAGCTACTGTAAGTGAAAATCTCCACCAGAATGAGGTATAGCACAGTCATAAGTTTACTAGTAATATTTATACGGGCCGCCGTGCAATCCACCGATATCGACTGTCGGACTATCTTATATTCCGGCGGCTCTGAATTACAGCTCATGTAATGAAATCTGACTCTTTAAAGCAAATTGTTTTCAGAAAAACCCTTTCCCATTTTAATGATTTCCTAGAAATAAAAGCTAACAGTTTTTTCCCTACAAAAGCTTCCCAATCAGATATATTATCAAAGGAGTTATGCTTCATAAAATGAATATTCGGCATTCAAATACAGTCACATGAAATGAAGTTTATACATTAGGTGAAAGAAATTTTCGAGGGTCAGAATGATATATCTTTAAACCCAACCGGGATACGGGGGGATGAAATTGCAATTCTTGGATTTCCAGCTGCGAATCCAAACCCCAACCCTGCAAATCTAGCGCAGATCTCTGCTAAATGACCAACGAAGCACGTTGTCTAGAGCTTGACAAAGAGTTCGAGATGTATTTTAGTTGTATTTATCAGCTAAAGCTATTATATACAGCTATTTTGGTTGCATTTATAAGACTGTCGTCTGTATTTATAATTATTGCTGATGAAAGAGCATATTCAATGAATATTTAGCATTTATACTCGATCACATGTGAATTTTGTGTTTGAAGGAAATTTTCGAGTCTCAGAACGGTATAATTTAAGACCCAACAGGGGTCAGATGGAACAAAAGCAATTCTTGGGCGCTCAGCTGGGAATCGAACCCGCGGCTGAGTTATACTAGTGCAGTGCTTTGCTCACTTCATTCGCAGGGTCGGGGGTTGGATTCCCCAGCCGGACGCCAAAGTGGGACACTTTTCACGATGGGTCCTAGTTGGGTCTTAAAATGTATCATTTTGACACTTGATAAGGTAAGTCTAGAAATGTTCATCCAAGAGAAAGATGCATGTGTATGTTATTATGTCAATAGGAGAAAAAAATTTCCTTGTTTAAGCGAGTGAGAAGTACTGGCATATATAGCTATTACTACATCCTCGATTGTTCCATAGTGCTCATTTCCAACCTCTAAAAATGACCATTTTGTTCATATCAGTCAGTTTAAGTACTCACAATACAATGGCAGGTTGACTCTTAAAAATGACTGTATTTCTTTTTCATCTTTCCTTTGCTCCTTCATCACCAGGAGGAAGTGTTTGTTTAGCTCCACGTACAAATATCACCATAACTTGGTCAGTTGTATGTGGAGTAGTAATGTAAACAGCACAGTACAGAGTCAAAAGCCACGAGGAAAAAGTTTAAAGGCAGTACTCTCGTTTTTATGCAGAATACTTCATATTATCTACTGTACTGACTCCTTTGGTCTTGCAAATAAAAAATGACTGAGCCATGTTAGTTGCAACTATAGTCATTGACAAATTTGGTCTTGACTGTTTAAAAAGTTTCCATGTAATCGCATAAAAGCCGATTATGATGAATCTAACCTCCGCTGCCAGTTCTCAATGTTATTTCATGTCAACGAACAGGGTAAGTGTTTCACAAGAGAGGCTGCGGACATCCTTTTCTTGGAGTACAACATTGATAAGGAGAATGAGAGGAAGTCCCTTGTGCGTCCGTTTTGTTCCAATACATTTGTTACTGATCATAGAATTCGTGCATACTTCTCCGGTAATTGTTCATAAATACTAGAGAAGTAGACTTTGGCGATGTGCTAATCATTGATAAAATAAGTTTAAATTGTTTCATTTTTTTCTCTTTTGCCCTTCTTTTCCTACATCGGTTGCTGAACGTCACACACGGTGACTTACCGTTTCACAAATACGCTTTGTCCATATGAGAGACAGAACTAACCTTAGTGGTTCTACAATTACTGACTACAATATACCACCATCTTGCTCGGACAGACATAAAAGAACGTCGACCTGTGAAAACAAAACAGCGTAAGATTTAAACCACTTGCCATACACTGCCAAAGTTTAGTGATATCGTGAGTGACAAACAGAAAAATAAACTCGTTCGAATGCAGTTACACTAACTTCCCAACAAAACGCTTAAACGATCCACAACAGTAAACACTTTTTCCATGACTTTGAGCTAAGATGATCACCAGGACTACCACTAGAAATATCACCTCTTGACGATGACTGGCGTTTGTCAGGAAAAAACTTTCAGAAAACGACAAGAACTGAACCAGGTAATGCTTTAAATGGTAAATGTTAAGAAAATGTTCGTTTAGCACCCTTTTCTACAGATTTTAATGCCCCATTTTATTGGACAAGCTGAAGATAAAGCCAGAAGTTCCTGGTTTGACTCAACGAATTCTTCAACGAAGTAAAAAGATAGTTAATACTCTCACGAATATAACGGTGCATGGATGAGACAGATACACTTTCTGTGATTGGACAAATTGGTCAGCAATAATGACTGAGTTTTCATAATAAATATTTATAACCTTTACATTATCACCATTGTCATCATTATCCTTATCAGTTGCATCATCATCATCATCATCACTATAGGTACACGAGGCACCTTGATGTCATTGTTTACACAAATCGGCATTTTTCACAAGTTTCGTTACTCACAAAATTTTTTCATCCCAATTGTGAATCGAAACCGTAGCTTCCTGATTGCCGATCGGTTGCTCTTAATCTTAGAAACACACAAGCTGCAATGATTAGATGTGCCTCAGTCTTCACCTGTAAAGTATCTCATTAGCAGTCAGAAGGTAACGGTTTTGATTTCCCTCAAAGGCTCAGAAATATGTTGAAAGTAATCATGCTTGATTAGGCGAAACTTTCTTTATAGTTGCAGCTGGTCCGTAGTAATGTTGGTTATGCGTCTCAAATTTGGTACCAACAATCGGTCGAGCTTATTAGAACCATTGAAAAGATTCAAAGGTGAGCTACAAAATACATTTTAAATCTGGGCTTTAAAACTGATATTTCGTATTCTACAAGGCTCCATCAACTAGATCTCATGCCTATTACATATTGGCTTGAGTATCTAGATGTGATTTTACTTTACAAGATCTTAAATAATCAGATGATTATCGCGGAAAACATTAGACCCAAGGAATTCTTGTCTAGAGCTACAAGACACTCGTCAGTCAAGGAAAATATCAAATTGAGAGTACCATTTGCCAAAACAGTAACCTTTCAAACAAGTTTTTTTTATACGATCGTGTAAAGTATGGAACATGTAAGATAGTAAACTTACGGATAGAAATATTAACTTGTATACTTTTAAGAAAAAACTTAAGGCGTATGATATGTGTGCTTTATTCAATGTTTTTAGCAGTGAAGACCCTAGAACATGGAATTCTGTTTACGTCATATGCAAACAAGCTAGGTCCTCAGATGTTTTCCCACCCTACTCTTAAAATTCCTATATAATTTATTTTATTATTTAATTTTTAACCATTTTAATTAATCTTCATTGTAGGGACCGTCGTAACTGGAGCGATCTGTGACGGCCACCCTTGCCTTCATTTTTTTGACATAAATTAGGCAGAAGATTAATAAATCAATAAATCATTAGCATTCACAACCATTTCATTAGTATCGCCAACATTACTGTGATTGTTATCGTTATCGTTGTCGTTGTCGTAGTCGTTGTCGTTGTCGTAGTCGTTGTCGTCGTCGTTGTCGTTATCGTTGTCGTTATCGCCGTCGTCATCGTCATCGTAAACGTAATCGTTACCTCTATCGCCATCGTTTTCGTTGTCATTGTCAAGGTGGTAGCTGTAGTTGTGGTCGTGATCGGGATACTCATTGTTAATCATCGTCAATGAATCAATGAATGACAAATGTATGAATAAGTCAGTGAATAAACGAACAAACGAACGAACGAACGAACGAACTAACGAACGAGCGAGCGAGCGAGCGAGCGAGTGAACCAATCAGTGAACAAAAGAAGGAACGAATGAATGGCACGTGTCTCGGGCCTGATTTTCACGAACGACGTAAATATAAGCAGAATAAACATGCAAGTGCCCTAGCGTAAGTCATTCGGCTAATATTTGTGCTGCTGGCGAAAAGCAGACTTTAATGAGTAATGAGGGTAAAATACCGTACCTCCACAGTTCAAATTATACGATTTAGGTTCACGGTTGTCATCAGCCAGTACTCTATGGCAGCCACTAGAAACAAAACGTGGTTTTAGCTCGATTTTCTGGTTGTATTCTGGAACAAGAACACCTTCTTTTACTGAGCAGTTCTAGAAAAAAGAAATTAAAAACACGTGAATAAAAAACATAAGGATATGTTGCTTTTAATAATTTTAATCAGATTTAGAATGTTGGGCACTTCTATAGTTAATATTATACACATATATTTAGAGATAGTAATTAATGTCAACTATATGATTTTTATCGTAAATAACTTGTCTATTGGAGAAATTCCGGCTACATACACTTGTCGTGTTCGTATTTCGTGTTGTCCCAGCTGTGTTAAACCGAATACTAAAAAAACTGAGTTTCTGACGGGACACAAATCCACAGCCTTCTGAATACTATCCAGACGCCCCAACCATTGAGCTGCTGGAACTTAGATGACAGGGCAAAGTTTTAAAAGTGTTGATACCTTAGGCGAGCAAGTCAGCAATGAGTTGTAATGATAGACTGCAAGCCGTCAGATATCGCTAAATCTCTGGTCATTCGGTGTTATTTATTAGAGAAACTACGGCCCGATAGTTTTTAAGTATTCAAAAGGTAACGGCAGGAGTCCATCAGGAGCTCAGAGAGTATGAAAGGTATATCACAACTTAAAAAGTAAGTAACACAAGCACTTTGTACATAACTTATTCCATGTAGGGCTTCTGTTAATGATGATGTCATTTATTGTTCCCTGAAAGAATAAATTGGGTGCCTGCTTGTCGATATGACCTATTCGCAGGTATGACCTCGACGCTTACAATCGATTTCTTGATAGCTGATGACAACACAAACCATTAGACACCGTTCTTGTCGTTTGCTGCCCGCTAAAGATAGTTTTGCGCAATTTTCCATTGAATGCAACCATGTTGTCAGTACGCCATACAGAGCGGGGGACTTAAGCAGTGAGGAATGAGGAGCTTTAGCTCCCCAACTTTGAATGACAGTTAGACAATCGTACTTTACAGTTCGACTTTCCTATGTAAGTAAATCTAATGTCCAAGAACCTTTAATTTGAAAAACGTTTGCAGTATGTATTTCGAAATACAGTCAACTCTCGTTATTGCGGACACCCTGGGGACCGTCATTTGGTGTCCATAATAGCAAGAGTCCGCAATAGCGGGGTGCGAGAAAAATGACCCAAATTCAGGTTGTAAAATGTCTCTACTATGTAGTACTGCTTTTTTATCTTTAAATGTCCAGCTTTTTTCAATTTCTAGTTAACATTTACTGTGATATATAAATACACAATACAAACTAAACTACAAATCAAAAATTTATATTGATAAAAAATATTATGTACCCAAACCAAAAATCAAACTGTAACATGAATCAGTGTCAATTGCCTTTTCCTTTACTGTAAAGGTACAATAACGTAACAAAACTCAGTCGACTTATGCGAAGTCAGTAATCCTGTTTTAGACAGTTTTATTCTGTGATGTAAAATACCTCTCTAGCGTGCTTTGATGTGATCTTTCGCTCACGGCATTCTCGCTTACTTTATCCGCAAGCAGAGAAAACTCGTTTGCGAGTGTGAACTTGCCGTGTTGAAGAAAGAAAAGCTCTATGTCCCGTACGCTCTCAAGAGCTTCTCGGCAGCTCTTCAATTTGCTTGTTGCAGGACTTTCATCGTCGTCTTCACCAGCATCACTTTCATCCTCACCATCACTCTCGAGAACGATTGTGTCTTGATCGTTAGTATCGATTGACTATAACAGTTGTTGTTCGTTGACGTCAGCGCTGAAGCAAACGAGGAGTTCCTCATCTGATCCCAAGTACATTTGTGGTGTAACGCTGCTTCCAGATGAAACCTGGTCTATGAGACCTTGGAAGTCACTATCAAGATCAGCCATAAGATCTTCGTCTTCATCTCCAGTTGCCTCGGTAAGGTTGCTTGAGAATCCTGCTGCAGCAAAGCATTTGCTTATTGTCGTAAGTTCAACAGAATATTCAAAGTACTTCCGCTGAAAAACAGCAGGTGTCCGTTGTAACGAGAGTAAAACAACACAAATGTTAGTTTGGGAACACATGAAGTGTCCGCAATTCCGTAATAGCGAGTGTTATTTCAATACATTTCATAGTAGTTTCGGCCGGGGATTTACCAACTTTCCGTAATAACGGGGTGTCCGCAAGGCGAGAGTTGTCTGTAATGGAAATATAGTTTCAATGCTTCGGCAAATACCCCACAGCTGAAATTTAGGGGACAGGCTGAACGCGACTGTAATATTTTAGAAAGTATCTGCATTGTTTATTATATAATAATGAGAAAAGAGATGCATAAAAATGTCACATCGTTGTCTAACAAGGTAAGAGTTAGCGTCATGTGCCTGATGGGGAACGTCATACCTTCGTGACGAGAAAGAGACACTTCAGTAAACAATCATGAGTGGCAATTTTTCTTAACTGGTCCCCGATTGGTTTTAGAATACATCATTCTGACATTTGATAATTATTTTTCCACCAAACGTATTTTTGATAACCATTGTTTTTCTAGTTAAAGTAAATGTATAAAAAACCCCATCCTAGTCATATAAGGTAAGAGTTAGTACCGTGTGTCTAAGGCGGCTCGTTACGGATTGGCGATGAGGCTACATTAGTGGATGAATCGCAAACTGGAATTGGCCATTGAGAAAATATTACATACGCCAAGACGAACAATTTTATACGACTATCGTACCATGAAAATGGCGCCGAAGAGAAACTACAAAAAAGAAAAGTTGATGAAGCAATGATGGCTACATGCACTACCAATGTTTACACGCTTTGACCTGTCAAGAGGAAATGTCTCTCAGCAATGGAGAAAATATATTACTAGGTTTGAAAACTTAACGTTTGTGATAAACATCACAAAAGCGTCTCGTAGAAAGGCGATGCATTGTGTCGGAGAAAAAGTGAATGATATACTGTGTTTGAGACGTTGGATACACAAATTCAGAGAATAGTTTGCATCACAGAAAAACCTTGAATTCAAACTCTCTAAATCCCGTCAAGCCAGGAAATTCCCTGGAGAAAAACATCTCTTTATCTTAAGCTAGATTATAAGGCTGATTACATGGAGATTTTCAGCCCGGCCTTCCGATAAAATACTTGAAAAACAGAGCTCGCGATTACATGAAGAAATTTGCAGCCCAGGCTAAAATTTTCCCATGTAACCAGCCCCTAAAACAGTTAGCAAAGTCGTGTAATTTTCATGACGAAAACCGAGAAATAAAGATACAGATTGTACAGAACTAAACTTCGTCTAAACTTAAAAGAAAAGCCCATGCAGGTTGTGCTATTGCTTCGAACATTATCGTATAGATTGCGAAAGTCATGGACCTGTCTCAAATTCAAGTGAAGGGTTTGGTATTGAAAGTGCAAGTCAACTTAAAAAGAAATGTGGTCGAGGAACTAAAAGTATTACCACGCGGAAAAAAAAGCAGGGAGCGTAGTGTCCGTTTTGTGGTTATCAACTCGTTCCAGGTAAAAAGAATCGTCCTGGCTACGGAAAGCAGTACAGGAAATATCAAAAATGGAACCAGTTTAGGGTTGTAACCGCAATAGAAGAGAATTGAAGTAGATTGACCATTCAATTGAGTTGAAGCAAACCGAGCGTTAAACCATCACTTCCACGACACTTCGCCATTGAATAAACAATTTAACTCATGACCCAAGCGCCAAAAAAAGTTCAGAAGAAGAATACTCCTTTTCAAATTTACATTCCATACCGTGTAGCATCAGAAGCTACCTGAATTTCAAGTCAAGATAAATGAAACTTTGACTATTAAGGCTGACACCGGAGCAATCGTTAACACCCTGGATGAAGCCAGCTTTTCGAAAAACGCTTCTGAGGTAAGACGTTTTCTAGGTATGACTAATGTCTGTCCACGTTTTGTTAAAAAGTTTGCAACCTTGGCTGATCCCTATAGAGAACTTACCAAGAAAGGAATGCCGTTTGCATGGACTAACAGGATGCTCTAGAAAGACTGCAAGGTACCCTTAGTAATGCAAAAAGCATCACCAACTTCATCTCCATCAGGGAAACTGAGATTTCCAGGAATGGTAGTCCTGTTGGTGTTGTCGCTGGGCCTTCCTAGAAGATCCTAAAACCCACCACCGAAATGTAACGGCCAACGCCAGTTGAGCTTTGTCAGCAACGGAACAGAATTACTCACAGTTAGAAAAAGAAGCAGAACGAACAATTTAAGAAAAAAAACCCCAAAATAAAACAACTTTCGAAGAGGAACATCTTGAAAACTCAAGAAACGAATCAAGACGAATAATTACCGGGAATATTTCTGGTTTATTTCAAAACCATCATCAGACCAATTAAAACCACTTCAAGTTTTTTATTCCTTTATACATGAGACGATGACATCATAAACGAAGAAGCCTAATTAACCTAACTAAAAGTCGGCAAAGGTGTAGAGTGACAGAGTGGAACGAAGAAGTTGAAGAGAAAATTAAGAATAGTGTAAGTTCTTTACTGGCCTTGAGACCAACATTTAATTCTGGTGATTCAGACATAATGTAAAGGGCTGCTAAGAATAACAACAAGTTGGGTGAATACTGCAATGTTTGTAGGAGTGAAGGATTTTAATTTTGAAGACAAAATAGCGAATATTTGAAGAATTGCCAACATGGTGAAGAAATATCACTTAAGCGGGCAAAAATCTAATGTAAGTTTACAAAGAGTTGTGCGTGTCCACACTCGAGAACATGTTGGTGTGTGAGATAGTCCTCTTCGGATGTTGTTTTATTTTGTAGAAAAGGAAGACTTGCCAACAGTTTGGGTTTGCAAACGTTTCAATTTGTTTACCTATGGAGCATGGAGGACGACTCACAGTATTTAACGGACCATCGGCCATTAGTCAAGATATTTTCAAATCCTGTATCGAAACCTCGAGCTACGTTGGAATAGTGGTCCCTCTGCCTACACCCTTATGACTTTATGGTGCAACATCAGCAAGGAACAGAAAATCCTGCTGACCGTCAATCAAGACACTAGCTTGACAAAGTGAAACGGAACAACCGTCAAGAGAAAGTAGCGGAAGAATTTGTCAATTACCTCGCGACTACTGATCTGTAATAAAGTCAATGAGCATGAAACAGTGATCCCACACTGGAAGCAACGATCAAACCCATCCAAAGCAGCACTATAAAAGATATGTAACCACAGGTGGCGGAATAAATATCGCAGAAATCCAAACTTTCGGCTTTTGAGAAGACATGGAATAATAGTTCCTGAAATGTTACGACATAACGTGATTAACAAAAACTTTTCATGATGATCTGACACTACCAAAGTCAACTGAAAAATGTTGACTCGAGCGGGATTTGAACTCGCACCTTCGGGATACCGGTCCGCCATTCTACTTGTTGAGCTATCGAGTCCACAGGGATTGGAGGCGAGTTTTTGAAAAGTTTCTGTTCATGTATATCTCTGAGGATGATTCTGAAATAGAATTGAAACAGTGCACATCCTCTTATGGATACACGTTAAGTTGTCGCGAGAATATCTCGTGCATTTAATTTGAATAAAAAACTCGCCTCCAATCCCTGTGTTCAACAGGTAGAGCGGCGGACCGGTATCCCGAAGGTGCGAGTTCAAATCCCGCTCGAGTCAACATTTTTCAGTTGACTTTGGCAGTTTCAGGTCATGAACAGTCTCTGTTCATGTAAATCTCTGAGGATGATTCTGAAATAACGGGATTAATATAGGAATGATAAAAACAAAAGCATTAATTACTTGAAAATGTGCGGTTCCTTACGGTCGATCAAGTAGTGGAAGAGAAAGTAAAATTGTGGTTCGCCTATCAACTTACTACACCTAGCAATGAAAGAAAACTTAACAGACGTCTGAGTTACCAAGAGCTCCTTCGACTGAACTGAGTGTAGATTTTAGTGTTGCTGCGACAAGTTCCGGTGAGAACTTGTTGGCTCTTATTCACAAATACTCTAGATTTCCAGTTCTTGAGCTAGCACGATCTACGTCCACTAGAGTGATCTCTAGTTTGAATAAAATATTTTCTGAATTTGGAATACTCGAAGTAGTGATTGACCGATCATCGGAATCGGAATCGGAATCGGACCGATTATTGCGTTATCGGTAGACAATCGGAATCGGTTAAAGTTCCTGTATTTCCCGATTATAACCGATTAATATGGAAATAAAACAACTCTTCAGAAGTTGCCAAATTAGCATCGCTTTCATCAGTTTCTTCTACGGCCAGCAGCGAGATGCGCGCGCGTATTTGTCTATCACCAGTCAGTCACTTACACAATCTTATAATGCGATGTGAAATAGATAAAATTACAAAAATAATCGGATGTTGATCGTCAGTTCGGCTTGAGCAACCTTCAGATGTCTATTGAAAATTCTTCGACAGATTTCTAGATGAATGGCTTTCTTTTAAATAAATACAAATTGGTAATTAAGACATTACTATTGTGTGAGTAGGAAATATTTCCTTCACTGCTCAACACAACCGGAAATAAGGATTTGTCGTTTGCTTTATCCAAGTCTTTTTAAAACGTCTGCAAGTTGCACGCCAGCTAGCACTGGAACACTGAGTGCTCTAGCTGTGCTGTTGTTATTGATTGCTAGCGTAGTGCCAAATGACAAAGCGTCAGCGAATCTGAACGGAAAATTACTTTTTAAAAAAAAAACAAAAACCTGTTAAAAGTATTCTGCTATTTGTCCTACTAACAAGTTGAAGCGTGTGCAAGTCTCTTATGCAAAGCTACTAACTTAGCAGTGGGTTAAAAATTATTTTACCATGTGAAGGAATTGTGTTTTTTTACAAGTTATTAGCCAAGGAAGCCATTTCATGTTGTTTACGCCAGGTTTGCGTGCAGAATAAGTGACGTCATTGGACTCGTTTTGATAATCGGAATCGGAATCGGAATCGAACTGATTATGACTTGGAACAATCGGTAATCGGTAATTTCCGATTGTGGCATGATCGGTCAATCACTAACTCGAAGTGATGCAATCTGATAATGGTCCTTCACTTAATAGCAGGGAATTTAATGCTTCTTTCCAAGCACTTAATTATTGGTCTATTTATCGATTCACTACACCACACTGATATACTAATGTTCTTTAGCAAAAGCTTTTCATTGGGCCGTTCAGGTCAGATCCCTCTACCCGTAACTGAAGTGAAGCCAAGACAAGATGGATTCGTCCGGGAAAACAATAGATTGTTCACACCAAAAATGAGATTCTACGCCGAAGCAAAAGCTGGCATTAAGCACCGTAAATTAGCTGAAAGTGATAACAGTATTGTCGAAAAACGATAACCGTGGTAAAAGTGCACACACACCCCTTGACCCATGTCCTTATCGAGCAGTGGAAAAGAAAGGGTTAATAGTCACAGTAGGAAGAGATTCAAAACTGATCACCTGGAATTCGTCATTTTTCAAGCTGATTAATTAACACTGCGCAGACGAAGGTGCAGGCTCAAGAGACCGAGGTTCCAGAGATAACTGGTACATGTATATGTATACGTATATGTATATGTATATGTATATGTATATGTATATGTGTATGTCTATATATATATGTGTGTATATATATATATATATATATATATATATATATATATATATATATACAGCAAATTGTATAAATTTTGGCAAACCTAAACATATCGTAAAAAAAGAATGTATAGGTAAATCTGCAACTACGAATACATTAATCAACCTTAATACATTAGACTGGCCGAAGAATGTACCAAAAAAACAAATAGCATATCTTCACTGGCCGTTGAAGTGAGAATAAAATGGAGATACAATGGTCCTGATATGTTTGTATGTT
The DNA here is from genome assembly GCA_030142905.1 of Heliopora coerulea. Taxonomy (NCBI): domain Eukaryota; kingdom Metazoa; phylum Cnidaria; class Anthozoa; order Scleralcyonacea; family Helioporidae; genus Heliopora; species Heliopora coerulea. The sequence continues at coordinate 755,005 of JASJOG010000050.1, forward strand.
GATATGTTTTGTTCCATAATTTTTGCTATTTGCTGTATATATATATATATATATATATAGATAGATAGATAGATAGATAGATATAGATATAGATATAGATATAGATAGATATAGATATAGATATAGATATAGATATAGATATAGATATAGATATAGATAGATAGATAGATAGATAGATAGATAGATAGATAGATAGATAGATAGATAGATAGATAGATAGATATTTAGATAGATAGATAGATATAGATATAGATAGATAGATAGATAGATAGATAGATAGATAGATAGATAGATAGATAGATAGATAGATAGATAGATAGATAGATAGATAGATAGAAAATAAGCATGGGTAATTTCCCGGTAAGCAGAGTGCTCAATGCAAAGCTGCAGAGCTTTATAGTAATAATTTATTGTTGCTTATCTAATATGTTTACAGTTTGTCCTTACACCGTGTTTCATGGTTTCGCAATCATCACAGTCGTTTGATGATTGCGAAAGCATGAAACACGGTGTAACGACAAGCTGTAAACATATTAGATAAGCAACAATAAATTATTACTGTATATATATATATATATATATATATATATATATATATATATATACAGGCCTCGGAATTAGCTAAAAATCCGACCTAAAACGAAAGCAGGCCGGCAACAGGTCGACAAATTTAAGGCTTTCCCGTTGCATAATGTAGTTAATCACGATTTTGTAAACATAGCCTGTTAGCAACAATTGCGGCATCTGAGGAGCCTAGAAACTAAGAAGCGTAGGCTATGTGAGCGCCTGTGGTAAACCAACTAAATCAAATTGGCGGTGATCACATTTCGGTAGCTTATGATTTACTATTGAAATAACTCTGGATATGAAAAGAGAAGTTTAGCATACTGTACATTTCCCTTAAAGTTGAAAGATGTAAATGCAAGCTTATTGCTTCGTCTGCTTTTCTCTTTTGCTCTGAATTCGCATCACAGAACTCATAAGTCGGCAATTTTTTTGCCGTCTTGACATGACGATGGGTCGGCAATCAGGTCGGCATTCGCCAATGCCGACCTGAATTCCGAGGCCTGTTATATATATATGGAAACGAGTCCCTGGGGGACATAACACTTCTACAGGCTCCCCTGAACTTAGAGGCTGATTACATGAGACCGGCACGAATTCAGAACGCTACCAAAGTGAACATTTTCTGAAGTGTTTACGTGAGATCAGAATAAAACTAAAACCATGTTCTTGCAAACATTTCAGTCCGCATTCCGAATTTTTATTCCCAGCAACAATGTCTCACTTGTTCTTTGCCATATCAATTGTTGATCTGGAGAGATTTCGCGTTTTCATGAAGAAAATTTCGTGCCGGTCCGAGTTCGAACCGGTCTGAACTCATTCGTATCGGTCCAGCACCCGAAATGAGTGAGACTGGTCCGACCTTGTTTTAAGAACTAGTCTAATGTAAACTAAAATAAGGATTTGTATGGGTTGCGATCTCAAGTCGTACCGGCCTGACTTTGTACCGGTCTCAAGTTATCAGCCCTTAAAAAAATTAGGAGACAACGAACACATCACCAGAAAGACAGCTAGTCCCAGGATATCCACGGAGAGATAGTAAACCACTTGACAGATATTGCAGCTAACGTTATGTACTGTAGTACCAATTTTTACTTGATAAGTTTAGATTATGCCACAGTTTAATTTATAATAACCCAGATAAAAAAAAATTCTTAAGAGAGCAGTGAATTCCGGGCATAGAATAGTTATTGCCAAATTTAAAATTTGATTTTAAAGAATATTATTTACCTTAATACTTTGGAGATAATGTAAATATTTCAGATGTTGAGTTGTATCTATTGCAAGTTTGTAATAATAATCTTAACATTAAGGAGGGGGATATAGCAAGTATTTACATTCGTAATTCTATGATAATGAGAAAACACATGTATAAAAAAGGCACGTTGTTGTCTAATAAGGAAAGAGTTAGCATCGTGTGCCTGAAGTGGTACATTACAACGACAAACGCCAAAACTAAAGAATAGCCTGTAACAATGCTATGTTGAGCTTTGCTGGGGTACAAGCGATAACCTCGGAAAAGCAGGAGCTGCACAGGAGTAATTTCACAGCTAAAATCAAATATTGACCCAGATATCTCGTACAAGCAGCTAATATGGTGACCTAATTTGTGCGCTAGCAGTGAAAAACCAGACTATTGTCCACCTGTTGTCCACATTTTGACCACTACTTCTAGCAAAAATATTTTAAAGGTATACCTATAATTATAGAATATATATGACGTCAAGGCAAAGAGAGGTTTCGTTACTGCAAATGACATTCGGTTCCCAGAAAGTTTAGGAAATCTGCCTAAGGTTTCCCATTTTGCAAAAGATAACGGATATAGCGTACCTTGTTGAATCCAGGATAAACATGTTTCCATTGGTCATCGAAATAAAGTAAAACGTTTTGACAACAATATTCCTGGATAAATATGAGAAAAATATGCTTGTTACGGTCAAATTAAGGCATATTTCAGGCAGGGGTATTGTGATGTTGGGGTAAGGGGGGCATTATTTACTAAAATTTTGGCAAGAAGAGCTCCTTTTTTCCATGGAGTTGCTCATACATTCTGTAAATAATGGCATCGTGGGTTCTAGACATGATGGTCTCAGGAGTTAGTATGACTAGCAGTGCAGATATCGTAAATTCACTATCCCTTTACAGAATCTGGAAGCAAGAGTTGTCATGATTAGCAGTTTACTTGCAAAAATTTACGCGATACGTGTCGTTTCAAGAGTGGAAGACTTTAAAAGCTTATACACCATGTGGCTTTACGGGAAGAAAAGACATACTGGGTACAGATGAATGTCAACCATTTGGATCTAGATAAATGGAGGCTTGCTTTTTTAAAGTTTTGCTTTACTATTATTTACTATTACTTCCGTATACCTTTTTTCCTTAAAAATAATAAATTTGCAAAGTAGTCATAATATTATCTGTAATACATAATAAGTTCTTTATAAGAAAACTTATATGTATGTAAGCCGAATGGTACATTTCAGGAATACTGGGCATTTATCTCGATCAAATGAAATGGAATCATACATTTTAAAACTCAACTGGGGAGAGTTGCGAAAAAGGCTGCTCTTGAGCCTCCACTTATTATGGGAAAGTATTCCCAGAAAAGTGTTAGACAATAGCAAAGGGAAACTGATTTGCGATTTTAAATGTAGAATGAGGCAAGGTAGTGAAGCCAAAATGACATGACCTAACATTTGAAGAGAAGAAACATAAAAAGATGTTAATATGCATGTGATGTGGCAAGCAAGCAAGCAGGAGAGCGATATTCACGCATGCAAAGATCAAGGGGAGAATGGATAAATATCAACAGCTGCTCTTTGAAACCAGGGATCGTGATCACATTTGGGTAAACCATTTGAACGATTTAGTCAAAGCGTTTAAACGATATATTATAAATTCTAGACGGTTTCTAAAAATGCGGATAATTAAGATGTTATCAGGCGACAACCAGACGAAACGCAGGCAACGTCATAACGGAACCATATGACGTAAAACTCTGCTATGTTCATGCAGATAATTGTACAGTCACAGCTGCACGGCCGTAACTTGATCTGCAGTCATATGCTCCTTTGTGAGTGTACCAATAGCAAGTTGAATTAAGTATACACGTCAAATTAGGGAAGTCTACATTTGGATTTTGCAATACGTAAAACTTTACAAGCTGCTACTGGGGTCTAGGAAGGGCATGCCCCGAAGAAAATGTTCATAACGCGTTCTGGTGCATTTTCAGCACCTAAACGCGGTCGACCCTCAAACAGAGGCAAGATACAGATTATGGTTGGAGTTCCTGATAAATTTTTAATTCTGAAGTGTTTTTGTGAACTTTATTTGGCAATTGGGGCTCACTTCTGAATCTTTAAAACAAAATTCTAAAGCCAAATTTACTTTATTTGACCAACTTCTACCATATTGCAGCACGCGTAAGATCTGTCCAGCAATGCTTGAAAACGTGAGATAACCCTCAAATACGGGAACCTCACACCTAATGCGTGAGAGTTGACGCCTCTGGTCAAATATGCTTTCCTTAGTTATTTTTGTACGCAACTAAACTGATATAAACAGAAAGGAATTTGTAATTTCCTCTTAAGCAAAGGAATGTGTTTCTTAGTTTTGTGATTAATTACAGTTTTTGTTCCTTCGTGGATAAAACAATTACTGGTCGAAATTACTGCAATTGTAACAAGTCCACAGTAACGCGATGCAATTGTATCAAATACTCATAGCTCTACTTATACATATGCATGTACCTATACCAATACTCCTACATCTGCATAATATTATACAATGTCATATATAAATATACAGTATATAATTGTGTATATTTTAAAACAAAAATTATAGTAGAGACAAGGAAGCATAGAAGAAATTTTAGCAACAGTAGTTGCCTCGTTTATCTTAAATGAAAAGACATTTTTATATCAACATGTACCTTTCTTTGTAAAAATGGGGAGTGCACACTACGTGTGCCAGTGTGTTACATCTGTCTCTGGGAAATTTATAAAGCAAATAGTTAACAGCTTTCATAAGTCTGTATGAATAATGCCATTTCAAATAAGAAAATACCAAAAATTCTATACCTTGCAGTGGCTCATGTTTTCACAATGCATATTTCTGCCTGAAATGACATCATTCATATTTCTACCGCACAACAGAGACACCAGACATGTACCTGAGGCAGGCAGAGTATGACATGTGACAAGAAAGGTTCATTAAGAGATTAAAAATATACATGAGATCGATAATGGGTGAAGACAGACTAAACGTACAGTCTCAAGGTCCTCCACATGTATATGGAGATAACAGAATGAAGAATGTGAAAGTCAAAAACGTTTATTTTGAAGGTTTACTACTGACAATATTGCACTAGAGAACACAAATCTGCTGCTTGGGAGACATCATCATTACACTGTATATTAAATAATTTATCTTGGATTTATAAAACATCAAATCAAATTCCCTGTTTGGTTACTGAGATCCAACCGTACGGGATGTTGGAAGACTTGAGGAAAGTACAGGAAAAATATGGACCACTAGGCAAGTGTTTTTAGCTTTCCATAAGTCATGAAACATCCCAATTAGTGTTTGGACCACACTATCCAATGCATAAAAAAACATTATGTATTTCTTATAATGTCTGGATAATTCTTGATATTATGCGTAAGCCGAATCCGGTAATTGTTTTATTATACATTCAAAACAGAGATAGATGCAAGAAAGGATTTGCAGTAAAAGGACTCGTGCGATTAACATTCCAAACCACTGCAGGCCATTTTTGCTATTTTGTAATTTTCACTGCCTTGAGGTGGTTACATCATGAGCATCAAATAATTATTTTTTTGGACAGCTCCGTTGAATAATTCACGATATCCGGCCAAAATGATGTCACAGCTTCCGGACATTGAGAATTAACTGGTGAATGTCAACCAAAAAGAAACAAGAAAGAAGTTTGAATGTAATAAATAAATATACACATTCGCATGTACACAAATAAACGTAATGTTATATATACATGTACACGTATAATTATACATAATATTATACACATTACACATATAGTCTTCAAAAAACTTTATTCCAATATGATATATGTACGTTTCAGGGACCAGCCCCTTCTTCAGAAGACACAATGAAACTCAAGTGACAGAGGTTTTAGTATAATTTATTCCCTATCCTTCAATATTAAAATAAACAGACCATGTAAAGGTACTGTTTCATCAAAAGAATTTATTTATTATTTAGCGGTATTAGTTGGTTCATTAGTAGGTACATTGCAGGGTTTGAATTAATTATTGAAAAACGGTTCATCATTTTTCAGGAATTTAAAGCTCCATTATGAAGATTATACCACCATCCTAATAACAGCAATAATAGAGTTTGTCGATGAAAGTCTTGTCTTCAATGGTTAAAAACAAATATTCTCAAGGGAGTAAATCTAAATCTCTTAAAATCATGAGGATGGAAGTTTACCCGAAAGAGGAAAGGTAAACAGAAAACTAAAGTTAATTCAATACTGCATGCTTATCTGATCTTAAAAACATCCCACGGAAAGCGCTTATGTGTTTAATGATGTGGATGACATCAGTTCCCATTGGTGTAACTTGTTTAAACAGATAATAGACAAACATGCTCCAATAAAGCAAATACAACTTCGAACCAATCATGTTCCGTGGATAATTCCTCAGATTCAAAAGGAAATTAGAAAAAGGAATTGATTATATAAGAAATACCGTAAAAGCAATGAAGAATGCGCATGGATAAACTATAAATGTCGACGAAAAAAGGTAACTAAACTTAAACGCAATGCAATCAGAGAATATTTTACACATGCGGTGTCTTCAAGATATTCCGATGGAGAATTTTGGAAGAAATTAAAGCCATTTTTGCCAAGAAGCAAAGATAAAGATACAAGTTCTAGTAATATTGTGTTAAGTGAGAATGGAAAATTGACTAAAGATTCTGCTTCTGTATTTAACAAGCACTTTACGATTTTTCTCGTAGATAAGGATACGTTATCAAAGAACGAAGGTGACTTTGTTAATTATCCCAATATAATATCGATTAAGGAAAAAAAGAACTTCAATTTAAACTTCCAGTTTAATCCTGTCAGTACGGATTATATTTCTAATCTTCTACAAAACATCGATGTCAGGAAAACCTCTAGACCTGATGGCGTTACGCCACTGCTCGTTAAAAAAGCAAGTCCTGTAATTGTGAATCATACCACAAAACTGTTTAATCATTGTATTTCAACTTCCACATGGCCGAAAGATTGGAAATTAGCAAATGTTAAGCCAGTTTATAGAATGAAGACTCTGACAAATGCAACTACCGTCCTATAAACATCTTATCCATTTTTTAAACATGTCTGGTTTTTTCAGGGGACACTCCTGTTGCTCTGCATTGATGAAAATGACTGATGACTGGCGCCACGCTCGCGACGAAAGACAGGAAGTGGGAATTGTTGGAATAGATTTGTCCAAAGCGTTTGACTCAGTTTGCCACTCACTATTCCTGGCCTAATTGAAAGCTTATGGAGTGAAAGATTCCGTCTTACATTTGATAAAGTCTTATTTGACATACCGTAGGCAGAGAGTTAGGTGTAATGGATTGTACTCAGATTGGCTTCCTATTTCAAGTGGAGTGCCTCAAGGTAGTTTACTTGGACCTCTCCTTTTTAACGTCATGATTAACGATCTGAACTTTGTTAGTAGAGCCACTTCACTGCGTCTCTACGCCGACGATACGACTGATCATGGATCGCATAAAAATCCAATAATATTGGAACGCAATGTCAACCAGAATTTGGTTGTGTTACGTCGATGGTTTAACCAAAATTTTCTCGAGATTAACACGTCGAAATCGCAGGCAATGATAATTGGTAAATTCAAGTATAATTGCAAATTTACTATTGGAACAGATACGACTGAGGTAAGTGGTAAGTTGAAAATACTTGGAGTGAATTTGGACAATGATCTTAATTTTAAATCGCATATTCATGCTGTGGTAAAAAAGGCATACGCTAAAATTGGAGCGATACCAAAAATAACACACTTTATAAAGCCAGATATCGCAGTACGTCTCTATAAAGCTTACGTTTTGCCACATCTAGAGTATTGTAGCCCAATACTGATTGGAATTGGAAAATCTCAATCAAAGAAATAGGAAGCCATGAATCACTATGCATTAAAACATTATTAAACATTCCTCGGGTCAACAGATTATGAAACAGCCCTTAACCGAATTAACATGAGAAGGCTTGAACACAGAAGATATGTCCAATCTTTGGCAATTTTTTTTAAAAGTTTTAAAGAAAATGGACCTAGGTACATTTCAGATTTCTTTACACCTCGTAATGTAAGTTACAACTTAAGGAATAGTAGATTTAAAGTTAATCAACCAGCATATAATACTAAATATCTACATAACTCTTTTAGCTATATTGTATCCCATTTATGGAATAACTTGCCAGAGAACATAACACAGCCTAATCTGGTAGCGCTTTTTAAAAAGAAACTTTATAATATTGTCTTATCTAAAGCAGTATGAAGTAGATGAACGATCTTCAAGCTCGATACTCAGAAAATGAGTATCGAGAAAATGAGTATCCAAGCTCTCATGTTTCCTAAACATCAAACTAAAGCAGTATGCTTGTGTGATAGCTGCTCATAATTTTTGGATTGTAATATACAGATATTCTTCTTCTTATCATTTTTTTTTCGTTTAATGATAGTGCATAGTTAATTTTTATTGTAGTTTTTGTCGAGCGTTTTTAACATGAGCTTATAGCTCGGGTGATTGGGCGACCACTCCTTACGCTTTCGATAATAAATAAAATCTTTAAATAAATAAATCTCTCTTTAACAACTGTTTACCCTTCCTTGATATTCTAACAACACGAGCCAATGGCTCATTTTCTACTTCTCTTTTCCATAAACCCACTTTTACTGGTTTATACACTAACTACAATAGTTTTATTCCTTCTGTCTACAAAACAGGATAAGTTTCGTCCCTTCTTAATCGCTATTTTAGTATTTGCTCTTCCTATTTTATTTTGACTCGCAACTTCAAATTTTTAAGAAAATGTTTTTACTTAATGGTTCTCCTAGTTTGTTTATAGACACATATATTCACCGTTTTTTGGATAAGATTTTTTCACCCTACCCCAACAAGATCATTTACTATTGTTTTCCCTACACTGGACAACATAACCTCCAAATTCGTACTCAGATTCGGAAGTTATGCTCCAGTGCTTTTCCTTATATTAACCTCCGCTTTGTTTTCCGTCCTTCTCTTCGGTTGTCCTACCTTTTTGTCTTAAAATTCCCAAGGCTTTGAGATCTCCTGTTGTTTACCCTTTTCAGTGTCAACGATGTAGTTCGTTGTATGTCGGCCAAACGAGTCGGCTTCTCCACACATGAATCTCAGAGCACTTAGGTATCTCTATACTTACTGGCAAGAAGCGAGTCAATCCTCCGACAAACATCCTGTCACATCACTGTGCCACTGGACATCCAGTCTCGCCTGATGACTTCACCATCTTGTCAGTGGCCTAATGAGGTAAATTGCCACCCGGGACGGACGTGGAACACCCCCCCCCCAATACACACACAAAAAAAGAAAAGAAAGAACAAAAGAACACTCAAAAAGCAGACGTGTACAAAGGAATATTCCACCGAAAATGGATCATTCTGTCCCCACTACGTATGTTAATTCTTATTCCTAACCAGCGCTCATGCGCAAACTTATACAAACTTCGCTATTCAACTGCGATCAATCTTCAAATAAATAGCAATCAGTTGGTTTTACGTTCGTCTGTCAACAACGCGAGAATGACTTAACATCATCAACACAATAATTTGTTCATCGTGACTGTTATCTTGACTCGTCTAACTAAAGTGTCAAATCATAATGTCAAATATCCCTGGGTTGCCAGCACCCCTCTCTGTCAGGTGGAAAACATTGAACGAGCATTTATGGTAGTTGTTACACCCTAGTAACATTCTTTTACGCTGCTGCAAAAAATTAAGTCAGATATTTACTTTAAACAGTTCTGGGTCAACGTTTACAGGACAGTGATGGACGAAAATGCAACCCCCTCCAAAAATCGCTGCCCTGGGCAGCTGCACCTATTGTTCCCCTCTTGTTAGGCCACTGCATCTTGTCCTCTTCATCCTTCAACTCTGAACTTCTTGTCAGGGAAAGCCTTCTTATCCACAAACTCAATCCATTGCTTAATGCCAATATGGGCTCCTTTCCACTTTCTTTATTTTAAGACTTTTATTTTCCACACATTTCCACTACATCTCAGTTTACTGTTTCCTTTTGTCGTTTTCACTTCCATTCTTACCCCAATATCTTGTAAATAATGTATCATGTAACATAACCACTATAATATTCATCACCTTTGTAATATAAGTTATTCATTCTCTGAGGATGTTGTGTGCAGTAAAAAAGCGTTAGATGTATACAATAAACCTTAAAATGATGGACTTGAATATTAAGTTAGGGTTTGATTGTCTTAATGTGTAGAGTTTCTTTAAGTTTTAAGGAAATGACAGCTAGAATTAGCAGAGTCTAGAATTTTGAAGCAGGAAGAGTTATATTGACTTTTGCAAGAAGATGAGTTTTCAAGATGTTTAAATATGTGTCAATTTTTGTCATCCTGATGAGATGATGAGTGCTTTCCCCAACATAACAAGAATTACATCCTGTGCAAGTAAATTGATACACCACAGAAGATTTAAGTTCAATAGGAATCAGATCCTTAAAACAAAAGAGGTTCTTAATTTTGTGTGAAGGAAAAACAAGTTTGATATCTAAGTCAGTGTATAGCCATTGAGTCAGGGATTTGAGTTTGCACTGTGTACTTTTGGAGTAATACCCAATATATAGAAATTTAAAGTAGCAACATTTTTGTCACTTTCCTGTGACATTCCATTAGATGCATCATACCTTGTATATTATTAATTAGGTTAGCATATAAATAACACTTGCAAATACCCATAATCACTTGTACTGAAGATGGTATAAGTCTTGCCAAAACATGCATGTATTCTATCAAAAAATTTGTCATGTATATATGTGTATTTATAGGTTATTTTGAGGCAATAAGGGGATATGTGATTTATTCACCAAGGGCATAGCCCAAGTTGAATGAATCACATATTTCCAAGAGGCCACAAAATAACTTACTTATATTCCACATGGACAAGGTTGATTTGAGAGGCAATAGCAAGGAGATGCCTTTGTTCTGAGGATCTTTTGGAATGTGTATCTAAACCACTTAAATTATACAACAGAGGTATGAACATCCATACTGGGATTTTGAAGACATATATTTAAATTGCAAAGTGATTTGTTTGGTTAGTTTAATATGCTTGAATGTGGTAAAGATGAGTGGTGAGTCGGACGAGATTTTTTGAACACAAGATTAGTGTCAAAGTCAAATCTGACTGAACAAGTCATAAATATATAAGTTCTCTTCATTCCTATCAATGGGGTTAGTTGAAAAGACAGAGTCTGTTTCAGATGTTTCACAGAGAAGCAAGGGCTGCTTCATAAATGGCAAACAACAAAGGAATTTAAGGTAGATGATAGTGTTTCCTGAGTTAAGTTGTACTCTCAATACTGTATAAGCAACTGCTTAAAATTTGAGATGTTTTACATGTTTATAAGACTTGTTAAAATGTGTATTGCTGAAGTGTACTTGGTGTTCCTTATTTTTTTAAATTAGAAGGATGATAAGGAGTGCACAGGGAATATACAGTAGAATATTTGGTGGGAATATCAGAGGAGAATATTAAAGGAGAATATTAATTCATCATTATACTATTGTCTTCCTTCATTGCTTATAGCTCCACATTCCCCATTTACTGATAGAAAGAGCTACCAGCCTTTTAGGCAGTTAATTGACAGGGGCTATTGAATATATTCCCCCAAAAGAACAAAGGAAACCAAACCATGTGGAATATAAGTATACATACATGTATACATATATATATATATATATATATATATATATAGACATATACATGTATCTGTATATGAATACATGTATAATGTACATATGTGTGCATGTAAGTATATGTGTATACATGTATATGATATGTGTATACACGTATACAAAGGGCCATAGCTTGAAACATTAGAATTCTTTATCATAGATTCGGCATTCTATCAACCTTTTAACTTTTTGTGCTGTATGTATTATGTATGTATGTAAGTATGAGAATATATGTCTGTCTGTCTGTCTGTATACATAATTATATATTAGATATATGTATGATATTTTACATTTTCTTTAATGGTTAACATATTCATATATACTTTAAGATTTTCTTATGTGGTTCTAAAAACACTGATCTTTCGATTCCAAATTAGATTAGAAGTCAAGGAATGTTAAAGTAACATCAACAGTGGACTGCTGCGTAGGTAGTTCTGAACGAAGTAGGAAAACTTGACAGTTAAGGTAGTACTCTGCCGAAACACCGTAGAACAAGGTACTGATGTTGAGCGAAAGCCCTTCATCACAGTAAAATGTGTACTTTAATTACTCTTATGGAAGGCTATCGCTCAAAACGTCAGTATCTTGTTCCCTAATTTTTTTGACTGAGTGCTTTTGAACTTTCTCTACGAGAATTGAAGTATTTCCTTGAGATCTGTATCAATCTCTGCCAACTGTTAAAGCAACTGTGAAATACCAAAGTCAACGCAAGGACAAAAACGGAGGGTGCGATACCTAACAACTGGGACGCTTGCCATACAAAGATGGCCATGTATAGATGCATTAAATCAATGTGACTGTAAAGGGAATCTCGTGATATCCTTTGCAAAGGCTGTAAATGTTATACGACCATCGACCGTCGACTCAAAGAACTTGTTGGAACGTAATTTTAACAACGGCATGCAATTTATTATCTTACCTCTGGATATTCAAATTGAAACGTCATTTTTGCCAGTGATTTTCGGAAGCAAAATCGAGCCAAAAATTTCCAATCCTTGAACAAAAAACAAAACAGTACATGGGATACTGTACAAAAAAACTGTACATGTTTTTGTTATCAGTTTCCTTGTAAACGTAGGCATTTAAAGGATATATGTACCAATTTCGCTGTAGATATTTCTCCATTAAGAATAAGACATTCGCTAAAACCCATACATAATAGACAAACACAGATAAATATTATCCATTTTATCAAAAGCATCCTCATTAAAATACGGGTTCGACGATCGGCCTGTAAAGTCAACAAAGTTAGTCAACAGACCTGTCCAATTGACGAATTCTGGCATAGCAACCAAATGACACAGAAGTTCATCAGCGTTCGCCGGGACCAATTCGCCGGGAGTGTCCGACCGGCATGTCTACCTCTCGCTCACCGCTCACTGGCTGGGCCAGTGACCTAATTCACACCTGCAATGCAGGTTGTCGTGCACAATCACCTCTAAGCCCTCAAATAAATTTCCCTAGTCTGCAAAATTTTGGGGTATTTTAAGGAATAATCTAAGAAATTTGATGTTTTATAGAAATTTTAAGTGATTTGAAAAGATTTCAGTTGAACTGCTTGTTTTCAAGTTAATCAATTTCATCCTTCTTCATCAATAGATAATTAAACGGCAAAAAAAGCTAAGCCCAAAGCAGAGCTTCTTATAGTAGCTGGGTTTGGCCATGGCCTCTCCAGCCCTCACACTGCCTCCCCTAGTACTGAAGTCCCTTTACACCACTATAAGATGAAATGTCTTAATAAAAACTAATAAAATTATGGCAATAATGTCAGGAAAACAAACATAAAAATTTCTTAATGCTTTGGAAACAAGAATTTTTTTCCAGAAAAAAATCTACTCCATTTCCCATTCTCTCGAGTGTCAGCATATCGCGTACCAAGCAGGTCCATTTCTGGACATGCTCCTCAATCCTAGTGGTCTCTTGACATGATGGCCCCCCTTGAGATTTCTTAACAAGGGTCTTAAACCCGGCCTTAGCCAGAGTAAAGATTATGACCATAACCAATTAACTGATCCACTACGAAAAGTATATACTGAAATATTACGTTTTAATGACCTATCATTAACTCTAGGATAACCAGCATTAAAGGATCAAATAGGGTAAAATGGAAATTTGGGGCATTTGTTTGAAATCTAAGGAAATTTGATGGACACCCTCTTAAATTTTCCTGCGAGAGCACTGGCAATCAGAGCGAGTGTCCGAAAAAAGAAGGCGTCAGCATAGGCCCTTTTTCTCGTGACAGATAAGATGACGGATATTACTACATACTCGCTATTAAATTAAGATTAATCAGTAATTGTTAAACAGTCCTTAATTAATGAGCTGATTGCCTGCAGATTTTCAGCTCAGGTTTAAATACCAGCCCAGTTAACCGGGATGAGATTTCAGCCCGTCCTCCGATAAAATACTTCAAAAACGGAGCTTGCGATTACATGAAAAAATTTCAGTCTGGTTTGAGCTACCCGAGCTGAAAAATCCCATGTAATCGCATGAAAAAATTTCAGCCCGGGTTGACACGCCTGGAAAGATGTAAATTGTCAACAACAACAAAGACCACCAAGAAATTCCTGTCTGGGTTCCCTTCCGATTTCAGTTTCACCCCGGAATGAAATATTTCACGTAATCGGAGCATTTTTCAACTCGGTCTGCAGGGCTGAAATTTCCCCATGTAATTAGCCTCTAAGGATTGTTCTTAATATAAGATTCCAGTTATGATTAAGATTAGGGTTGGGATCAGGTTTAAAAAGCCTACTAATCCTAACCCTAATCCTAATCCTAACCCTAATCGTCACCCCGCTAACCTCTCATCCTCCGACGAAATTTATCCGACTAACAACCTATTACCAGAGGAAATGAAGGCAAGCCAGCCCCTTTGGTAGGGCTAGCCTTAATAAGAAGGCTGGATTTTACCTCGCCTTTACATGGGTGTTTTCTTGCCATGCTAGAATTGATTACGTGTAAAATTTCCACTCCTCCTTGGCGAGATCTCGAGTAGTCATAGTGAGATCTCGCTGGCCCTCTTTTCATGCAAACGAAAAAACAATTTTACAAGGGATTTGACCCGGAGATGAAATCTCGGCAAAAAGGGCCAGCCCTACTCGGAGGGCAAGCTTGCTTCCATGTAAACACCGCTTTAGTGTTTTTGTCATAATTAATGCCTTACTTACTCATTAATAAATGACCATTTTGGAAGCTTTCCATTTAGCTCTTGTACTGTTTGATTTCAACGCACTTAAAGTGCTCCGGCTATGCTGAATAACCATCGCAGACTGCATTCAACCAATGGGGAAAAGCCAGACAGTGGACCTGGTGGATGTCTTGCCCATCCGGAAAAATGTTTCAGGAAAAATTGAAAACAAATAAAGAAGGAAGGAGGTCAGTTGAGGAGAAAGGAAGGAGGGAGGGAGGGAGGGAGGGAGGGAGGGAGAGAAGGAAGGATCGGTGAAGGGACTGAGGAATGGAGAAAGACGGTAAAAAGCGGGAACTTACAAAGGAAGGGATTTACTGATTTAGAAAAATAGCGATCAGATTTAGGATGGTAGCAAGGAAAGAAGTAAGTTAAAAATATTTAGGAACGAGTAAGAGATTTTGCGGTGAATAGTTTAGGATGCTATGAAACTATTTGGACATTTTAGACGAAAAGAAATTAAATGTGGAATTTCAGAAGTATAGAATTTGGCAAGGAAGACACAGAAGATTTGGCAACAATCATTAAGGAAGGATTTAAGAAGCCAAGGGGAAAATTCAGAAATCTAGGTAGCAAATTTGGAAGTGTAATAAATAATTATTTAATTTGTTACGCTGCCGGAAGAGCGTAAGTGAGTGACCTGCAGCTTATCATTGTTATGTTATGTGTTGTTGCAGGTATATTGGCGGGCGTTGGAAACCTTACCGTAATAATAAAGGCTTTAAAACCCCGTTAGTCGGCCAGTGAATAAGTATTACTTAAGAATGAAGTTTATTGAATGATTCAAAATAAAAGATGTTAGAATACTAAATATATAAATAGGAGAATTAGGAGGAAAAAGATTTAGGAAAGTAAGAAATTAAGAAGAAAAGGATTTCGAAGAGAGGTGAATTTAAGAAAGAGGGATTAAACTTAATAAAGAACATTGGAAAGGAAGAATTCATGTAGTTAGCCGTGGTTTTGCCAGACCTGAGCCCATTTCGGTCTTCGCCCAAACCGTAACCTTTGAATATAGGTGTTGCCCAGAAATTATCTAACTTATTAAATTTTCCACTAGTTATTATATTATATTATATTAGTTTAAAAATTATTAACCCTGCTATAATTTTCTGTGCACGTTCAACAACTAAGAAGTAACATTATGCCTTTTTTATAAACAGCTGTGGAGTACGTTATTTGGATCACCGTAACATACTTGATGATAAATGTCAAATTTCCTGTTTGCTCTCGGTTTCTCCTACTCTTGTCAACTACTCTAATGTTAAACCGAGTACCTAGGCTTTGCGTTTGTGCGGGATATATTTTAGATCTTTTACTGACCATCTTTTGTTATATATACAACTGCACTTTACTCAGTGTTTTTTCGCAACATGTAACAGAAACTTCGTCATGATTCTCATCATTTCTATTTCATTTTTTCATGTTATGTCATGAATTATAAACAAACTTAACCAATGTGTTCGAATTGTTAATAAAGAGCATGTTCTGTCATGTGAAAACGTAATTTCTTATCAGCAAACTCCAAACATACATTGGTTGACAATTTGCCATTAAATTTTTTATGCAACCAGTCTCGGCCCGGAGGTCACAAATCCTCTGGCCATGCCACTGATGGTCACAAAAAAGGAATTTGTGAAATATATTTCGGAATAAAGAGGCTTGTGAGGAGATGAACTTAGATAAATACCACTTTGTCTGTTTTGAGATCTTTTAGTTTACCCGCTTGTCCTCAAACACCAGATTATGTTAATTAGCATGGAATCCCGGCCATTAATTTATTCGTCATAAACCTTTCCACAATTATCCATATTATACGTGCTTTTGCTACTCTTTGATATTCAAACTTTAATTCCAATTTCCACCAAGTTCATCAGTCGCATCGACTCTCAAGAAACTAAGCAAAGTAAATTTTGGAATGTTCCTAAACTAAACAATAGACATTAGATACTTAATGAAGACTTCCGGAAACATAAACGTTTTATGCTTTTTTTATTATTATATAAAGAAATCACATTCCGAACCATTATTTGACGCATTCAAGACAGCCTTAATAAGGGGTCAATCATATAATCCATTTACACTGTAGCAATGGTGTTGGCAAACATTTTGGTCAATGGGCTAATTCCATGATTTACCAGGAGCTGGTGAGCCACACCTTTGTGTCGCCCACCCGAACATATATCAAATATCCCGAACAGATGCTTGAAAATTTAATTTTAATAATAAATAAAAATATATAATAACCTATCATTATTCTACCGTTCTAGTCATCTAGCCATTGAGGTAGGACTGGTAAGTGGAACAAAGGGGTCACACAATGCTTAAACGTGAAATTAAACTATTAAAGTGTTACAGTGAACTCTCTCTAAGCGGACACCCCTCTAAGGCGGACACCTCTCCAAGGTGGACACAAAATTTGGTCCCTGCAGTACCACGCTTGTTTCTCTGTAAATGAACTCTCTCTAAGGCAGACACCTCTCTAAGGCGGACGCGGACACTTTTTTTGCAGCGTTTTGGTTCAAAATATCTCTCAAAGCGGACACAGGATGTTTACGAAATTTTACAACAGGGCAGTATTAGCGCTAAATGACCTGCGACATAATAGACACAATCTGACTTTCTAGTTTTGATAAAAGACTAGTATTTATTTCACAGTCGGAAGACAACTTATTTGTGCAGTCTTTTACTACAATAAGTAGAGTCACTTGTACTCTTTCTTTTCTTTTTTCCACTGTCTTGATTTTGATTAACGGCAGTTTCAACTTTGTCTTTTCTTTGATTACACACTTCGCAATCCAGGCCACGAGTTCTGGGATACCTCGAAATGTGTATTTGCATGGAACGTCAAGTCGATATCCACTCCCCACGGTTTAACCTTTCTCCTGTAATTTCACAAGAAACGCTACTTGATTCAATCTCCAGGAATCGATTGATATAGCGGCTATAGTTCAGTGGCACATGGCCGACAACTTCCCCATCACTGATTATGGCAACAGCATTTAGATCTTTTTCGTAGGTAGGCTCTCGTTTGCACACTAGAATTTCTCCAAGAGTAGGGATCCAGATGTCTTTATATACATGGTGCCCACGAACGAAGGAATTAAACGAGAATAAATTCTACACTCTGCTCATAGTATCCTGTGTGTATTGATATTTTGTTAATATTTTGGCTAAACTAATTATTAATAGGGTGTGACCCTAAAATAGCGTGGGAACAAAATACACAGGAGAGGAACATAATTTGTAACAGTGAGGACGTGTTATAAAGTGAAGAACTAAATTCACACTTACACAATCTGTATGCGAATTCATCACAACTTTTTTATTGAAGAACTCAAGCTAGTACTAACTGGTTTGGTTTTAAAAAATTGTGCGTATAAGCTCAAGTCACAAATAAGGCTATGGATGGCGGGTTGTTGGGAAAAATTCAGAGGTATGCCATGGCCATTCGCGTCGTAGAGATTAAGTTCCCCCAATAACAAGCGTTGCAAAGGGGTTTTGTTAAGGATAACCCATATATTCTACACAAGTATAAAATTCTGGTTTTAGTTTTGACGTTTGGGCGTCAGATTACTCAGCTCTCTCTAAGGCGGACACCTCTCTAAGGCGGACACTAAATTTGGTCCCGAGAGTGTCCGCCTTAGAGAGAGTTCACTGTATAATTATTATAATGATAATCATAATCACATAATAATAGATGCGACAATTGGAGGAAAACAAGAACTGCAATCAATGGGAGAAGTGTAGTTGCTTTTCTTTCGACAGTTGATCAATGTCTGGCTTGATACTGGTCGTTGCCAGTCTGAGAGTCCCTTCCAGATGTTCACCGGTCAAACGAGCGCACGCCTTGCACTTAGCAAATTTTATTTGTCTAAACAGCAACTCACACAAATAGGTGCTTCCGAAAAGAGTAGCTATTCTCTTTGCATTCTACATCTTGACAAGTTGTGGGAAACTGTCATGCGGAACGTATTTCTCATAAAATGTTAGCAGTTTCGATTCACAGATCTTTGCCTTCAAATCTGAACTGCACTGTAACTCGACCAGCTCCACCTGAATACCGGCTGGAACATCGTTGACATCTACCTCTAGCGGTGTTCCAAAACTCGAAAGTTCACCCCTACAGGCACGAAAGTCTCCAAAACGGTTCGCAAACTGTTCCCTCAGGCTGCTTAAGTCCATCGGATAGGATTGTCCTTTCTCGGGTGTATTTTCTCTCATTGTGGGAAAGTTCTCTTCCTGATTAGTTCGCTGACCACTTAGCATGCTCGAACTGCTTTTTCAACATCAGTGTTTTGATATCTAAACATGTTTTGCTGCCCACTGAAAGCTTTTCGAAGCGACTCAAGTTTATCCTTCCTTTCCTGACTTTCCAACACTTCATAAGTTGAATGTTTCGTCGCATGTCTCTTCAGATTGAATTCCTTTCTTACAGATACCGACTCATTGCATATGAGGCACACAGGTTTACCTTCAACACAAAAAAAAGTATTGCTAGGATCAACTCTCATTAAAAATGCGTGACTTGTCACTCAATCTTCTTTTCTTTTGAAGGGCTGCAGCCATTATGTAAAGTTGTTATGTATGACATAGATGTCATAGACTAGAGATTATGAATAACACTAGAAGAGGCATTGGGGGTAAAATTGGTAATAAATTGAAGCTCGTTAATGGAGGCCAAATTTGAGTCCCGGATGTTGGTCCCGGATGTAAAGTAATCACTCAATTGGTTAGTTCGGTTAGTTTTAACCAATCAGTTGGTTCAGGAGGCGAGTGTAATTTCCCGGATGTCAAGGAGGTTTTGACGAGAAGTGGAGGATTTTTTCGAAAATTATGCCCCAAACCGTAAACTTCTGTTTTCGTTTTTTTGCTTTACATCTACAGCTACTAGACTAGACTACTAGAGTACTAGACTGGCTAGTCAGGTAGTGAGAAATAATGTTTGGGGAACATGTTGGCGGGCCAAATAACATTACGTGGAACAACGATGGGATGGAGTTACCCAATACATTTAATAACACTCTCGGGATTTCATGATTTATGATACTATTTATTTAATATGCACACGCATAATCAGAAACTGAATAACAAATAAGATATTTACATAACTTTAAACTGTTAAATCAGCAAAATAAATACATAAAATAATGCGTCATCATCATCACTACTACTACTACTGTTTTTTTACAGATTTCAGATATGGGAGGAAGAGAAAATGAGAAAGGAATAAGAGTTTATTATGCAGCAAACCTTGTTAGAAAACCAGAGAAGATGGGATGAGAGAAAACATGAGATGAATATGATTCAGATGCTTATGGGCAATGCTCTAGGGCAAGATCATACACATCATTACAATTTTCAATATCCTACTGTATCCATCAATACTTCTCTTGCAAGCACATCTTCCATGTCAAATGAAAACAGTCATGATACCAGCACGAGTAATGCATCCATTGGTAGTAACAACAGCACATGTTTTTTACTGTAGCATCTATTGACTATACTTCTGTTTATCAAATAATTGTTGTTGTTCGCGAATGCGATTTCGGACGACGTTATCTTCTCGATCTGGTGAGCTGTCACGAATACGCGAGTGGAGACCACAAACATGCTCATGTGTCTTTATTCAATATAAAGCGAGTCCAATTGTTCTACAACGTAAACACAACAAACCTCCAAAGGTTTGGCCTCTTTCCGCTCACCACTGACCTTAGAACTTACAACCCCCGTTGGGAAACCACAAACAGTTCAGTGTATATGTCTTGCTTCGTACCGTCTCGGTCGAATCCTATTTACAACTATAACTACATCCCCCCAGCGGTTCTATTTTGACACAAAAAAGGCGCGACAATGTCTTCGTCGGTTAATCGGAGAGCGTTCGGTAACACACTCCCCCCCGTGTCCGATGGTGTTTAATTGTCGGACACCTCCTCTAGCAAACAAATCTTCGTAACGGGTCTGACATAGGCTCCTCGTTTTGTTTTTACTTCTGCTGATCTCGCCACGCCTTCATCACCTAGAAACACTTTAGTTACGCGTGCCAACGGCCAGTGCCCACGTGGAGAGTGTTCTTCGACAACCAGAACCAGGTCACCTTCGCGGACGTTTCGCGTAAAGCGGTTCCATTTGCGTCTCTCGGTCAACTTCGGTAGATACTCGCGTAGCCAACGTTTCCAGAAGTGTTGGGCCATGACTTGCGCATGCCTCCATCTTTTACGGCTGCAAAGATCTTTATCCGTAACAACGTCTAGAGGAATTGCAGGATTTGAGCGCCCCAGCAAAAAATGGTTTGGTGTGAGGGCCTCCAGGTCATCAGGATTACCGCTTACGCTAGTTAGCGGTCGACTGTTGAGAAGGGACTCCGCTTCTGCTACAAAGGTTAAAAGAGTTTCATCGTTCACACATTGCTTGCCGGCAATTGCCTTGAGGGCAACTTTCGACGATCTGACGAGGCGTTCCCATATCCCTCCGAAATGCGGCGCCGCGGGTGGGTTAAAGTGCCATTGCACTCCGTCTTGCGATAGCTTGTCTTCAATATGCTCGTTATTCTACCGTTCAATGGCTTCTCGGATTTCTTTCTCGGCACCAACGAAATTGGTTCCGTTATCTGACCATATATGCGCTGGTTTTCCTCGTCTCGCCATCATTCTTTGCATCGCCATGATGTACGCATCCGTCTCTAAAGAGTGCGCAATCTCTATGTGGACTGCGCGCGTTGTCATACACGTAAAGAGCGCTCCGTAGCGTTTTTCAGTCCTCCTTCCAGATCGTACCAGAATAGGGCCGAAGTAGTCCACACCAACGTGATGGAAGACCGGGCTTTGATAGCCAAGACGGGCAGGAGGCAGATTGGCCATTATTGGCTGGTGAGGTCGAGCTCTTCGAACGCGACAGGAAGCACAGGCACGTGAGACTTTCTGCACAGCGCGAAGACCTTGCAAAACCCAGTAACGTTCTCTGATTACATTTAGCACATGTGCGTCACCACTGCAACGAAGACGTCGATGGAAGTACGAGACGATGAGACGCGAGACTTCGTGCTTCGGGTCTAGGATTACTGGATACTTGGTTTCTTCTGGGAGCGGGGCCTTACGAAGTCGGCCACCCACACGGAGTAGTCCTTTCTCATCCAAGTAAGGTCGTAAAGAAAGGAGTCGACTTCGGTTAGGTAACTCATTACCTTTCATTAAGGCTTGATACTCCAACGGAAAAGATTCCGTTTGCGAGCATTTTACTGTGACAGTTTCAGATTGGACAAGTTCTTCGACAGTGAGAGCTGAAAGTGTCCTTTTCTCTCGCGGAAGTCTAGCGTTTCGGATGAATCGATAGATCCATGCCACTACCCGGCGATAACGGGTCCAGGATGAGAACTTCTTAGGATCCGGCAACGACGCACTGGTAGAGGCTATGAGTCCTGACCAGGGGTTTCTCTTCACTTCCTCGTCGTCTGGCTGGATCGTGGCTTTAAAGTTCTCCCGCGGCCAGTTGTCTGGAGATTCCCATAGAAAAGAAGGACCGGTGAGCCAGCGACACTCTGATGTCATTTCAGAAGCTCTCAACCCGCGTGTACAGTCGTCTGCAGGGTTAAGACGGCCAGGGACAAACCGCCATTGTGATGCGTTACTTGAATCTTGAATCTCTGCCACTCTGTTTGCGACAAAGGTGTGGAATCGTCGACTTTCGTTGAGTATATACAGGAGGACGGTTTTGGAGTCACTCCAAAATACGGAGTCGGAAAAGTGGGTAGTAAGTTCTCTTTTTACCGCATCAGCAAGTCGTACTGCCAGGAGGGCTGCTTGGAGTTCCAGACGCGGTATACTGAGCTGTCGGAGCGGGGCCACACGTGTCTTTGACATTACGAATGACACACGGATCCTACCATCGGCGAGCACGTATCGGGCATAACAAACCGCACCGAATCCTTTCTCCGAAGCGTCTCCGAAAACGTGAAGTTCGACGTCTGCATTTTGGAATGCTTCGTCACAGAAACAACGCGAAATTTCAAATTCTTTCAGAAACGAGAGGTCTTCGAGCCAGTTCTCCCACACGACTTTGTCGCTATCTTCCAGAGGCTCGTCCCAATCTTTCTTCTTGCGCCATAACGTTTGGATGAGGCATTTGGCCGGGAATAGAAATGGCGCCAGGACACCTAACAGATCGAAGACCGAAGACACTAGGCTTAGGACTCCTCTCTTTGTAATGGCGACTTTGCGAGAGCCCACAGAAAATCGAAAAGCGTCCGTTTCTGTATTCCACTGCAACCCAAGCGAGCGCTCGACAGGTAGATCCTCCAAATCCAGGTTCAACGAGGGACGGGTTCTTTCGGAGTCGGCTATCTGAGCCAATACCGCTCGTGAAGAACTGCTCCACTTAGTCAACCGGAATCCTCCTCGGGCTAGTAGGCTGGTTAGTTCGCGCTGCAATTTAACAGCTGTCGTGTCGTCGGGAACGGATATTAGAAGGTCATCCATGTAAAAGTTTTTCTCCACAGTTTCGAGAGTGGTCGTTGAGAAAGATGGGTCGTCACGATTGTCATCTGCGGTCTTTCGCAGGATGTAGTTAGCCGTGCAAGGTGATGAAGCTGCTCCAAAGATCATAACCTGCATCTCATAGACGTCGGGGGGTCGGTCACTTTCCAGATTACGCCAGAGGAATCTCAGGGCCGGTCGGTCTTTCTCAATGATACGGCACTGGTGGAACATAGCTTCGATGTCAGCTGTCAGGGCCACTCGCTCTTCACGGAAGCGCAGTAACACACCACAAAGGTTGTTCAGAAGGTCGGGTCCGACGAGGAGTTGGTCGTTGAGCGAGGTACCGTTGTGTTTGGCTCTGGCATCCATCACTACTCTTACTTTCCCCGGTTTATTAGGATTCATTACTGCGTGGTGAGGTAAGAACCACTGCTTCGGTGTCTTGAAGGCTGCCTCCTGTGGTGACAGTTTCCGGGCGTAGCCCTTTTCCAGGTACCCATCAATCGTCTCCTTATACTTCTCTGCTATCGTAAGGTTACGCTTCAGATTCCTTTCAGTAGACCGCAAGCGTTTTTCGGCCATTGCTCGGTTGTCCGGCAGTTGGACGTCGGTATCTTTCCACAGCAGACCAACCTCGTATCGGTTGCCAACGTTCTCGACGGTCTCTTCGAGAATCTGTATAGCTCTTTTGTCTTCCTTGGATCTTGACGTCTCTTGGTTGTACTTAGTGCCAAAGGTGTCGGTTCTCCACCAATCTTGCATTTGCCGATAAAACAAGTCATCAGCAGTCGGCACACGATAAACATGCATGATGTGGCGGCGTTCTTCAGTGACGAAGGACTTAATACAGCCGGTCAAAGTCCATCCGAAAGCAGTCAGCACTGCTGCTGGGTGACCAGGGGGTCCTCGTCGCACTTCGAGGTGAAGAATGGCTTCCACCACGTTTGCGCCAAGCAGGATAGTAACGTCTTTGGAATCGACTTCTGGAATCTTCAACTTCGCAAGGTGCGGCCAAGTTTCGATCAACGAGCTCGTTATCTTCTGTCGGGGTAGGTTAAGACGAGGGATTGTCCAAGCTTCATCAACAGCAAGCCACGTGTTACTTTCAACTGTTGAGCTCACATCAAAGGCGATTTTCTTGGAACGATTAGTGTCTTTCTTAGAGCTTACAGTCCCGATGTTGAGCATTTCTTCTTTGCCATCCAGTCCGGCTTCAGTAGCGAAGCTTTCGAGTACCAGCGTCGCTTGGCTACCGGAATCCAGCAAGGCATGCGTTTTGACCGTCTTCCCTTGAGGTGTCCGGACCATAACTGGCACAATCTGTAACAGTACAGAGGGGTTACCGTGCTTCACTTTTGCTATACCCACGAAAACTGGTGCCGCTCCATGAATCAGCGGATGGTGAGATTTTTGACAGTTTTCCACACCACAACGCTTTCGCTGGCTACACTTTCTGGCGCGATGCTCGGTTGAGCTCAAACAGGAGAAGCACAAATTCTTTTCTTTAGCAATTTGGGCTCTTTGGTCCACAGTTTTTGACGTGAATGTCGGACAGTCCTCTACTTTATGGTTTCGGGAGCAAACAGGGTACTGGATAACTTCTTGCATTTCGCTTTCTCTCGGCAGCCCTGTCGCAAAGCTTGAAATATCTGAGGAATTCTTACGATTTCCGCCTGGTTTGCTACCTCGTTTCCCTTTCCCTTTTTCGGATTTCGCGTTTCCGTCGGTCGTGTGGTCGTGAATCAATGACTTCGCTCGTACTCTGACTCGTAGCCAGTTGTCGAAATCCATCAGGGTAGGTACTTTGGGCTGCATCTTAACTTTCTTATCACCCCATCGGACTTTAAGCGTTTCCGGCAACTTCTTCACTGCTCTTCGCACGTTATCTGTAGCTGCCAGGTCGTGGTTGTAATCGAGGCTTTTAAGAGTAGATACAGCGACGTGAACGGTGTTATAGAACGATCGCAGCTGACCGAAATTGTCCTCCGGAACAGTACAGTGCTCATAGATCGTCTTTAGGTATGCTGCAGCAACTATCTCCTCGTTACCAAACTGTTCCTCGAGTTCAGTAAGCGCAGCTCGGTACAGATGACCATGATTCAGCATACCTCCTACCGCGTTCCTCGCATCACCAGTTAATGCTCGTTGCAGGTGGGTCATTCGTTGAGTGTTTGTCAGCGGCTGGTCATGCACCAGACACTTAAACAGAGATATAAAGGCTGGCCACTCTAAAGGACTACCAGAAAACGGTGGTAGCTTCAAGCGAGGTAACGACCTAGTAAACGCGAATTTTGTTCCGACGTTCTCTCCGACATCATTCGTTGGCTCGTTCGATGAGTTACAAAATTTCTGGACCCAAGAAACGTTCAGTCTTTCCTCCGTTTCATTGGCTGCTACGACTGGCTTTTCATGGTCCTCAAGTGCCTTCGAGTGTGAATGGTTGAATGGAGTTGATTGATTGTCATTCACATTTGTCTTCAACTGCCCCTCAATCTCGTTGAAGTCACGAAGCCTATTTGTGAGGCTTTCAGGATCTTGTAACTCTTCTTCGCACGCCAGTTGGGCTTCTAGTCGTGATACTTCAGCTTCATACTCGAGTTTCCTAATGTCTCGATCCTCTTGCCGTTTTCGCTCTTCCTCCTGACGTCGGGTCTCGTTTTCCACCCTTTTCCTTTCCTCGACACGTCTAATTTCAGCTTCTCTCTTCGCTTGGGTGAGTTTAAGTTCTGCGAGACGTGCCCTTTTACTAGCTTCACTGGATCGTGAAGACGCACTAGCACTGGATCGCCGAGACAAGATCGATACTGCAGGTGTCGGAGGTTCGTGCTGCCTTTCTGAGAGCTGAAGTTCAATTTCTTTGAGACAAGCGTTCACTTCCTGGTTAGATTCTTCAGAAGACTGTAAATTTTCTTGTAAGTCCTCAGGATCTAAGTATGACCCATACTTATCATTCGCAGTCTCGAATTCCTTTAAGGAATTTTCCAGCTTTGCTGCGAAGTCAGATAATCGTTGGCGACTTCCTCGCGATTCGAGCAGTTTATTTGCAGTAAGTAACTGTCTACTTAACGTCTCTCTCCTGCGAACGAACAAACTTCTAGCTCTTTCTTTGTTCACATCCCAACTTTCGTCAATTAGCCTTTTAGGGGCTTTCACCTCTCTCTGAGGGCGTTCATACTGCGTACACGAAGTTTCAATAGCGTTCTCATTAACATCGCCGCTGACCTCAGCTTCCTTTGCAAGGTCCGTGTCGGATTGAGTACTCATTTCAATACTTCAAAAATACGATACAACTATAACGTTCAATTCGGTTCCGATATAGCTTTACGTACCTACTTTAGCGCTTCAACCACTCTCTGCTACCAGCAAATGTTCGCGAATGCGATTTCGGACGACGTTATCTTCTCGATCTGGTGAGCTGTCACGAATACGCGAGTGGAGACCACAAACATGCTCATGTGTCTTTATTCAATATAAAGCGAGTCCAATTGTTCTACAACGTAAACACAACAAACCTCCAAAGGTTTGGCCTCTTTCCGCTCACCACTGACCTTAGAACTTACAACCCCCGTTGGGAAACCACAAACAGTTCAGTGTATATGTCTTGCTTCGTACCGTCTCGGTCGAATCCTATTTACAACTATAACTCACTGATCTGAAAAATAGGACTGGATAGAGCAACCCAGGGTTGGACTGCGGGAGAAAATGAAGCCCGCGAAATTCAATCAGCGCCATATTGGAGTGACCACTTTCTCGGTAACGTTGTTGTAAGGCTATTATGAAAATGAGGAAACTCATACGTAGGGCTGTAGTAAACGAAGAGAAAATGTGAAAAGAAACGATAACACATCCCAAAGTGGTAGTGAGGGATCTGACGATGAAGAATCCAGGTTAGAAAGAAAATTTTCACGGACATTTCACTGGTAAGTATGGGGTGTCATTACCGTCAAAACTATTATGTTTCGTTAATATCTACCGGTTCATTATTATACAGTTTTTTCGTTATTATTATTCCCAAGTTCATCATGATCATGCAATGTCTAGTTATTAATTTGCATTTCTTTGTTATTATTATACACTGCTTTGTTAGTATTATGCACTGTTGATTTGTTATTATTATGCGCTGTTTCTTTATTATAAAGCATTGGTTTGTATTGGCACACACTGTTTCGTTATTATTGTGCAATGTTTCATTATTTGTACCGATTTGTTATTATTAGGCACTGTTTCAGTATTATTTTGCAATGTTTCGATATTATCATGCACTGTGGCATTATTATGCAGTGTTGTACTATTATCATCACCTAGTAAAATTTCATGCGCGTGTGAGTAGCTGGTACGTTGAGCAGGGCAGAAAGACAAACGAACATGCCGACAGATTTTGATGGCAATCATAAACTTGTCAAATTGTGTTTTGTTCATGGGTGTGAGGATGGCTTCACACCTGTGTATTTACCCTGCAATGCTAACAATGAAGCTGCCACAGTATTCTAAAATTTCATAAAAGCAGTAGAAAACTGGGGATTGCCCTCCAGAACCAGGTGTGATGTTGTTAGGGAAGTGAAAATGTGGATGTTGTCAAGAATAAGTTAAACACTTGTGGTCCAGGTAAAGGGTCAGCTCTTGTGGGTAAGAGAATGCACAATCAACAAATTGAGCACCTCTGGTGGGATGTATTTAAGGATGTTTTAAACAATTGTCACAATCTGTTTTCATTAATGGAGGATCTGAATATCTTGGAGTATTAAGCAGAGAATGACTTATAGTGCTTACATTATGCATTCCTTCATCACATGAACCATTGTTTGGATGAATGGTCTGCTGCATGGTTGAGACATCCCATGTCCACAGCAAACAACTATACACCCCTTCAGCTTTGGGTCCAAGGGTCATTGATGACATCTGAAGAAGGTACCAATCCTACTGGAGTAACTGACAAGTATGGTATTGACTGGGATGGACCTATCCCACTTGATGACAGTTCAGTAGACATTCCACCAACTAGTCCTGCTTTAACAAGTGAACAACTTACACAGTTTGAGGAAAGAACTATGGCACTTCAAGAATCAACATTAACAGAAGACAAACTTAAACTTTACAAACTCACTAAAAAATATCTTCACCCTTAGTTAAATGTCAAATTCATGGCACCCCTCTGAATGAGCTACTTTTCTCACAAACCAAAATGCAACATCAGTTAGAACAAGGTGGTTGGTTGCTTTTATTGTGTATATTTGAATTGAACTTGTACAATTCGTTTTATAGATCAACAGCAAAACAGTTTCAGCACAACTCTAAACACAACTGCATTGAAAAATTAAAATTACTTCATATAACTAAACCTTTAGACACCTTTAAATGGCAAGTGTTATCAAAGCAAAATTTGCCTCAAATACCATCAATATCTATTTTAATGGTATATTTCTTTAAAAATTGCTAAAGCAATGGCATTAAAACATTATACTGCAAATATGTGCAAACTACAAATATTTTTTACCAAATGTAATTCTTATCCTGAGAAACATTTTCCTGTTTCAAATGACTGTGCAGAGCAGTTCATTTAAAGGTTCATCAAAGTTTAAAAATCCAAATATCAATGAAGCAAGCATAACTGAAACAGCCACCTGTGAATTGTGGTAAAACTGTTAATAAATTGCTTTAGCATACTGGAGACCAGTTTAACAAATTACATGTCATAGTACAGCCCAGGAATCTTCAATTGGCAGCTTGCTGTCTAGATGTGGCCCATGAAACGTTCTTGAATCTATCAAAATTTTTTGGCTTGGGAACGCCAAACAACCACGGCCTTTTCCATCCATAAAACCGGCACTGTAAAAGGAAAAATCTCTGGCCTCCACAGTACGTAGACTATGCAGTAGATCTCGAAGTGCAGTACACACCACCAACACGATCACTCGTTGCTCAATAGTCGATTATTTATCACGGGAAAATCAGTAATTTTATAGAAAATCGGGCAAATTGAAGGACATTGTCTCTCCTTGGCATGTTTTCATTTAAAATTTCACAATTATACGCCAAGAACCTACACACCTTGAAAGTTCTCCTCCAATTTCTTCGATGTAACCTATACAAAATATACGGCGCACCTTGAAAAGTGGTCACTTCAATATGGCCGCCACGGCTGACTTCCGGCTTCACTTTTTGAACAATAGTTGCTCTATCCAGTCCTATTTTTCAGATCAGTGCTATAACTACATCCCCCCAGCGGTTCTATTTTGACACAAAAAAGGCGCGACAATGTCTTCGTCGGTTAATCGGAGAGCGTTCGGCAACAGTTGTGTTAGAAGTTTACAAGAAAAAAGTAGTTAAAGTATGCAAATATATTGTAGCTCCTAAAGTTTCTATGACAACCCCCTTCAGTGAGTGATGAAAGAGGACAAATTGACCCCACTGCCTTGCCCCTCTCCTTTCCCCAGCATTGATACACAGTGGCACTATAGCATGATGGCACAGTAGCTAGTCCAAGCCTGATGTTTCTAAATGGTTCTTTGTGACATAAAATAATCAGCCAAAATTGCACGAGTGTCTTCAGGATCCACTGTTGCATTGTCATTAAAACCACACAAGGTTGGTTCCTCCACAGATGAATTTACACATTCCCACTCAGGCAGAAAATTGTTGTTTTGCATTTCACATAAATTATGCAGGATGCAAGAAGTCTTTGTTACTGGAATAATTGAAGTAACACACATATCTACATGTTTGGAAAATCTGGTAAATCTGCCTTTCCACATCCCAAATGTATTCTCCACTGTCATTCTGGCACAACTCAGAGAATAATTAAACACATGCTCAGCCACTGGTGTGTTACTGCTTGCTTGATAAGGTTTCATCAGCAAGGGTAGCAAAGTATATGCAGGATCACCAATAAGAAAAGGGGATATGTCCTCACCTTGTATTTGTTTTGTGGATATTCCTGGAAAGAGCTGCTTCCTGTTGCCCTTTTGGTAGATTGATGAGTTGGACAATACTTGGACATTGTGTACACTCCCTGGCCAACCAATGACCACATCTCTAAATATACAACAAGAATCCACAACAGCTTGCATTATAATGCTATGGTATCCTTTTCGATTTACATAAACCAAGTGATTCTCTTTAGAAGCTATCATTGGTATATGTGTGCCATCAATGGCACCAGCACACATGGGTATTCCCCATTTTTTCTCGTAGCTGTCAATAACTTTTACAAGATCCTCTCCAAGTGGAAATCTAATTACTCTTGACAGCCGGCGGTTGATAGCCTCGCAGACATCTTTAATGCAGATGCACACAAAAGAAGTTGCCACACCGAAGAGATGTGCAATTGTCCAGTATTCTGCTGTTGATGCAAAGTAGTAGAGAGTTAAAGCAAGTCGATGCTGAGCAGATATGGCCTTACGCATTGCTGTATCTTGTCTAAATATTTCTTCTTGTATTTCATGTAACATGAACGTGAACGTTGCTTTAGTAACTCGGAAGTTCTGATACCACTGTTCATTAGTATATAACAGAATTACCATGTCAAACCATGTGGTGGTTCTTCGATGCATCCAAACATCTCTCATGCGTGGCCGGTGAATGCAAGCCAACACAACATTTACATGAGAAAATGTTTCCTTTCGTCTTTTCATCAATATATCTACTATTGAAACCTTTTTCTTTCCTTTTTTCATCCGAGATTCTTGTCGCCTTCGTTTCATCAAATACCACATTATTGAACGAACGTTGATCGTGTCGGCCATCTTTGTACTAAACAAACGTACTTACATGATAAAGACTCGCAAAATGTGCTTCAACCGCTGACAAAGCATACCGTAGTCATCAAAAAGTAGAAGTGCCTTTTCGCGTTGTTTGGGGTGCCTACCAGAGAAAACTTAATTTGTAAAAACGGTCGTGTAAACGGTACATGGCGGGCCCAAAGTCTAGGCACCCGTGCCAAATTTTAAGGGTGCCGTGCCCAAAACGCTTGTCGTGTAAAGGCCGGCTTACAATTTTGGCTGATTATTTTATGTCACAAAGAACCATTTAGAAACATCAGGCTTGGACTAGCTACTGTGCCATCAATGCTGGGGAAAGGAGAGGGGCAAGGCAGTGGGGTCAATTTGTCCTCTTTCATCACTCACTGAAGGGGGTTGTCATAGAAACTTTAGGAGCTACAATATATTTGCATACTTTAACTACTTTTTTCTTGTAAACTTCTAACACAACAATTATTTGATAAACAGAAGTATAGTCAATAGATGCTACAGTAAAAAACATGTGCTGTTGTTACTACCAATGGATGCATTACTCGTGCTGGTATCATGACTGTTTTCATTTGACATGGAAGATGTGCTTGCAAGAGAAGTATTGATGGATACAGTAGGATATTGAAAATTGTAATGATGTGTATGATCTTGCCCTAGAGCATTGCCCATAAGCATCTGAATCATATTCATCTCATGTTTTCTCTCATCCCATCTTCTCTGGTTTTCTAACAAGGTTTGCTGCATAATAAACTCTTATTCCTTTCTCATTTTCTCTTCCTCCCATATCTGAAATCTGTAAAAAAACAGTAGTAGTCGTAGTGATGATGATGATGATGATGATGATGATGATGATGATGATGATGTTGATGTTGATGTTGATAATAATAGTGAATAAAGAATTTGCATGTCAAAAATAGGATGATCAAAGGCACAGTCAATGTTTTTAAGCAATACCCAAAAAGGGAATATTTGATAAGAGGTGTTTACACCATGACACCGTTAACTAAAATCCACATTAAAAACAAATTGTCAGTGTCAAGCAGAGTAAGTTATACTTTTTACCTGACAAAATCGTCCTTTGCATTGTCTTGGAATTTCTGGAATACAACATTGAAAGACTTCTCAACATTACTCCTTTTCCTTTTCTTTACAGAAATGGCACTTTTTTCCTTTCTTTTGAAGGTGGATCTACATTCTCAGCCACTTCTTCAGTGTCAGAAGCTAATAATAAAAATTAGATTGTTAACTTTAAATTCACCTGACATATTTGTCCAACACTACATAAGTCCTGTAAAAAAAATTGACACACTCCATAGACATATTGCAATTCATACTCTAACCTAGGATGTTTTTTTTTGATGCACTGTATGACATATCAAGCTCTAAAATTAATAAAGCATGCATAACTTACTTTCATGCATTTCATCCACAGGATTAGCTTTGTTTTGACAATTTGGGCAGGCAAACTCGTCGTCTTCAGCGTAGACTCTTACACAGCCTGATTCTGAGGAAATAACTCCGGCTGAATTGATAACTTGTTCATAATCACATGTGTTACATTTCTGAACATGTAAGTGACTTTCACCATATTTCATTATTAGTTCTGTCAAAACCCAAAAGATAGAAAATTGATTAATAGTACTTATGCACAGCAATTAAATTCGACATTTATTTTTTACTTGACTAATGTTAATTTAGATGCCAGAAAAAAACAGGTTTTAATACCTATATAATACCTGAGTTTGGGATGTCTTTTCTCTGTTATACTGTCATCGAATTCTGCCATTGTGTCTACCAAAAACGGTGGTTCGACATTATGCTTATCGGATAAAAATCCATCAATTTTCGAAAAAAATTTCCAATCTTTCTGCTTGCTTGTTCCAGACCTTCGCTTCCTGTCTTTTTCCAACTTATATTTTTGTCTAAGGTTCTTCATCTTGTTGACAATCTCCCGTACTGTGAAACCTTCACAAAGTCCCTTGTTTTGCAATTGAATCTAAAAATGTTTTCGGTAACTCAGCAGTTAAAAAATTATAATGAAAAATGGGTCCGCAGTAATTGGCGTACACTGTTGCAAATGAACAAAAAAGACGGGTGAAAACATTTCTTGTAAACGGTTATTTACTCAGAATTTTCAAAAAGCATTTCTTAGTAAAAGCAAACACATAATTTGACACAACTTCTATAGCAGCTATACATAAATGTTAAAAAAAAATCTTGATGAACTTACCAGCAATGTTTTGTATATCTTTGACGTTTCTTTAGACGTTTTACAGTTGTCTAAAGATAACTGAATCGTTTCTTCTCCCCATAGATCGATTAGCAAGTTTGTGGCGGCATCTGACCATGACACACCGCGGTGTTTGCGGTTTTGTTGAACTTTACCTTTCTCTTTTTTTTCCTTGTTTTTTGCCTTGATCAGCATGTTGTTTTTCGCAAGACGCCATGCTGGAAATGAACGAATTGTTTTGCGCATGTTCCATCTGAATTACTTCCCGAATTCTTTCGCAATTTAGGCACGGCACGGCTAGCTTGCCGGGCCGAGACTACCTTTTCAGATGGTCTCGGCACCCCTAAATTTTTTGGCACCAGTGTCGATCTCTTTACCGTTTACACGACAAAATTTAGGAGTGCTGGACCATAAATATTGGGCATCCGTACCAAATTTTAAGGGTGCCTTTCCCAAAACGCTTGTGGTGTAAATCGGCCTTAAACTTTTATGCACGGGTACCAAATTTTAAGAAAGTCGCGCCGTTTACACTTTGAAAATCATCCGTACAGTGCCTGAAAATAGCGGCACCCCTGCCAAAATTTTAGCCGTGGCGTACCTAAAATGTTGATAGTGTAAACGGGGTCATAAATATCAAATTTTAATATGTCCGTGCCGTTTACACTGTGAAAATCGCCCATGCCGTGACAAAAAATAGCGGTATCCGTGCCAAAATTTTAGCCTTGTCAATGGGGTTATAAGTGGCAGGATTGCAGTTTTAAAAACGCAAATGAAAAAAGAAAACGGTTCATCCTTCTATGTGTACTGCTCATAACTCAAATCTTGTGCTAAGTGATTTCTGATCTGGCACAAGGTAATGTTGCAAATAAGAAGATGTAAAATTCGTCAAAGAAACATGTGCTGGTTAGTTCTTAGCATCCTCAGAGATACATGAACAGGAATTTTTCATGATTATCTGACACTGCCGAAGTCAAATGAAAAATGTTGACTCGAGCAGGATATGAAACTTCGGGATACCGGTCCGCCGCTCTACCTGCTTAGCTATCGAGTCCACAGGGACTGGTGGCAAGTTTTTATCCTATTTAACTGCACGAGATATTCTCGCAACAACTTAACGCTATCCATGAGAGGATGTGTAGTGTTTCAATTCTATTTCAGAATCATCCTCAGAGATGCATCAACAGAAAATTTTCATAATCATGAAAATTAAGAGAGACATTAAAGAAAGATTACCGGAGAAACCGCTATTACATTCCTCAACAGTTGAAAACATGCTTGACGGTATGCTGTGTATCCGAAAGGTTATTGGATAACCTGTTGAACAAAATCGCCCAGAAGTTATTGAACGGCGGCGTGAATATGTAGCTTGGCTTCTTGAAGAGGCAATAGAAAATCAAATCGTCTTCATGGAGAGGTTTCAACATTAATTCAACATATACAGACTTTGTGGCCTTTCCACAACGTATATTCTCAACGCCTCTTACCGAGAGCAACACGTATGCGCCAACTGGAAGATGGGTGATGTATCTCCACTGTCCAAAAGGAAATCCGTGTATAACCTAAAGAAACATCTGAGACCGATATTGCTTCTATAATGCATCTCCAAACTAGCGCAAGAATTTCATGGTATATCAAGCCAGCTGTTTTGAAAGTGATAGACCCGAACCAGTATGGACCAATTCCAAAGTCATCAACTACTATGGTGCTAATCGATATGCTGCATCACTGGATTTTAGGGACTGATGAAAATGGGTCAACCATTAGAACACTTCTTTTTGACTGAATAATCTATATATAGAAATGTTATTCATTCTTTAAATACCGCTTGTTTTGTTGTTGTTACGTAAACTCTTGAAGAAGGTAGTGTAGTCTACTGAAACGTCGGGTTCTCTAAATAGTTTTTACCTAGCCTCAAGTCATTTTCTTTTAGTAATATGCTTACACCGGGCTACAAACCTCAATTTTTCAGTTATTCATAGAGTTCAGCGCTACAGATTTGAAGGGATGCATCTGAAAGAGTTGGATATTTCATCTTGTCCACCTGTTACTGCTAAAATGCCTCATTTGATAATGCTTAAAGATTACATTACACCTTTTTCTGTTCATTACAAGAAAATATACTATCATTAACGTCTACCTCAAACTCATTAACGCAAAAATACATTCGTTTTTCAAATCGAATTTTCATTCAAAAATCCAATTGACATTCATTAATGAAGATACGCAACCATTTGCATCGAAGGGTATTCTATGACCCCAACAGACGACTATTAACAACATTCTACTATAAATTAGGGATAATAAAATTTCATGAGATGATAGATTAACGATCGTCAAGCTCTATCCTCAGAAAAACGATTTCTGAGCCCCAGACGCGGGGATCGAACCCGCAACCTTCTGTCGACCGGTGAGACGTTCTAACCATTGAGCTACCAAGAGTAAGATGGTGAGCTAAGGCCCAAGTTGGACATATGTGCGACCTAAGCGGAAACCATCATATGTTGATAATGATATTGATGAAATTTATATTTTAGAAGTGTGAGAGCTTGGAGACATCTTGAGATGATAGATTACACCTTTTGCTGTTCATTACCAGAAAATATGCTACCATTAACGCCAACCTCAAACTCAATAACGGAAAAATCCATTCATTTTTTTCAATTTACATTCATTAGCGTTCATACTCAGCTATTTGCATCAATGGGTATTCCATTGTGCCAACGGACGGCCATTAACATCATTCTGCTATACATTAGGGGTAATAAAGTTTCAATTACACAAGGTATTTCTCTTGCGTTAATTTTTTGCGTTAATGAGTTTCAAGTTGGCGTTAATGGTAGTATATTTTCTGGTAATCATCAGCAAAAGGTGTATTGTACGAGTTGCGATGGCCCTTGGGGTGGTCTTGGACTTTCTTGCGAGACGAGACCCCCAAGCCATCCCGGCTGTTACTTTACTGTTGATTTATGTCTTGTGATCAATTTGTATCATCTGCGAACGTTCTTGTGATAGAACAAAATACACAATTTGATTAATCATAGGTATAAATTTTAAATAGTTAAGATATGATACTGACCAGCTAATTAAACAGAATGTGGTAGCTTGGTTTATGTAAATCTCCAATACGCATTGTCCACATGCTCTAAACTCAGAAAATTTTCTGAGTTACAGAAAGTGCAAAATTACTGGTTCGATGCTTCGATTCCCGTCAGGGTTTCAGAAACCTCTCTTAGTTTAGAGCTCGAGGAGCATGCATATATGATATTTACACATGCACAGCAAGCTACCACATTCTGTAGGAAATTTTTGTGTGACAGAATCATATTGTTTTAAACCCCTACCGTGACCAGTTGCTAAAAAATGCAGCACTTGGACCTCCGGCTGGGAATCGAGACCGCAGCCCTGGGAATCTCGTTCAGCGCATGAGCTCTGCCAATTGAACCTCGAAAGACTTTGTTAGAGCTTGGCCACTAGTTCTGTAATGCCCGTAAATTCTGTACAATGTTATCTTGTAATTAGCTCTCTAAACATGTCGAATACCAGCAAAATAAGGAACGTTTCGTCTACAGTCTTAGTCTGTGTATCTCTACATTTCGAGCATCTGACCGGAGATCATTTCATGGTTTGATTCCTGTCAGATGCTCAGCATGCGCATTTGAGAGTTCTAGCTTGTGCTTTCGCCCTTCCTTGGTAAGTATAAAAAGGAATTTTAGTACTTGCCGCATAAGTTTTAATTCCCCTTCATATTTCACTGCTTTCCTTTATCTACTTTTCGACGAGTCTGTGTTTTGTTTTAGTATGGGCGGGCGAAAACGTTAGCTCGTCCGTTTTCGTTACTTTTCAGTTCACAGTTTTCATTTATTTCATTTTCAACTAGTTCATGGTTTAATTCAACACGGGTGAATAAAAATATTAGCCCAGATTTTTTTCTTCATTTCATACCTAACTTCTTTCCCTCGTGTAATTTTCGGCAAGTTGTTTGCATGGATGCTTTGCACATATTCCCCTGTTCGTGGAAAATGCTTCCAAGCAAAAGAAACGCTATAAATTATTCGATTTGTTAAACGTCGGATCTCTGAAATTGTCTTCCTTGTGGATTTTTTTTACGTCATACGTAAAAGGATAATATAAGCATGGGCAGATAAAAAATAACCATGCTGATTTAGTAATCCCTTGTGGCCTCTTAATTCTATATCCTAACCATAATCATTTCATGGGGTACTCTTTTCTTTCATGTCTTCCTTGATCGCCGGCCCCTCTTTCTATTTGCTAATTGATATATTCCTGATTTCATAAATTTAAACATGTATAAATAAAAAATTTAAGTTCTAAACCTAAAAGATAAATTCACAAGACTTAAAATAAACGAATGTTTTCAGTTCACATGATCATTATAAGATGATACTGTGGGTAGAAAACTTTCGGTTCCTTAAACTTTTGTAATTTTATTTATCCTGGCGTGACCACACAAATTATAAATTCTTACATATGGAGAATGTTGACCTATGAGATCAAACCTACTCGAAAAGTTGAATCTTTTTGGTTCTCTGTGACTGACTTCAGGCAGTCTAAGATGTTTTATTGAAAATTTTTGGCTCTAATGTCGTCGTCGGATCCAATTTATTGTAGTACTTATACATGATGTTATGTACGTTTCATAAGAAGGTTCTCATAAGAAGATTAAGTAATGTAACTATGTCTTATATTCTGTCTCATAGTGTATACGGAGTGAACGAGCTCCAATTGCCCAACTTCCCTACTCAGAAAATTTGGCGGATATACTAGCTAAAAAATTGAAATCTAAATATAATTCTTGAGTTATTGTCTGCAAAAATTGACATTCAAAGTAAAAAAAAAACAACTTAGGTTTCAGGTTTTCTAAATCTGTACACTTGTTAACCCGCTCAAACTTTACAACGTCACCCTAAAGCAAGTTATATATGTATGCTCGACCAGGAAATATTTATTCACTGACCGAAAATATATGTAACTGCACTTTTTGTTTTAGTATTGCCAGCATAATTATCTGAATTCTTTATAAAAGTTTTTCTGCGTCTTAGAATTAAAAACCAAGGAACAGCGAAAGTGAGATGTATAAGACACCGCTCGATTTCCCTGTAGGCAGCGTTTCATGTCATATGACATTGTGCGAATCTGCCTGTGCGTGCAAATGAGTCAGTTTTCCCAGTTGCTTGCGTAATCTTTTGACAGTGAAGTTTTATTTTCCATATCATAACTATTATACTAAAACTTTTTGTACTATGGCCGATGGACCGTTTAAAATGGTTTGTTTTCAATTCCCAATGCATTGGCAATTGAAATTTACTGAGGACGTGTTTGGGCCAAAGACGAAAGGGGCTGGTGGCCTCAAGCAAACGTGGTCCGTGATTGGTTAGCAGGAAAATCGACAGCCAGTAGGTGTTATTCATTAGTTTGTCCTTGAGAATTAACCAATCATAGCCTCTGTTATAGTTGTCATTTGTCCTCATTCACTAAAACTTTTCGGCCGCTGATTCAAGACAGAAAAATTTCAAAGCGAAGGGGAGATACTATGAGGTATTTGGTCGCCGTCGTCGTTACAAAGAAGCCTTAAATAAATGCACGTAAGTTTCTCCATTTGTTTGGGTTTCTTGCCCTATTTGGTAACATCAGAAATCTTATCCACGCTATCCTCAGCATCTTGATTAGGAAGCAACTTTGCTCGATCCGTGTCGAAGTCAATGCACGTAAAACTAGTGTTTGAGGAAGCCTCTGGTGGTTCATTTCTACTCTTTAAGAGCCTGAAATCATCAAATAAATAGAAATAGCTGGTATAAAAATTTAGCATCGTTTTCTGTTGTATTGTAATTGTGGGTAATTCCTGTATCCGTTCATTTGTGACACGTAAATTCTTTGACGTACATGTACTCCTCCAACCAACGACATTGTCTTTCAGCAAGTTTTTTCATATCCCTTCAACGGCCATAGGCTGAAACATTTCGTTGAAGTCATCTGACATGTACTGTACCACTTGACACTGTAGACTTGCGTTAACTAGTGAATTCGTGGTGATGGTGTTTGTAGTAGAAAACGTAAATTTTACGATAGAGTAATTTCGAAGTGTTTCTAAGACGGTCACCTCTTTGTCATCAGTTTGTTTGAAATGTAACTGATTTAGTTTCTCCGTAAGGTATCATGTTTAAAGTAGAAGGACTACAACAGCAGTATGTTGCATGTTTTAGTGCTTTCTCATGTACGCGTGATTAACGTCTGAGGGAACCTTTTGTCTGTGGCTCGATAAACTGCAAAGACAGCGAAATAGTGTCATGCATTAATCATCAAGAGGAGTGAAACAGCGAGTCATTGAAATTTCCATTTTTCGTTACCTTTCATCATGCTTGGTAGCAGATCAATAGAATTGTTTCTGAGAAAGAGTATCGAAAGGTTTATGTCCGGTGAGTCATGACTAAAACACTCGGAAGTACTGAACTAATTAACACAGTTGAGAAGGGAATTTTCTGTTTACTTTTAGCCAGGGGCAATTTTTCATCAAGGCTTCTGTTAAATATTAAAGAGGGCACTCACATTTGCACCCTCCATATTTGTTTTATAATAGTCCAAATCCCTGAGAAAAATTATTCCAGGTTGGGGACAGAGTGTTTTGTATATGATT
Organism: Heliopora coerulea; assembly: GCA_030142905.1. Taxonomy (NCBI): domain Eukaryota; kingdom Metazoa; phylum Cnidaria; class Anthozoa; order Scleralcyonacea; family Helioporidae; genus Heliopora; species Heliopora coerulea. Next base: position 794,862 of record JASJOG010000050.1, read on the forward strand.
TTCAAATTCTAATCAACTAATATGTGCAATTTTTTTAGATTATACAAGAACAAGATGAGACGAAGAGGCCAAAGGACAATAGATGCCAAACTGTTCCACAAAACCCAACACACAGTAAGTGCCCAAATATTGAAAAGGGCAAAGGGGGATGTGCCTACAGCAGTTGAAAAGATAAACAATGAGTCCTTGAAAATGCCAAATTTACCAAAGAAGCGGAAGAGGGCTACCCCCTCTGAAGATAAAGTAAGAAAGAGAACCTTTGACAAAAATGATGTGGAAAAACAGTCTGCCATGAGTGAAGTGGTTACAAAAGAAGTGTACCTGTCGGCTAAAGGCTCCATAAAACCTTATCAAAAAGAATTGAAAGATGAGGAAGGCACTGACAGTGCAATTTCTGATGATGAGTACAAGAGCGATGGCACCAATGAGCAGTTTGCAAACCAGAAACCCAAAAGGAGGCAGTCCTCTGATACATATACTGGCACCAGGAAAACAACTACCACAGCTAATTCATTAACATCTCAGAAATATAAGAAAGGAGATGTAATTACCACACAAAATGGAATACGAAAAAAATTTAACGGAAAACAGTGGAGAAGACTATGTTCAAGAGACTTTTGCAACAAAGAATCACAGAGGCGTGGGTTTTGTTCAAGGCATTTATCAATGAAGGGGAAAACTATTCGTACCAACTCATCAATTCCTGGAGAAAGAAGAGGTAAAATAATCAAGGAAGGTGGAGAAATAGAATGGGAGTCTGGTGGAGAAAGTGATAGCAGCATTCAAAGAGAATGTGACAGAAGTAGCAGTTTTGATAGTGATATTAAAGAGATGGAAACAGAGGCTGCGATGAGCCTTGTCTCACTTGGTTCAAGAGGACCAACTCCTTTTTCCAATATAAACACACCACTTCCTTACTCATCCCAACCACCTTCACCTTTTGGAGCACATTCAACCACATTTGCAGATATTGGTCCCATGACTACGCATCCTCCCATGAATTCGACTCCAACAAAAAGCCTGACCCAAGTTGCCTCCAGGATAGGACATTTTTCTGGGAATGAATTACAATTCTCTAATCCAAATGCCATCAGTCCAGATTCTGGTATACAGGTTTTTAGCAAAGAGGACAGAGGAAGTTTTAATAATACTCCTTCATCCCTTTTGTCACCTGCTCCTGTTTTATCACCTCGTACTCCTACCACAAAAATGACATTTTCACCAGTATCACCCCTTCATAGCCGAACTACATCTCCTGTTCTGCCTACCCCTCCTGCAATAAGAGGGAAGAGGAGGTTTCTGGCTCCTAATCTCCCAGCTCCCTCTGCTGTGACTCCACCTGCAAGTCGTCACATCTATTCCCCAGTTCCTCAGTCCTTACCAGTTACATCATCAAGTATATTTACTCCTTTTACCCAAACCCAATCAGCTAAATCAGTAAACCATAAGAAATATCTGAGTGAGTTGAATTGTAGCAAAGTCAGTCAGTTCAAAATATGTGATCAGACAGTGAGTGGGAAAGAAGCAGTGACAACCAACCCCAGTTATGAAATTGAAACTTTAGTGAGCTTACCTGACAATCATAATCAGATATTGGCTAGCAGATCTGGTGAAAAAGCTGATTTGACATCTGTTATCAAAGAAGAAAAAACTCAGCTAAAGATACATGCTCACACACCAGAAGTACACATTGGAGGATTTACCACAGCAGTATACCCATGGCAAGCAATTCTTCCAGTATTAATGCATGGCTATGACCATGGAATTACCAAAACTAATGGTTTTAAAACTCAAATGAGCAATGAAGTTGGGATGTCATGGAAAGGAGATCAAAGGAATTTTATGATGCAATGTGAGCAAGGAAGCATGGAGAAGTCAAGTCAACGAACTACAACTCCTATCAGTCAGGATGGTAATTTATACCAGGTGGCCAGAGTGCCTGACAAGACAGCATCAGTGTCTAAAGCAGTGTTTGGGGATAGCAAAAAAGATGCTGAAGATATTGTTGAGAGTTTATCTTCACCACATTCCTGTAAGGTAAGTTACTACTAAAATGAACCACATGTCTGTTTTAATATAATTGTGAATTGTTCTGTTAACAAGTCATTTTAACCACTTTTCATAACTTCAGGGCATAAAATTAATACAACTGCAAATTATTACATGTATGTGATTTTTTTGCTGGCTAGACTAACTGGCATTGGGATGTTTTCATTGGTGATAATCAAATTTTACATTGTACAATATTATTTATTTCACTGTTAATGAAACAGAATTTTCATAAAGATAAATGTATTACTAATGCATTTACCAATTTTTTAACTGTTACAACATCCCAGTCATGTATGAAGAGAGTTTTCTGGTTATTATAATTAATATTTCATCAGTACTTTGCAAAAACAGTTTCAATTTTGGGAGATAATGAGAACAAGACATAAGCAACAAGTCCACTAAGTAAGGGACACTTGGTCTCCTTGTTGGGAAAATTGATATTTTTGGGGGAACTTATGTGTTTACAGATCTGGAAACATTTCTTTGTGTTTAAGTCCCATCAACACAGTGATATGATGTCATTTTTCATGAAAACAGAACTTTCTGAAAAGTCACTGCAGTGTCATGCCAAGTGTGTGTGTGTGTGTGTGTGTGTGTGTGTGTAACTAAACACCCTCCCATTAAATGATGAAGGGGCTATACATGTATTTCAGACTTTCAGAGGTCAAAGTCCCAATATCAGTTATGAAAGGTTCCTATTTCAGTGACTAAACTCCCCATATCAGTTATGTAAGAGCCCTATTCCAGTGACCAAAGTCTTCTTTAACTGCTTAATATCAGTTATGGAGGGCCCCCATTTCATAGCCTGCATGCTATGTAGTCCCAGTATGAAGGACCCTTATTTCAGTGACCAAAGTGCCCTATATTAGTTATGAAGAGTTCATTTTTCAGTGATCAAAGTCCCTTATATCAGTTATAAAAGGCCTCTATTTCAGTGACCAAAATCCCAGTATCACTTAAAAAGGGCTCCCACTTCAGTGATCAAAGTTCCCATATATCAGTTCTAAAGACAAGGCTATGGAATTGCAATTGTCACATTCTGTATTAAAATTCTGAAATTTGAAATTAAAAATTGTAAAGACTGTTAAAGTAGATTATAGGTGGGCAACCAGGCAGTCTACATACATTTAGCTTTCTGAAGAAAGGCGTTTTTGTAGGAGGCCCAAAACCTTAATACCCTCCTCAAGTAATCAACTCTTTAGCACGGCACTTCTTCAAAGTGGAAGATTTTGAAAATGAAATTTCATCATACATGTATGGATAGGAAGTGAAATGGACTCTTTTGAAATGCATCTAATATGTGCATGGTGGCTTAAAGCATACAGTTTGCAGGTTTGGCAGAAAAAAGCAATATTAGAGACAGGAGAAGAACTTCAAGGACAACATAAATCATCAGACATATAATGTATACATGCAAAACCTTACTCAATAAGTATGCTGTACTGTTAGCCAGTTTCTAGAGACTGGAAAAACAAAGCACAAAAATAATGGTACAGGCTGGTGTAGTGGATGTAATTTTATGCTGTACATTTCATAGTGCTGCTGACAAAATCATAAGAATTTTCTTCTTATGATTTTGGAATTTGTATAACTAATCCATTAAGAGGCAAGGGTGCATTTTAGTATTTTACTCTGGTAAACGCCAGACGATTTTACTCGTCAAAGGGACGAACCCTGCCCATTAACGAGTTAATAGAGCTGTTATATTTTGGAGAAGCGTTACAAAACGCAATGCATCATGGTAGAGTGGCACTGCTCCTCGTCGAAGGGTAATGGCTGCCGTGAATCAAACAGTTTGAGTACAAGTTTGCTAAACAGATTTTGGCAGTATTCTCTCATTCCATAGTGGAACTTAATGTATTATACATGGTTAACATATTTTTAACTGTTCTCTGATCGACGTATACGGTAAATATAAGCTTTTTTGTTCAGAAATATGACCTGATGTTTAGTTGCTTTTCGAAAACAAACATGTTTCATGAAAGGGTCTTCAAAACGTTTTCAATTGAGTAGGCTCAGTCGCTGATGCTGATAAAAGATCTTGCTATACAGATGTGTCTCAACCTTCCCGTTGCTAGTTCCCTTCAAGTATTTTGTGATCAGTATTTTTGAAATAGTTACATTTTGTGTCAAACACGAGTAGTTTGTCTTTCCTTCTCATGAAATATTTCGCAAAAAAATTCGCAAGTATTATTGTTTTTTACGAGTAAATGTTCCAAATCTTCTTTTATGCTGATGAAGCTATAGACTTGCTTTCAATTTTTGATTTTACAGTAAATTTCACCAGTTATGGCAAGTAAAACGTACCTAATAAAAAATGTATTTTCGAATCGATCGTAAAAAGGGAAGAAAGAGTTTAATAACGTAGTCTTGGGTCATTAGTAACAGCTGTATTGTTTTTTTATTAAGTGATATTTCTGACTGGTGAAACAAAAATTAAATAAAATGCTTTATAATGGAATTAATCTTGTTTAGAACTTTAAAGTTCATAGCCAATTACCATAGCAGTACACTGTGTTCCACACAGTAGTGTTACATATCCTGGGTGATATCTTCTGATTTGTTTAATAATTCTTTCTATAAATTGCCATGATTGAAGTAGAATTTGACAAAATTTATTGCTGTTCAGTTGCTGTTTGGAAACAAACATTTTTCATGAAAGGGTCTTCAAAACGTTTTCAAGTAGGCTCAGTCATTGATGCTGATGAAAAGTTCTTTCCATACAGATGAGTTTCAACCTTCCCTTTGCCAGTTCCTTTAAATTATTTTGCAATGAGTCATACTCACCAAGTACTTTGCAAAAAATTCATCACTTTATTTTTGTTTTCTACAAGTAAATCGTCCAACACTTCTATCAAGCTGATAAAGTTATAAACTTGCTTTCAGGTTTTAATTTTTTGATAAAATTCACTGGTCATCGCAAGGTAAACATCTATAGTTTCAAATCAATGATGAAAAGGGAAGAAAGGGTTTAATGACATTGTCGTGAGTCATTACCAATAACTATATTGCTTTTTTATTCAGAGATATTTCTGACAGATGAAATAAAAATCAAATAAAATGCTTTATAAAACACTTAATATTGTTTAGAACTTTAAAGTTCAAACCCAATTACCACAGCAGTGCACTGTGTTCCACACAATAGTGTCACATATCCTGGGTAATATCTTCTGATGTGTTTAATAATCCTTTCTATATACTGCTATGATTGAAGTAGAATTTGACAAAATTTATTGCAGTATAACCCTGTGTGAAGCATAATGGTTTGTAGTGGGAAATCTAAAGAAGAAATGGTTTTGTTTAGGGAAAAGTTTGAAATTACATTTATTTCATTTATGATTTTATTTCCTGTATCATATTTTCATCACATAAAATGAAGAGTACACCACTATGTGTCCACATGTGGTGAACATAATATTTGTTTACTAACAACTTGGTATTAGGTGTGCAATTTCCAGTTCACTGACAATAATTACCAATGTACAACACCAACTTTAAGTTTGTGAAACTTGGACAAAGGAGCAGTGGCCAAAATCTTAATATTCAAATCCCTAGCAGTGCTTGACTGTCACTCTTTCACTGATTAGTCCTTGGGTTAATGACATTTAAAACTTACCAGCCAAAAGGCGTCACCTGGTAACCATGCCCTGAATTATGTCAGTATAAAATTAACTGATGTTCTTTATTAATATTTATATTTTGTTGAATTAACTTTGTTTGCAAGCAAACATAAAAGGTTACAATGTTGTTATAGTTTTTTGTGCCTATATGTTTGATTTATTGGTGAGATTTAAACAATGGTTTGTTGCTTGTCCTTAGCCTGTTGATTGTCCATGAGTGATTGCAGGAAAAGAAGGTATACAGTGAGGAGAATTTAAAGTAAAACTATATGCTGAATGATAGCAGAAAAATACAATAAAATACAAGATTAACCAATTATAGAAACTATCATGATTAGTGGGATGACAGTTTATTGAGCAAATGAATAACATGCCTCAGCTATTGATCTATGGAATCTTAATATATATTTTTTTACTTATCTTTCCAAAACCTCTTCTAACAGGACTAGTCCAGTAACTAGTACAGGTAGTTGTCACATTTTAGTAGGCCAAACCCAATTTTCACTGGTTCTGGACTAGTGGACTACCACTAAGGTTGAGCACTGCCTAGAAAGTATTTGCCTTTAGTGGGAAAAAGCCACTAAATAGGGTATTTTTTTCAGACATCCAATCTTCATTAATGAACATAATTTACTTACATGTACTTTTTGTCACAAGCAGAGTATCCTTATGGAATTAATTCAATTTAATCACAGCTGAATGTTTTAAATGGTGTCCTTTTACAACACTAAAAGAGATTAAAAATGTACTTCTTTTGCTTGGCATTAAATGTCACAAAAAGGATAGCCATACTTTGTAAGACATTCTGATGTAATGAAGATAATAGAGTTAAATTTTCTTCTTCCATGTAAACATGGTTGAGGAACCCAATGGTGCAACCTCACCAAATTCCTATCAACTATTCCATAGGCCTAAAACTAAAGTTAGTGGAACCTTGAAAATTTGTTGTCTTAATTATATTATTTTAGAACTGTTCTTAGTTTTGGACACCAGACAAATTTAATTTTCTGAATATAAAAATTTAAAACCAAGCAACATCTCACACCAATTTTGCTCTTTGAAGATAATTTCACTGCCTGACAAAACAACAAATGTACAAAATAAATGTAATTTCAAACTTCTTTGTACCTTTTTTGCTATTCTATATACAAAATACAGAAAGTATTTTTACATAAGGTAACAGGTTGCCTAAGTAACCACAAGGGTTAACATGAAAGCAAGTTTTAGATGAGATTTGTTTTTTATCCAGACTTACAAATACAGCAGATTACAGACAGATGGCAAAAAATGTTTAGTAATGTAGTACACAATTATGAAATCATTCCTTATATAAAGATCACACAAGCAGTATAAATGTTAATGAACCAATTTATGAAAAAAAAATTAGCCTTAATGTAAGTCAAGAATATTAGAAATAAACTCTCTTTTAAATAGGGAGTAAGATAAAGATTTATTTGTTAAACAAATTGAATTCCAAACCTAGGGGCCTTGGTATCTTATATTGAGAAGGCCATAATTGGGTTTTGCTTTTGGAAGAGTGTAAGATTCTTTGGCTGAATGCTTTGTATTATATTTGTGAGTCCTCCTTACAAGCATAAAAAATTCATCAAATACTGGTGGAAGAATGATAATCCAAAAATTATGAAATTTAACTTCAGATCATGGCAATTTATAGAAAAGATTATAAAACAAATCAGAAGATATTACCCAGGATATGTGACACTATTGTGTGGAACACAGTGCACTGCTGTGGTAATTGGGTTTGAACTTTAAAGTTCTAAACAATATTAAGTGTTTTATAAAGCATTTTATTTGATTTTTATTTCATCTGTCAGAAATATCTCTGAATAAAAAAGCAATATAGTTATTGGTAATGACTCACGACAATGTCATTAAACCCTTTCTTCCCTTTTCATCATCGATTCAGAACTATAGACGTTTACCTTGCGATGACCAGTGAATTTTATCAAAAAATCAAAACCTGAAAGCAAGTTTATAACTTTATCAGCTTGATAGAAGTGTTGGACGATTTACTTGTAGAAAACAATAATAAAGCGATGAATTTTTTGCAAAATACTTGGTGAGTATGACTCATTGCAAAATAATTTAAAGGAACTGGCAAAGGGAAGGTTGAGACTCATCTGTATGGAGAGAACTTTTCATCAGCATCAACGACTGAGCCTACTTACTTGAAAACGTTTTGAAGACCCTTTCATGAAAAATGTTTGTTTCCGAACAGCAACTGAACAGCAAGTCGAGTTTCTGAACAAAAAAGCTAATGGTTACCGTATTCGTTGGTCAGAGTACAATTAAAACATGTTTACCCTGTATAATACATTAAGTTATGTTATGGAATGAGAAAACATTGCCAAAATCTGCTTACACAACTTGTATTCAGTCTATGATGTAAGAACTGAATACTGCGTAGACAGTGATAAATAAGTTAAAAGGTTGATAACTGCTGTGACTGTTCTCAAAGAATTCCAACGTTTCGAGCAAAGGCCCTTCGTCAGAGTAGGAAACGTGTTCAGAACACACAGACACGGTGTGGCCACATGTGGTTACCTTGAAGGGGACTTCGTGTCCTATTGTAACACACACCTGCCTTTTGGGCAGAATTTTTATAAATGAACACGTGTTCAGAGCACGTTTCTGTCTCTAACGAAGGGCCTTTGCTCGAAACGTTGGAATCAATCTTAACTTTTTACATCGTATACAATCTGCTCAATTTACGGTAGTCATTACCCTTCGATGGGCAGCATTACCACTACCATGATGCATTGCGTTTTTCATTAGAACGGGCAAGGTCCATTAGCAACTTCTTAAATGTGCATTGTGTTTTGCAAATTGCAATTACATGTTATAGTAGATTAATCTTCCATGTGACCATTGACTGAAATTACAGTATTCACCGAAATTATTATTTGCTCTGGATGCAGACTCTACAGCAGATCTAGGACTACAATGTAACTGAAAGTCACTTACTTTACTGCATGCCAGTTTCAAATTAAAGTAGATTCAGATACAAAATAACTGAATTAATTTTCACTTCCCTACGTGTGCTGTATCTTGAGGTACATGTATGAAGGTACAGTACCAATGGCATCTAGTGCTTAAAGCTTGGAAAGTGAAAAACTTAAATATTTAAAAAATGAAAACTCCATTGGTCATAAATTGTCCATTAACTTGTTTCATTATTTTGCCAGCATTTAACCAGTTGTCAGGTAGAATAACTGTTTATAACGTATAACAATTTACAGGTATTGTTGATGAAGAATCAGGTGTACACTGTCTTGCAAAAGATGGCTCTGGAGCAATGTTTTATACCACATGTGAACGGAAAGTCATGTGTGGTTTATTTAAAAGAACAGTAGAACTAATAACACCTGTAAATGGTGTTTTCAACTCCAGATGCCAGATCTCGTTTTTTCTGTGAAATATTTCAATTTTTTTGGTATGTGTACCTTGTATCATGACATAAGAAGGATAGTTGAAGGATCCTGAATTTGTAGAAAATCATATACTGTCGAGTAGGCAGTATTTTTGACATTAAATGAAATCACTTCAAAGAGTGCAAGTGCATGCATCTCGTAAAGCAAAACATCAGAATACAAATACCAACCATTGTCATAGTAATGCATCAGCCCGCAGCCTCCTTCCGTCATGAAACTAGAATTATTAATGAGATACTGTGCCACTCTGAAGCATGCCTGACTGGCCAACAGATGATGAAATGTGGCCATGCAAAGTATGTTTGCAAAAAACAAGTATGACAAAAAATAAAAAGTAAAACGCAAAAAATAAATATGTTTACTCAATAAATATGCGAGACTCTTGTGATTGACACATCTCTGTTTTAGAACTATTACTGTAGTTATGGTGCATGGTAATTGCACACACCAACAGAGCATGCCTGTAGAAAAAGAAAAATTTCGTCTTGGTAAATATAAATTTCAGTTTGGATCAGACGGTGGCCAGGGCCCGAGTCCAGGGGAAGAGCCCCTGGTGGGGGTTGGGGTTGTCGAGCTGGATTTTTCAGTTTGGTCAAGAAAAACGTCGTCTTGGCTCAGCACATCTAGGAGGCTTTTCTACAGGCATGCAACGGAGTAGGATGGAAATCAGAGACAAAATTGAGAAAAAAAGAGGAAAACATAGGGAAAGACAGAAAAGAAAGGTGTACAGGATAAAAAACGAAGGGAGAAAGAGAAACACATGGATGTAAAGTATTTGAAAAGAATTTGGCTTGGTCATGCATTGAAAGTATGGACCAGATTAGCTGATAATATTTGAACCACTTACAGTAGTTTGTTAAGCCTGTTTTCCACAAGTCAAATTTTAGGTGACGGGTTTGTCAACGTACGGTATTCAGTATTTTTGAATTCACCTTACACTTTACTCTGATGAAGGGCTTGAAACATCAGCAAGCCGTGTTTTGGCAGAGAACTACAATACCTCCAAAACCTTACTACTTCGAAACTGTGAACTCAGCGCTCTATTTTTAACGTTACTGGCAAGGAGATTTTGGTCCGATTTGCGTGTACACTGTAGGTGGAGTAGTTTAGGATGGATATACAGCCGCTCCCAGACCACCTTGTCCAGGTGGACAAACTAAACCATGGCTAAACTGGATCAGTCTGAGATATGTAGACATGAGTTTTAGCGTTCATACCACTTGGGTCTTTCGCTAGAATTTAAGATCAAACCTAGTAGATTTATCTCAAGCGTGAACGGCCCTTGCAATGTTGTGACGAAGCCCAGGTCTCTCTTCGGAATTTTTGCTAAGTTCAATTACGTATGACAGGAAACCTTTAACTCTATAGTAGGTGAAATTATCCTAATATATTGCAGTTCATTTCTTAGAAATGAATATTCTTTGGCCAACAGACCAAGACAAACAGAAACCCTTTAAGGCCTATCCACACGATACGATCGTCGCATATGATTCTTCACTTTGGCGTATGCAATTATGCCGTAAAAACATAATACCTGCTTGCTATTCGCTCGCTAATGTTGCAATTGGTCCTTAAGACTCTTATGACTGAATCGGATACATCAAAATGAACAATCGTTTGCGACAGTCGTATCTTGTAGATGGGCCCTTACAATACACCGTTTCACAGTCTTTGCCGCATCGTTTTCGGGTAGGCATTTTTAAGCGTGGACCCGTTGAAAACCTAATTATTTTGGATTGCGAGAGTGAATTGAATTGAGAGACTTTTCTCAAAAATTATAATAACTTAACTCAGCATGTGATTGTTGGAATGGTTTGTTAGTCAACGTATGTAATTTACCTAATTACAGAGTGAGTTTGAGCTAGCGAGTCTCGGCTTAAAATAGTGAAAATTTTGCCTATTTCTTTCATTGTACTTTTCATTGTTGGGTTAACAAATGTAACATAAGAAACTGAATAAAGACTCGTTTACAGCAGCGCTAATTGTTTTACCAATGACGACTTCCGTTTTTATCTCAAAACACTGAGGATTCATCATGTGATTAACATAACTTCGGATTTAAAATTGGCATCGCAGTAGCACGACGTATGAACTATTGGCGTTTTTTCTGGAGGACGTGGTATTCATGCCTAAGACGGGTAGTCATAAGGGGCATTCATCCAAGACATTTCATTGTAACAAACTGCGGCACGTACAAGTCTAGGCCAAAATAGGCTGCGAACACTCGTATAAATGGTCTACCGTGAGGTTCGCAGCTTAGGTAAGTCGCGAGGGAGTACGTAGGGGTGCACCAGACTATTCGTGTTGTGATTGATGCACTAAATTTGATATTTGATAGACATAATCCACCTTGGGGTCGCTTTCTGAATATGAGGCAAAATTTGTGGGTTGTCATTACCGAAGTCGTTTATCAATCATCCATTCATGGTGTAAATTACACTTATGACGTTTAAACTGAGATGCCTCATGTTTAATGGAGTGGCTGTCAGAACGCGTTTGCCTGTGTCAATAAACTGCGTTTAGTGCAATGAATACTCACACGTGACATGAATGAAGTCTTGATAAGAGCGACAGGTGAAAAGTACAGACCTCGCGGAATGCTCTGAACTTTATAAAGTCAAGTGTTGCCAAAGAGAACTCGTGCTGTTAAACTAGAGAATCGTTTGCCAGAGATTATCCAGGCGGAAATCTTAGTCCAATAATAAATATCAAAACCCAGCACAAAATGCGCAAGAAAGGCGTAACAAATAAACGTCTAACGTTTCGTTGTTTGCCTTACAACGTCTTCAGAGATAATGAATAAATGCCTAAGCAAAAGTATTTACAAGTGTCAAAAATTAGCCAATCAGAATTAATTATAGATAAGAATAGAGAGAAAGCGGTGAGAATAATAATAATAATAAGAGGTGAGAAACAGTAAGACAGAAAGAGACGTAACAGATTTATTGGAGTAGAAAAAGTGGTGCCCGAACGAATGTTTGTATTTAGAGAAGGTTTTAGCTTATTTATGAAAAGGCTTTCACGAAGGAAGTGTTCATTTTCGAAGGAGCAAGAAGAAAGAATTTTGAAATCGTCAAATGAAATAGGATGACCCGTTTCCAGATGGTGGGAAAGGATACTTGAGGGGGAAGGAGTTGTGCGTTTCTTGCCAGTTAGTGGAGAAATCCCCATGTGTTTGGACGCACGTGTATAAAAGGCGGGTAGAAGGACGTGCAATAAACCTAATATCAATGCGGGGATAGAAACGAAAACTTCACAATTAACCTACACTGCCGAAGTCAACTGAAAAATGTTGACTCGAGCGGGATTTGAACTCGCACCTTTGGGATACCGGTCGCCCACTCTACCTGTTGAGCTATCGAGTCCACAGGGATTGGAGGCGAGTTTTATCCAATTTAAGTGCACGAGATATTCTCGCGACAACTTTTCATAATACCTTGAGGATGATTCTGAAATAAAATTGAAACACTGCACATCCATCATCATGGATAGCGTTAAGTTGTCGCGAGAATATCTCGTGCACTTAAATTGGATAAAACTCGCCTCCAATCCCTGTGGACTTGATAGCTCAACAGGTAGAGCGGCGGACCGGTATCCCAAAGGTGCGAGTTCAAATCCCGCTCGAGTCAACATTTTTCAGTTGACTTCGGCAGTGTAGGTTAATTGTGAAGTTTTCGTTTCATAATACCCTGAGGATGATTCTGAAATAGAATATGGGGATAGGCTTGTCAAGAAAACAAGCAAGATTTTCTCCAAATCACCAACATTATCCACAAATATATTAAGCGCATTTTATGCTTTTCTTTTCCATTCACCGAACAGCACTTTGTTCAAATTCGGACCAGTTGAAAACCTTCTTACTTCCGCCTATCCTCATATTGATATTAGGTTTATCGCATGCTCTTCTACCCGTCTTTTTCAACTCTCCTCTTTTAAGGATAGAATTCTCTTACGTTTAAGATCACATGTTGTCATTATTCCTCTTGTCGAAGTTGCGGAGCTTCGTACGTCGGCGAAACCTGTCGGCACTTGCATACACGTGTGTCAGAACACATGGGGATTTCTCCATTAACTGGCAAGAATTAAAGAAACGCACAACCCCTTCCCCCTCAAGTATCCTTTCCCACCATCAAGAAACGGGTCATCCTGTTTCATTTGACGATTTCAAAATTCTTTCTTCCTGCTCCTTCGAATATGAACTCTTCTTCGTGAAAGCCTTTTCATAGACAAGCTAAAACCTTCTTTAAATACAAACATTCTTTCGGCACCACTTTTTTTACTCCAATAAATCTGTCACGTCTCTTTTTGCCTTACTGTTTCTCACCTCTTATTCTTATCCTCACCGCTTTCTCTCTTTACTCTTACTTATAATTAATTCTGATTGGCTAATTTTTGACACTTGTAAATACATACTTAGGCTTATGCACTTATTCATTATCGCTGAAGATGTTGTAAAGTAAACGAAACGGTAGATGTTAAAAAACCTTTATTTATTATGCCTTTCTTGCGCATTTTGTACTGGGCTTTGATATTTATAATTAGACTAAACAATCGTCTAATAAACCAGCGCGAAGTGAAGTAAAACTACGAGACGGAGAGGAATTTTGTGATGTTTCAAGCGGCAAAGCTTTCTGAAAGAAGCTCATACTAAACTGAGTTTATGAGGGAAAATTTTGTGTTTAAATGTACTAGTAATTATATCTGGACACATTCCGGCCAGTAATCAACTTCTCTTTCTTCATAAAGTCAACAACCTTCATAAAATCATTACAAATAAGGTCAATGTATTGGTCTTCTATACATCCACGTAGCTTTTTATGCATCCATCTGTTTCTACTATGCACAGACTTATTTTTATGCTTAAGCCATATATTATCAATCCATTGCCCTTCATTGACAAAAGCATGGTCCACAATAACACCGCATTTTGGACATTTACAATATCCATCAGCAATAATCCTATCCGCTTTATAATCGTTGCAATATAATGTAGAATTTATCTCTATATAATATATACATATTATTTCTTTAAGTAGTAAATTATGTATCCGCCGAATGCGCCAAGTACTCCTATCGTCACATATTGGTATTCCTTCCTCTCGCCGCTCAGATTATAATAATCTCCCAATTTTGGTTCATTATATTCTCTCGATTGGATCTGTTTTAGTTCATTAAGATCCTTATTTGTTACATTTATATCATTATTAGCGTCAGATAATTGTTGCCTTAATTGTTGTATTCTATCATGCCTTCTTACTTCATTTTCATAGGACTGCTCTTTTGTTTTTGCCAACTCTTCTAATGCTTTACTATGCCTTTTAATCTCCTCTTCATAGCCATTTTTATCCATTAATTTGAAAAGATAACCGGCACCTGCAAAAGAAATAGCTGCAAATTTTGTCTGCAAATTTTGTCTGTTGGAATCCATTTATTGGACTGCATCCATTTTACTAATAGTGTGCTTGCTGTCATGCCACCTCCCAGCTTTAAAACACTTTCAAGATCATTTAGATTCTCAACCATTTTTATTTTGAAGATCTTATTTGTGCTCCATGAAAGCTCCACTAAGCCAAGTGTTATTAGCGCAGAGTCATATATCTCATTCATTACTTCTTTTCTATTAACGGTACTCATTTCTGATATATAATAGTTTATATTTCATAATTAATACGGTGGAATTTTATTTTATGTTTTTTTAATGTATGTTCATTTTTAAATTTTCTGTTGACACAATATGGACATTTTATGCGAACATCGGTCATATATTGTATAATTTCAGTTATAATTAGGTCATAATCACTGGAAACTAAGCATTTATAATTGTTCATTTTATACTTCTCCTGTAAATCCTTCTGTGAATCTAACAATTGTCCATTGTTCTGCGGTGTCTTAAACTCAATGCAAAATCCATTATAATGTTTATGAAGGTTGGTAATAATGATATCTGGCTGACCCTTCTGATACCTTTTTCTGTATGATTTTGGCCTTTTACTGGAAGTATCTTGCAATTCACCTAAGCCAGCTATTAATAATACATTAGAATAAAAACGCCTTATATATTGGGCAACCTTAGTGTGTAAATCATACTCATTTTCTATCTTAAACACATTTGTGTTTGGGTTATTAAATTTGCTATAAAATCCATTTCTTTAAATGGAAGGTAATATTTCATTTGTAACCCATCTTTTGAACTTTTTTGCTGACTCTAATTTGGATCTTAATAACGGGTGGTGACTAAAAAAGTGGACAAAGTTCACATGAATTTTTTTCCATACACGAACGGTGCGATGTTGATCAAATGGCCTGGAGGTGAAGGCCTTGTTACCCTAGTAAGCATTGCTCACACAACTTAAACCTGAAGTGCACTACATCGACGATGAATGGGTGGAGGTTTAAACAGAGAAGATATCTTGTGGTAAATTTTTACCAAGTCCATAGCGTAGGGGTGTTGCTTGTACTGTAAGCCATTTTAGCAAGCAAGGAATAGCTCGAAGCAGTTTATAAAAAAATTTCAAAAGCTTTCAAGAAAGGAATACAACTGAAAGGAAGGTTGGAAGTGGACAAAAAGCTGAAAAGTTGACACCTTTTGCGGATAAAAAAATGTCTTCGTGAGCTTGATTGGAAAGTAGTCCAGGATATGATGTCACCAGTTAAGACAAAGTTAAGGAAAGCCGCTGACACATCACCCAGATTACTCCTGTGGATAAATTTCGAGAAAATTGAAATAAACTGTTGAACATTACCAGCGTTTATAGTGTAGTCGTCATATGCATCATTGCTTTGCTTCAAGCTTATCGATTTTGTCCACTTTTTTAGTCACCACCCGTTATTAATGAATAAATTCCACTTTCATTTAAAAAAATACAACTACGGACCTGCCCCGAATGAAATAGGGGCCAGGTCTTTTTGTCCTCTTCGTCAACACGTTTTCTTATCGCACAGTCATTATCCTTATAACCTAATGCAGAGGCAATATCTTTACCTTTGAACCATACATTTAGCTTTCCATCTATATAAATATTAATGGATAAATTCATTTCATAATTGTTATATTCTTTTAATGTTACAGAAATAACTATATATAGTAGTTATATTTTTAAGTTGTACTGACACATACAGACTTTCATTATCTTTTTCTAATTCTAAACAACCTTAATGTTCGCAACTCTCATTCAAGAAGGAATTAGCGTATCGACTTGAAATTTTTGACTTGGAATTCTCAATTCTCACACTTATTCTGTTAATTAGCTTTGATGATTATTCATCGGTTTGACTTGGATAAAAATTGTTTTAGGAGGAGACAACCTTGATTACGCATCAGTTGTGCTAGCTTAAGCCGCGTTCACAATAGCGGCATAGACTTGACTTTTACCCCCGTCTTGCGGCCCCTTACCTGGCTGAACGACGGCGGCGCGTGTCGGAGTATGGTCGTCCACCCTAAGGTAGCCATTTTCTAAACCGAATCTGAAAGGTCCAATTGGGGCTTGCAGGGACACAGGGTGTTCACAGAAACATACCGGTATATAGGATATTGGAATAGAGGATATTGGAATAGAGGATATTGAAATTTGATACATCGGATATGGAGGTGTCTAAGTACAAAGTTGAGGAGTTAAAGGGATGTCCTGGTGGAACCTTACTTGTAAGGAACTATTTACTTGTGTTTGACGTTGGTTTTTTACTGAATAATTAGCAGGTTCTGGTCCATATTGATACTTGCTGCCATTGAAATTAAACCATGTAGTATGGCAATAGCTCAAAAATTTGATTGGTAAAGGAATCCGATAAACCTTGCCGGCAAAAGTCTGTCAGTATCTATGCCAAACTGATTGGCACTAGGACAGTGACAAATCGTCTCTGCTTATATGTGATGTTACACCGGACGATTTTTAATGCAACATGCTGCTGTTGCTAAATTCGTTTAAAAGTAGTCCATAAATGTTACATTACTCGCGTCAACATTTGGAGCAACGTTTCTTGCGTAGGAGTATCCATAAAAATCACCCCGTGTGACACTACCACGTTTAAGCTAATGTTACACGATGCAACGATTTGTGAAACCTGTGTCACAACGCCATTGCAAAACAGGTTTCATGACATATTGCAGCGTGTAACACCCCTCACTGTCATGAACCTGTGACAGGTTTTGTTGTGAGAAAGATTTCACCAAACGTTGAAAAGGTTTAACGTAATGATTACGAGTTCGTAGACATTGTACCATGTAACAACTCTCGCGAAACCTGTCTCACAATGTTTCGAAACGCCATAAGCAATCAGCCAGTCAGATCAAAGAACAATACACATGGTTGGTAAGCGATGAGGACGAAAAAGAGGTTTATTTTCGAACCACCAGTTGTCCGCCAAGTCCGTTAATAACACTGATGTCATTGAAGAAAGTATTATTCGTATAGATGACAAAAAAAGGTTAATCATCTTCTAAATTAAGAAGTATTAAAAGTTTTGGAACACGTTTTCTTTCAGCGATATCATTTATGGTTTAAACGTTCGATGAAACGTGTTGCACAAATGGTTGTATCGTGTAACTCTAGCTTTAGTTAAAACATATAAAGTTATTATTTTAACTTAAACTGTCTAGAATTACTGAAAGAAATTTCCGATATTGGACAAAAATTATCCCAGTTTGTTTTACAACGTCCATGAACTGTGATTCTGTTAAAACGCTGAAACTTTATGTATTATGTTGAATGCATTCCTCACTTAACTCTTTGATCGGTATCCGACTTTTTAAATTTACTCTGGCTAACGCCAGACAATTTCAGTTGGTCTAAACCCTGACAATTTTACTCTTGCGTACCCCAGACCATTTTAATTTGGCTAACGTATGACAGTATTACTCTGGCTTACACCAGACGATTTTACTCGTCAAGGGGAGACGTGTCGGACCGTGAGGATTAAAGTGCGAACTCTCCCTTTGTAACCGGTATATGACGAAGTGTGATTAGGCATATCCTAAATCATGTCTAAAATGGAGTGCTGTATAGGCAGTTCCGAACGACGTAAAGTTTTGAAGTTGTACTCTGCCATAAAATGAGAGAGCGGTATTGACGTTTCGAGGGAAGGCCATTTCACTCCGACGAGATTCTGTCCTTTTTGGCAGAGTACTTCCTTTAAACTTTTTATATATATCCTTGAGTCATACATGTCTGTAAGTAGCATGGTAGAAACCACGTTCAGTCGTCCTAGCGTTGCTCAAAATTACCTTTATGTTATTTTAACATGTATTTCTAGGAAAAACATGACAAAGAACATATTCGACGACCGATGAACGCATTCATGATATTCAGCAAGAGACACCGAGCTCGGGTTCATGAACGGCATCCACATCAGGACAATAGAACCGTGAGTAAAATCTTAGGCGAATGGTGGTACGCTTTGGGTTCGGACGAGAAACAGATGTATCATGAACTTGCGCATCAGGTAAAACGTATATTCTTTATAACACTTGAATCAAACCAGCGTCCAAAGAACTTTGCCACAATTATTGATTACTATAAAAGAACAAGTGTTCTACGCACGCTCTGATTGGGGGAGCCGACACATTTTGATGGAAGTTTTACCTCTGGGTACCGCCGGATGTCACTGGCGCTAATGGTCACCGTCAGGGGCGGATCCAGAATTTTCAGAAAGAGGATGCAACATTTTCTCACAAATTCATGGCGCAATACGGGGTTTTAGTGGAAGAATTTTAATCGTACTGTCGTTTCCGGTATTTTTGACCTTGAATTTCTTCTACTCACCCTTTCTTTTCTTTGCTGTTTGTTTCAATTCTCTTGGAACGTAATTACCATCTTGGTGGTCGACATGTTTAATGCTTGTGTTTTGCAACCAGTCACATGACAACTAGTAAAAAATGGGAGGCACGTCCGGTGTGTCCCCCCCCGCCTAAATCCGCCCCTGATGATCATAAAGAAACCAGGCTTATTTACACTAGAAACTGGCCTGGTTGCCCTCTGACCTAAATTAAACTTTTGTTGAATAAACACGACATGCTAGGGTTTAAGCTGGGTTAAACTAACCCATCTTAAGAGGTGGGTTCCAAAATCTAACTCGGATGAACGCTAACTTTGAGGTGAACCCGGGATTGTTTTTTGTTGTGTAATTACTGTTTCAAAAAGTGGCTTTAATCACGTAGATCAAATTTTCATGTCTAATCGAACGACATATGAACCGCTTAATTGCAGTCGCAATTTGGTAAATTTGCCCTTCTGCTCCTAAGGATTGACCCGTAATTAAAGGTTCCAAGTCGATAGAATAATTTTAAACATTAATAATTTGTTTCACATCCCCTCGTATTCACCGTGTTACCCTTTGCTGCATTGCTAATGATCATATTACCAAGAATGACAAGGAATCAGTTTTCTACAATTGATCATTATCAAACTTAATTAGTGTTGACGCAATATTCCAAGTCCCCGACCAAGATTCTTAGGAATTCCATTCACAAATCGTATCAAAATTTTTAATGATTTTGATTGGGTTTGATTAGATTCTTTCTTGGTCTAATCTCGTTTTCTCCACCGAATCATCAAATTGTCAGCTCAAACAGCATCAATATGATTACACTTCTAACACCTTGGAAATCGTTATCGCACTATTGTCCAGTTTACTAAATAGCTTTCTCGAGTTTTGAGGACATGGTCGAACACACGAGCTCATTTATGATTTATTACTTCAACGTTTCGGCCAGGGTTTAGTTAATGTATCATCAGGAATAGATACCATGTCATCACTAAAACCTCTGTATATATTCCTGGCAGTAACCGTTGTTGTATATTTCATTGAAATAATTGTTTAAATTTTCCTTATTTATAAATAAAGCATGATTTAATGGATATATGAATAAAAAGATAATGATAAATATAATAATAGCAACGAAGGCGGTAATGATAATAAAAAAAGAATAACAACAACTAACTATTCGCCCCAAGCAGGCAGACAGAATTATCCAAAGGGGTTGGGCAACAGGTGGATTGGTTGATTTTTCTTTTTGTTTTTAATTACTAAATTAAGGTTAAAGAAGCCCATTACAGAAAGCATCCAGAATGGAAGTGGTGTAGCAAAGAGAAGAAGAGATCACCTCGGAAAAATGAAAGAAGGAGCTCTGTTACAGATGATTTATTAACAGAGACTGTTGGAAATGAGTTGGACTTGACAGGTCGACCGAACAGCGTTCGATCGAAGAGCGTTCCTCCTAATGATGTTGGAGGGAAAATTACTGCTTCTGATGGTTTTTCATCCCTGCCTCACGCTAGAGAAGCACTGTCAGAACTAGCGAAGGTAATTTCACCTCCGAACCTGTTTAAAATACAAAATCTGAATAATATGCCGTTTATAGCATTGTCAAAAGTTAACTTTTCCAAAATGAGAAAAGCATTTCTCAAATGCGGGATTGGGACATTCCCACGTATAAAATTTTCATGTTATAAGGGAAACTGAAGCGTTATTCTCTTGAAATTTAATCTGTATTCTAGACGGCATCGTGCAAAGCGTGGCGCTGCGGTGACTCAGGATATTCGCTACTGAATTGTTGTCGTAGTCCAGTTGTTCTCATAAAGTAACTAACGCGTGTAAAAATGTATTCCAGACAAACAGCAGTAGCTAATGAGCAATAAATGAATTGATTTATTAATAAATGGATAAATGGATGTATGAACGAACGAACAAACGAACGAACGAATAAATGAATAAATGAGCAATTGAATTAAATGAGTGAGTAAGTAAGCAAAGTAAGTAAGTAAATAAGTAAGTAAAGTAAGGTAGTAAAGTAAGTACGTTAGTGAGTGAGTGGGTGGGTGAGTGGGTGAGTGGGGGTGGGTGGGTGAGTGGGGGTGAGTGGGTGAGTGAGTGGGTGAGTGAGTGAGTTGTAAGTAGTTAAATAAGTAGATAGATAAGTAACTAAATTAATAAAATTGATGTGGTAATTCTAGATGTGCTCCACGAAAACAGACTCGAACCTAACTGGGCGATTCCAGCAGGAGATGGCTGATCCATTCTCGGAAGCTGAGGATGATTCAGATGAAGAATCTCACTCGAAACAAGAAGATTTTTCATCTTTAGAATGCAAAGAGAATGTAACAGGTAAGCACCATTGTGTTATCCTTGGTAAACCTCTTCACGTAGCAATCTTATTTTGTTGAGTTTATCAGCGGAAACATTTAAGTGTCTGTGAAATAAAAATTGAACTTTTTTTTTTACCAAAGTATGAATGAATTCTTAAAGTGATTTAAGAGAGCGTTTTGGGGTTGTCTTACTTAATTCTTGACATACTGTCTTCATATTCAAATCACATTACCTGTGACGTCAATGTGACTAATTGGGAAATCACGTGAGTTTTCAGATAATATGATGAAATGACTTTGCTTTACAAAAGCCTACTAACGGAAAAGATACGTGGTCAAACTTCGGGAAGGCATGACACGTTGGTAAAAAGAACTCAATGTTTGTCTCAAACGCTATTGCCAGTTCTATGGAAGTGTGTTCTACGCGTACTAGTATGAGTGCTCGATTTGTGTTGTAACGAGTCACAAAATATTGTGACTCGAGTCGAGTCGAGTCATTTTAAAACAATGACTCAAATTGAGTCGAGCTACTAACATTTCATGATCGAGCCAAGTCGAGTCATTAACATTTCAAAGTCGAGGCAAGGTTATCATGGTCGAATCAATTCAAGTCACTAAATTTTGGGAGACTTTTTTAACGAACAAACTATATTTAGAAAAATAAATAAATAACAGGACAGAATAGTGTCAGAATAGGAATAGCAAGCAGAATGAATATAATCGTTGAGAATATGTAGAACGGAGTCGTTCTGCTTGGCTTAATTATGTTATTCAATTGTTATTAGATAATAGTTAATCGAGCGATTTCGATGACGTTGATGGTGAACGTACCTCAGTCGGTCGACCGGGTGAGCCTTGCGCATATCAACATTCGCAGTACACATACTATTTTTCGCCAGGCATCGCTGACTATCTCAAAACATTTCGTCTTTTTCGCTTTAAAATGAAACATTTTACAGCATTTTTCAAGACTCGAGTCTCTTAGAGGCAATGACTCGAGTCGAGTCTTCAAGCACAAGAGACTCGAACCGAGTCAACAGAAATTTTATCCAGTAAACCACTCGATCTTAGCTTTATATAGTACAGGATCTTGTAATCAAAAAGAGCAGTTACGGAATTGGATTGATGATACTCCGCCAGTTGCACTTGCCGTACATTTAGCCTTCGTATATCGCACTCGGAGTTTTAGCTTAGTTTTGTAGGAAGGAGGTCAGGAACATTGTGGGAGGATTTAGAACTTTGGATATTATTTTTACTGGAATCTTCGGGTTATATTTTTTGATGTTTTAAGAACAGAGTCCTCTCAATAGAATTAATTAGTTTCTTTTTAATTTTTAAACTCTCGGTTTGTGATAAATGCAAGAAGAAAATATCGGCCCGCTTTTCCCTGCTAGCTACTCCCACTGCGAAGCATAACACTGGTAGTGAGCTTCTGTGCATATCCAAGCAGGTTGTTGTGCAGTCGGTTGTAGCACTAAATCGAACACATGCTCATCGTATCCATGGGTGCTGACAGAGTATAGTTGCTTTGCCAGCAACAGAAAAGATGAACCAAACAAGAATAGTGGATTTTTATATATGTAATAGCATGACTTCGAGTGCGTTTTGGAAAAAAAACGCGCACGACTGAGTTTATCAAAGACTATCGAACGTACCATGGGTCTGAAGGACGAGTTCTATTTGAGGTCTCTGAAAAACTCGTGAGTGCATGTTTTTCCAAAATCCAAGAGAAACGACGCTGTAACCAATCAATAATTAAGATCAGAAAAGTAATACGGTGCCGGGAAAAAGGTAAATCAGTGCAATTTATCGTTAGCTTCTTTCTGCGCCGTGTTACATTAAAACTACACAGCTCAGCCAATGAGAGTCGAGAAATTTTTCATGATGGTCGTTAACCACTTATAATACGAACAAGATAATTTGTTTGCACGACAACTTTTATCTAATATTTTGTTCACACCCCAGTGACGGAAAAATATGAATTGGAGAAAATTTGGGTCGATGTATATAAGTAGCAGCCACCTTGGTACAACCTTCTCGCCAAACACTTCAGTCGTATGTGTGAGCCCCCATAGATGAGATAATACTGCATTCACCACTGATAACTCACCGATTGTTGAGGTCTTCCAAAATGACATGCAAAACAACTTGCTTAAAGTACACCAAACTTCTTTTTCACTTCATTGTCCCAGAAAATCGTTAGTCATTTAAGACGAACAATCAAAACGTTGTGAAACTGACTATATTCCAAATTTTAAGATCGAGATTGAACTTGAAATCTAGCCGCACCACCAGTATGGTTGAATGCCAGTGCAAAAATCGATATGTAACTTAAGATAAATAGTTATGTGACTGATTGGATATTTTCTTCTTTCTTATTATTTTATCTGCAATATGTTCGTCGGAGTGTTTCAAAACCTTTAAGGATTTTTAAAAGGAGATAAAAATAATTGACGTTTCGGGTACTTTAAGAGAGTTTTTGTCTAAGTAAGTAGTCGTCTTGGTTCGAACTTAAATCTAATACCACAATGCATCATTTGATACACGTAACCTAAACCTCGTCGTTTTGAATTTAGTTCTTAAAAGCTATGCGAGCACAGTGATGTTTTGTGTCACTGATGCAGTTGGTCCATGACAGGAATGATTTTTCTGTATAATAAACGAACAATCTCAAACATTTTTTCGGTATAGTGTAAACTGAAGTCTGCTGCTAGGTGAAGTTAGTGATGGATTTTTTTTTGGTCGTTCTATGTCATATTTATTTTTTATTACTTCTGTTTTAATCCTCTTTAGGAGAAGAACTGGACGAGTCTGATGTTGATGAAGTGATGGAGAATAAACGTTTTCCCCAGCAAAGGTTTTCTCCGGTAAATCCTGCTCGCGCTAGAAGTCTAACTCCAGAGAGGAGTCGGTATTTTTCTCCCATTCCCATCAGTCGGCCAATGACACCGGATTTCAACGGGCGTCATTCAAAGTTTGTCCAGTCATCCACCGGAACGTTTCCAAAATGCCGAACAAATGACATGATATCACCAATGCAGCAACGGAAGTATACAACTGGCTTTTGTGGAACAAAAGAGAAGCCTGTCTTACCATTTCATTCAGGTCAGAAAAGTGCATTTATAAGTGTTGAATCAAAGAAGGCAAATTCTATCGTAGAAGACAATAAAACGAATTTGGCCGTAGAAAAGAAAAAAGAATGCAAACATCCGTCACTCGATGAAAACGGAGCTGGAAGTACTACATCTACTGCCAGTTATTGCGGAAATTTGTCGACTTTTTCTCTCCCCTCACTTACCACATCGAATACTCTTTCAACCCGTCCTAGCGATGCAGCGGTAAGTGATCAATCGAAGTTACGGCAAGATAAACCCAGTCTTCCTGCCATGTCGGATTCTGACAAAACAGCACTAATGAATGTACCATATGGAAGTTTTCCACAGCTTGTGTATAGCTCGTGTGGCAACGTTGCTCGACATGGATCCTCATTTTCTGGTCAGGGCTTGGCATATCAACAAGTTCCCTCTAGTTACGTATCCCCAATGGTTGCTCTTGCTTACCCTGGACTGCGCAATGGTCCACCGCTCTTGCAAGACAAGTTGGTGTCTCATATCAGACCACACACTTTGCCAGCCCAAATTCCCACGGGTCCAGCGGCTCTACTTCGGCCTTCCTCCAATGTTCTTGGTCATGGCGGTCATCCCCTCGTAAATGCAGTCTTTTCTCCTGTGGTCAATATACATGTGCAGCCACAAGATAGTGGCTTACATACATTACCGCCAGATGTCGCTTTCTTGAAGCAAGACGAGAAAGATCAAATCAAACATCATAAAAGTAAAGATGCTAAGGGCGCGAACACTATTAAGAAACACGAAGGATTACAAAAACAACCTCTCCAAATTACAGCAACGCTTCCTGGGTCCGCAGCTCAAGCACCACAGGACACAACAGGATCTAGTGAAAAAGAAGGAAGGTCAACCAAGAATATTCTTAAGAAGTATGTTGCTGACGGAATGGAACAGTAAGTGACTTTTGTCATAAACGAATTATTCAATCTATTGGGAGGTCCTTATGTAAATATATTTTGAAGTAAGCAACCCCGTGGTGGGTGGTAAAGCTGAGCTCTCCACAGGGTTATAATTCAGGGAAAAGGCTGATAAACATTAGAGCACATATTCTGTTAATAATATTAAAGTTTACTAGTTACATAACTCAACAAGAGTGAAAACACGTGATAATTTAATCTCTTCACGTGATGCTCAGCTCATACAACATGAAGTCCAAAAGCTTGTACTGATTACTGGTTCATAAATGGTGCTTGTTCTCGTTTGTCATGGGAATAAGTTGATCCTGAAGTGAAACAGGTTTTTTTTGGGTTTTTTTTAAACTACATTTTCTAATTTTAATATCTCTCTCTCTCTCTCTCTCTCTCTCTCTCTTTCTCTCTCTTTCTCTCTCTTTCTCTCTCTTTCTCTCTCTCTCTCTCTCTCTCTCTCTCTCTCTCTCTCTCTCTTTCTCTCTCTTTCTCTCTCTTTCTCTCTCTTTCTCTCTCTTTCTCTCTCTTTCTCTCTCTTTTTCTCTCTCTCTCTCTCTCTCTCTCTCTCTATATGTATATAAAAGCATATATAAATAGATAATTAAGCATGGGTAATTTCCCGGTAAGCAGAGTGCTCAATGCAAAGCTACAGAGCTATAGTATGTATGTATAAGCAACAATAAATTATTAACATATATATATATGTATATATATGTATGTATAAATCTATGTAATACTTAAAAACCGAGCAGGAGTGCTTTATCTGGATTTAAAACACGAGGCGATAGCCGAGTGTTTTAGACACGATGAAGCACGTACTGCGAGTTTTTTAAATGTCTTATGAAATTCACCTCTTAACACGCTAATTCGTGAAGAAAGTTTGGAAATTTATCATTCGTAAGCCGAAAAAATTGAACTTCTTTACATATAAAGGCATATGTATCTTTATCACATATACAGATCCGACACGCTGATGATTTTCTTTTGTCTTTTCCTCGTAAATTTTTAACGAATTTTATAAGTATGTATAGATAGATAGATAGATAGACAGACAGACAGACAGATAGATAGATAGACAGACAGACAGACAGACAGACGGACGGACGGATGGATGGATGGATGGATGGATGGATGGATAGATAGACATGCAGATAGATATAGATATAGATAGATAGATGGACAAATAGACGAATAGGCGGATAGGTGGGGAATGATTGTTGTTGAATGATTGATTTCTTGAATTGAATGATTGTTGAATGATTTTTCGTGGTTTCGGTGGCGGTACGAAACAGAACTATCAAAATGCGTGTGGAAACTAAAGAAGGAAAAGCGTAATTTTACAACCACTTGGTTCATAATCAAACGAGCGGCTCCTTACCGGATCGGATCAAAAAAATGCAATTTGTGTTTAGAAGAAAAAGTCGAAATAATGAAGAGGAAATGGACGACAACTTTTAACAAAAGAAGCGAACTCTTTTCAAAATGCATACACAAAAGCAAAATTTCATTAGGTTGACGAATCCCGAAAAAGTTGTAAACAAACGACATCATACCTACAAATAGACACGGACATGCAACATAAGGGGCATTTGTAGCAGAACCTCCTCAGTCATCTGAAGATCGCCGACAAGCGTGAAACTCAGAGTTGTAACAATAGCATTTTAAGCTAAATTCTGTAAATCCTGCTCTGCCAAATAACGCATTGAGCGCTCTTTTCTCAAGCAAACTCTACCTCATATATTCTATATATATTCTATTCACACAGATATATACATAGATATGTGTATGTATATATATTATATTTTATTTTTGAAGATTTATTCGTTATCAACTGGAGTTCGGTAGCACTTGAACGTGCTGTCGATTGCATCATTTTGAAATTTCCTGATTGATGATGATGATACTTTTGTGTCTATTCCGCTGCCCTGAGCAGAATTCCCAGAATGTTACTCATACTTCCTAGATCCCAACAGGACTCAATAACGTTTATTATTATTATATTGCTGAGCTCGCGTTTTGGTCCATTTGCAAAATTACGCGTGCTGATTGGTTGCTGAACGGCCGCTAGAAATTTTACGATATTGGACCGAACCAATACGCTTTTTATTCCGGACCGGTACCCTAACTTTCGGCGAAAAAGTCTTCGAGCTGATTTTAATGAAATTTAAAGAGAATTAACCCTCTGTAGTGAAAATTTCCGAATAATAAAATGGGCTTAGAACTTTGTTACTGCACTTGTAAAAGTACGGTAAATGGATGTTTAACTCGTGGAAGTAAGAAGCCAAACCATCAACTATGGCCAAACGAGCAAGTCATGAAGTAAGGTAAACATCAACATTCGACGACCAAAACCCAGTTGAAATGGGAACAAAAACCCACCAAAAACCACATAAGAAATCCCTTATAAACCTCGTTTACTCGATCCGTACCGGAAAGTATTTGCCTTCGTTTTTTTCGCACAGATTTTGCTCCTTCGGCGCTCGCTTTGCATGAAAACCTCAGACAAATAATATCTCGTATGGACCTCGCTCTCGGTTGGTAAGTATTTATTCTGCGTGGTCCTGAATAGTCCCATAAACAATACCCCCTAAGCACACACCCGAACAAATCGTGTAACATAAAACCAATGTCATTAAAATACTTGTGATGGAAGAATTTTTCTTAAAGACCGATCTTAGAATCAAGCAGGCTTTGTTCTGTATGTAAGTGCTTATGTCGATGTCCAACACTTGTAGATACTCAAACTGATGGTAGCGTTCCTACCATCAGTTTGAGGTCATCACACGAGACGTTTGGAGGTCATCTTTTGGCTTTTCTACTGTAGCTTGGAATTCATCACGAAATTGATTTCCTTCTAGAAAAACTTTTTGTGTGTGTGTAACTAGTAATGCTATTAGGAACAGGCTTTCTATCTCTAATTTCTGTTTGCGAATGATTGCTAGAATGACTACTAAACATTGTTGTACTCCCCTTGGCTTTTTAGAGTTCTTTCGGAGGTCAATTTTGAAAAGCGTTTTGCTGAACTCCCGGAGTATATTCCGAAGAGTGGATCACCGGCTGACATCTCCAATTCAACTAATAATAAAAATAGTTCAGCGCATGTAATGAGCTCTTTGTCAGAAGCAAACAACTCCCAATGTGACAACAAAGGACAAAAACCCAACGAGAAAATCTCAACAGATAGTGTTATTGAGCACGCCACTGAGGGAACGTGGAAACCACCCAACGATAATTTAGACGCACTTGCTGAAGCTGCTGTGGGAATTGGTAAAGGTCAAGATGCACCAGGAAGTAACGCGTTGAAACGTAGTCTGGACTACAAAAGGAATTTAGTTCAACAATTTCTTCAGAGACATGGCTTTTTCCCGTCAGAAAAAGAAACAAGCGAATTTCAGATGGGACATAGCGACGTTTTCCCAAGCAAATCAAATTTGCAACTAAAAATCCGTGAAGTGAGACAGAAATGCATGCAAAGGTAAGGCAGATTATGGATTAACGTAAGATTTTCAGAGCTAATGTTGAAAAATAGAAAAGGCAGCTAGCAAAACAATTGTCTGTTTCCCCTTGTTTACGTCCATAAAAATATACGAAATTAAAAATATCCACTTCTACTCCCAACCAATCTTCACGTTGGTCCAAAGTTTGTTGCATGGAACTCCAGCGGGTTTATAGATATATTTGAAAATTATTCCACGAATTTTCAGGTTGATTGGTGGACAGTTGAACGCTTAACCGTTTAATGCATTTCTTTTAATTGTTAACAAATTCAAAAGTTTATTCGTAAAATGTAATAACTATAAAGGCACGGCTGCGTGAAAAGTATTACTTGTTGCTGCTTAAACGTTTTTCTGTTGGAAACGTAATTACACCTGTAATCAAATGTTAATTCTGCAGTCGTATTGGCTACGCTACTCGTGTTACAAAGACCGGTAGATACAGCAGGTTTCAATCTTCACTTGGTTTTCTTCAGGAATAAAAGGAGAGTTTATTTTTACCTAACCACAATACTGGTACTTTAGTTCTATTTTTGTATAGTAGTTCTGAGAAACTAAGTGAAACATGTTTTTTTTTGCTCAAACAATTAGATTTTTTGCTCGCAGTGTCTATGAGATGATCGTTGAAATGGATTTCACTTCTTTTCTCACTGCAATCACAAACTGGCAACTACAGAATAATGAATGGGTTCATAGATCAAAAATTTCCAGGTCGATTTTTATGCACAATTACCAAATACACATACTGAAAAGTAATTAAACGAAGTTTTACATCATTATTCTTATGAAATAGCGCCGCAACTTATCGAAACAAAACACAAATTTGGTAGCGGTAACATAATTACGGTTTGAGTGTGACGTCATAGTTTCAACAACAACACCAACACTCGTATGCGCTCCGTCACTGACTGTGGTTGTCGTAAACAAAGTAAACCGTTCAAATATACCTACATGTCACTGCGTTGTTCAGGACTGCAGACAAAGCCCAAATGTTAAAAGTGGCTATGTCACTACACAAAAGCCCGTTTAACAAAGATTTGCTTTCTCAGTAGGTTTGTTTCGCGGAATTGACCAAGACTTGCGGTTCATGGTTTGGATCATGGCTGTTTTTAGATCACTTTCCCCGTCATTTATTCAAACGACCGTTCCATTTGCATGCAGAAGCTTTAACTACCAGTTCATAGCTGCAACTACTACATTCACACCTGTAAGCAAACGGTGAAATGGTAGGTTCGTGCGCGGCTAGAACGGAAGCACCACCGTTACGACCAAACCATTACTAAGGTAGATGAACGATATTCAAGCTCGATACTCAGAAAATGATTTCTGAGCCCCAGACGGGGATCAAACCCGCAACCTTCTGATGACCGTTGGTTGCGGGTTCGATCCCCGTCTGGGGCTCAGAAATCATTTTCTGAGTATCGAGCTTGAAGATTGTTCATCTACCTTAATATATCCAAACTCTCACGTTTCTCAAACATTAAACTGCCCCAAACCAATACTGTTGCAAATTTAAAAATTATTATGCCATGTCATGAGTTACTAGATATATTGCCAAAGAGGCAACCTGCTACTTCATTTTTTTCCTCATGTTCCTGCGCGACTCCTTTATCATATTGCAAGTTTTATTTGACTGAAACGAGAGACTCTATATGTCGTCGTACTGCAGAATAACAATTCTAAGCGTCTGATTTGGCACTTAGGTATTCTGATAAACTGTTGCTCTCCTGATCTTCGGGCAACTGGTCCGATGGAATATTTGGAGACGATTGGTAAGACATGTTCATTGACTAGATAGCTTGAACGTTTGTTTTTCTTCGTTCGATGAAGATTGTGTCAAGACTATGACGTCACTCGGGCATAAGATTACAAACGGTGATGGTCTGGAGCAACACAATTATATCGTAATTCACAAGCTTATAACTTTGTACTAAAATATTTTAATTGTCCATCAATCTTACCCCTAGCAAGACAGATTAGCGAATTTTATTTCGAAATTTATAGACTTACATTTTCGTCTAAGAACCCCTATAACTATTACAAGAAAACGGAAAGTAGGCTTAAAGGCAAAATGGCTACAGCTTGGGGCTAATTAACATAAAAAGGTTCTGCTTGCAACTTCATCACATAAGTGCCACAGTTGTTCTGTATCTAAGTTATTTATTGTCCAGCTGTCAACCTGACATGTGTTGATATCGGACTATGTAATTTCGTTGTTATTAACCGATGACATTATCCTTGTAATTGTGTATATATATAACTTAGTGAACTTTTGTAAATCACTTGGTCTGATGATGACTCTGAAATAGAGCCGAAATATTACCATTTTCAACTTCTCTGTTTCTTGTTCTAACTTGAATATCAAGTCACAAGATGACATTTTCGGTCTGTATTTTATCCTTTACTTTTTCAAATTGTCCTCTGGTTGTGGTTATCAAGTTATTTAATTCAGGTAAGTCCTAAGATCTGCCAAATTGCATGCAGATAAGTAGCAATAGAAATCTCGTTAGAATCATTGAATTTTTGGAGGTTTTTGATGTTTGATTTTCGGTATTTGCAAAAGCGTTTAGTAAGGGTATTGGTAGAAAATCTTCATCTTTTATACAGAATTTTTTTCCCTCCGGGTTAAAAATGAACTCTGCTTGATTAAAAGTCGTTTAAGTATTGGAAAAAGTTACCACTGCACATGGTCATAGGGTGCTTGTGCCACAGCTGTGCACACGTCTCTCACCTCCGTGCCAAGGGTTCGATCTCAGTTCCACGCAGTTTCCGATTAGTTACCTTGGTCACATTTGAGAAAAATGCTGTCCAGTTTTACTCTGCAGGTTTTCCCGAGGTACTCCGGTTTCCTTCTGTAGTAACAATGAACCTAGGTACGAGAACAGTTTAGTTATTGCTGATAAGGTTATCAAGTATGAATATAGGTCACTTCGGTATTTGCTGAGCAAGGAGCCCAATACTCTGTCCCGGATTGGGGGCAGCAGCACCTCGCCTAGATATCCCCAAGTGATTTCTGCATATGAGTTTTTAGTATATTTTACAGGTCATTGTAGAAACTCCTGTCCGATGATTTATCAAAAATTACGTCATATTTCTGCATAATCACGTACAGGTGAATATTACTGTGGCACTTACGCAAAATGGTGGCGACATTTGAAAATGTTACCAAGGCATTTTGAAAACAATACGTTCATTATTTTCTTTCAATTGTAATTAATCTATAATATTTATTCGCCTCAGGCTTAGATGAATATAGTTGATTAATCTCCTCGACCTCATCTCGACGATTTCGCCACAGTGCGCCCTTAGTCTTCGGCAACTAATTTTTAATAATTTTATTTTTACAGAGACCGTGACGGAAAAGCGTAGCTTTCATGATTTTTTGTCGTTGTCTCCAGAATGGACGTGGATACAACTGAAATGTTTTTGGAGTAATAATCGTTACCTTTATTATTGGTGGGATGAAGGTATTAGAGTAACCGCACGAGTCTAAAAGGGAATTAATTTCATATCCCCTCTAAAATTGGTAATTATAGCTTAAGTGATGTGAGTGTTAATATCTATTCAGCACTAGCCTGCTGCACCTGTTCGGAAAAATGAAACAAAAAAAGTCTTGGTCGTTACATTTATTTTCATTCATGAAAATAAATTCCGGAAGTTAATGAACAGTTTAGTAAGCCTTTGATCATCTTTCGTACTAAAGTGGTATGCAGGTTTTCGTATCCCGATCTAATTTTTCGCATTGGCATAAATTCTTGCATAATTGCATATGTGTCAGATGACAGGTGCTTTCCCTGTCAACTTTCTAATGACTGTTCAACGTTCAGGTTAACGCTGTTATCTTCTTGTTCAGAGGGCTTATTCACCCACTTGTCCCATAACCTAATGTTGATTGTCACCTTGTTAACCTAAATGAAATTTTTACCTGATAAACTTAGAGTTTTTTGTTATGTTTGAAACGTTGTATATGTTTCATTCACATTGTTTAGCTTACATTTATCTCCACAGGGAGAGCTACCTGTCCTTTCAGAGAAATCTTCGTTCTCTTGAAATATTTGAAAGAGTAAGTTTGTCTAAAAGCTGAAAAACTTCCTCTTTCCGCTAAGACCAGAAACATGACATCCCCATGAGGAAAATTTCATGTGGAGATGATTAGATAATCACATAAATACACTTTTGGAAGCAAAAATGCACGACAAGATGCGCCTTAGTGTTGTAGTCATTTTGCTATAATATACTCGTGCAACTCGTGCATCATATATTTATTGTAATTTAACATGAAATCATTTGAAACTTAGTGAACTTTTAAAGACAAATCTTAATTAAAAGATACCTGTTAGGTTTTATTGTCATCTTAAATTAAATTTGAAAAGCTTTTAGCTGATTATCATCTTGGGTGAGTTAAAATATTGTTCGCTAGAAAAGCATTCAAATGCCCTCATATTTTAACTTTTAGAGATATTGTATACTGTTGTTAGAAGTGTTTAACAGGAAAAGGGTTAAGCTGTCTTTGTTATTTATTAACAACGCAATTGTTTCATTTTCAGTAGTCGAATGTTATACTTGTAGACAGTTCGGAGCTAGTTTAATTGGGACGTTTATACCACGTTTATGCTACGCGTTTTACAACCAAGCAAGCTCGTAGTCCTAGATGTTCTGGTGGGATCATAAAATATATCTAAAAAGAGCGCTTAGGAAACGAGAATATGTGCTTTTCTTCAAATCCTGATAATTTAGTCCCTAACTGTAGTGATGGGTCAGTCATTTTTTTTTCTTGTTTTGTTCAATTAGCGATTTCTGGGGATTCGAGTGAATGTATGCATGTTGAAAAAATCTGGCTTCTTCTTCACAATTTGAAATTTGTATTTTGTTTTTCTTCCGCAACCGATCCCTGATATGGGAAGGGAAAAAAAAAGATATATATATATATATATGATGAATCTGATGAATCTGTTATTGTCGGATTAAACATCACGTCCGAATGCACACGACTGATGTACATGACAGCAGTTGTTTTGTGCAGCAGTTGTCATGGCTCTTGTGACCAAGCAAGAACGATAAATTCCAGCTGTTAGGAGTTGGATTCTGCAAATCTTTGCTTTTTTGGCAGTAGTGAAACTTTAGTTTTGATTGGAAAACAAATATATAATTTACAGAGAGACGGCTTTATTTGGGTTGAAGTCCACTAGTGAACTTGATCAAAATTTCATATCTTCAGGCAAAGTAATTGCTAAATTCACTGGGACGATTTAACAAGCATAAATTCATAGCTTTCCAACTCTTCAGCAATAAATGTGGTACAATAAACTGACATTCATGTTTCTTGCCTTGGATTGACGTTTTCATGACTGCTTTTTAACACTACGTTGATGGCAATCTGCTACTAGAATGAACAAGAAACAGTGTGTTATGTGAAGCTTCCAGAAAAAGGAGTCGTTTACACTTTCAGTAATTTGTATACTTTCGAACCTCTGGTGAGTGAGGTCTAGATATGAAGTATAATATATTATTGCATAAACAAAGGATTTGTCGTTAACTTTAATGCGTAACTGTAAGCTCAGAACTGTAATGATTAAATGACGTGGTTCTAGTGATACACTCCTTTGAGTTTGAGCTTTTTGCAGAGAAAATCAAACCTGGTTTGGAAAAAGAAACCTGTGTTAGAAATATATGTTTTCCAGATTTCTTTTTCTGCTTTACGACCCCATCGCTTACAAAGGTACTAAATTATGAAGCAGTTGGGACAAAACGAGGCATTTTCCATAAATTGCGACAAATAACTAATTTTTGACTGATTTTGCTTAATTATTTTGAAACGTTTTAATGAATGGGACTGTCGGAGCAACCTTTGGGGCAGTGAAATCTGGCGTGTTTCGGGATGTGGAAATCTAAAATCATCGTTGCTCGTAAGAGTATAGACGTACTGTCGCACCAACGAAGAAAGTCTTTTGATTAGTGGGAATTCGTAGCGAGACAGTAATATTAACCACTCGTCAAACTCTCGTCTTTTCTTGAGACTTCTGGTTGTGCGAGCAGTAGCATCTTAGTAAAATGAACTGGTGTACGTCGCCCGAACTGCCACATATTTCAATTTCCTGTGCTAAATGTATTGGTAATAATGTGGTGGCAATAATCATGTTAAAGGCGGTAATGATCCTTAAGAACCAGTCGTGTAATCATTACGGCACTGTTTAATTTAGCTACTGCGTAGCGGAAATAAGATAATATACTATTTGCTAGCGTTATTTATCGGGGATAGTAGGAGATTTGTGTTGTAAGAGGGTGTAGAAATAAATACAAAATGATTGATACTACTTGTCTCGTATCATTGACTGTTGAAAATGTTCGTAAATCTTGAAATAGAGTTGCCATTGTTGAACGTCTTTTTCTGCTGGGTTTTTTTTTTTCGGGGGCTGATTACATGGAAGAATTTTATCCCGGCTAACCGGGTTGTAAAAATTCCCGATTACTTGAGAAACCGGAACCATTGTAATACAAATGTTACCTTTAGTTTGCTCCCCACAAGTTAGTTTTAATTCATAAGAAATTATGAATACATATTTTAGGAGTATAAAAATATTATGGCAGGCGGAAAAAACATTTTTGGCATAATAAAGATAAAATTAAATAAGATTGCCAATTACGGAAACAAAACAATTCTTCCGAGTCATGTCACGTGGTCGGAAAAGGAACAACTAAACGCTAAGATAGATCAGTCCATTTCGTAAAGTTTCCTGCTGGTTTAGTCAACTAAGTGCAAGCATACTAAACAGTAAACCTCTTTTGGAATTGTTTTTTCAATGTTGCCTCACCAGTACACTAACTGTAGCAATTAATCTCAGTGAGTGATTCCACTTTTTTGCCAATTTAAACGGTCGTCGAATATCGATTCGTAGGGCATTGGGCTAGTCAAGGTGGGTCGCTTGTTCGATTCCTAGCAGGGGCCCCTGGAGTTGCATTTTTCGCGACTGATCTCGGTTAGGTCTAAAAATGTGAGATTCCGACAACTTGGGAATTAGTATGCATAGCGCGTATCGAAATTTGTTAAAAATTAGTCCACATCGTCAAAAAGCCACTTGGGAATTGAAGTGTAAGTTTCAGAACTATTAAAGTGTCAAACAACATGGTCACAGGAGCTGCCTGGCAGTTGAAATGCTTGCTCCGAAATTTATTGCCCAACTGTTGGATATACCGTCACATTCCTCAATAATTTGTCTCATACTCAAACCTTTTTCATGATGAATATGGCGATACAAACCAACCACATCCTTAGTATTAATAATTGTCCCCACTGGAAAAAAGTTGATTTAATAAATAAATTTACTGATTAACTGTAGCATAGCCCGGTTTCAAACGTTTCGCAACTACCTTGCCAAATCGAGCGAGAGATCAGACACCACTTAGTTCATCTGTTTCGAGGCAGTTAAATTTGAAAGGTTATTAAACCACACACCCCCCCTGTTTTAAAAAATCCTGTTGATAACTATGGTCATCAGAATTAGGAAAGTGGCCTTCGTAAAATCTTTACTGATTTCCTGTGGAAGCATGTTCCCAGGCCACGCAAAACTGTATACTTCAAACCTGAGTGCCTTGCAGATACCCACTTAAGGATTCAGGGGGTTACTGGGGTTGCAACCCTTCTTTGGAAATATATTTCAACTAGAAATACGTGTACGCCACAAACCCTCGCCCATAATTCCATCATATCTCCCCAGAATCCGAGTAAGACTGATAATTTTTCAAAATTGTCAGAGACAAATCGTCTTTACTATAACTGGAAGAGTGGATGCAGTAAACAAACCCACACACAATTTGGCCACAAATTAACAATCCAAACTGGAAATTATTTTATATTGAAACTGCTTATCGTCATATTTACGTTTAAAATTTCAACTCTGTTTTATTAAAAAGCGTTCGATGAGAATAACCTTTAACGGCTTAACAAATGCTAAGAGATCCATCCACACAATGAAATTATTAAACAATGGATGATAGTATATCAAGACCCTGTATTAGTTTTGGACTTATAGTATTTCGTGTCATTTTCCAATCAAACTTGTCACTCATTTTGCCTTAAAGAAAGAATTTTTATTAGAGAACCAGACTCAGTCGGATACCAGCATTACGGACAGCTCATGCATATTCCAAAGAGCTGAGTTTTAGAACAGTCCTTTCAAGTCATAAATTGTCCAGTAACTAAGATGTCCTGCAAAAGTAAAACCAACCGCAAGCACCAAGAAAGCCATTTCGTTTGCCGAGTTTAAATCATTTACTGGCTTCAGCGTCCAAATGATGTAAATAACTTGCGAGAGATTCGTACAAAGGAAAAGAACGAGACCAAATCGATTTGCTTCAATACAGATCTCGGTAACCTAAGTAAGGTTTGGTCAACGACATATCAGTCCCCGAGCTTGCACACGGCATTCTTGAGTGACCGGAATCCGTGGATACATACCTATGTACAAACATAGACACTGCGAAAATTTTTCTCCCTAGTTACCACGCGCGTAAAAGGACTCCACCCACATCCAGATTAGTACCGTCGCACTGCGCTTTGCGCGGTGGACGAGAGGACAAAAAAACCCCGATGGACAGAGAGAGAGAAAGAGAGAGAGAGAGAGAGAGAGAGAGAGAGAGAGAGAGAGAGAGAGAGAGAGAGTGTGAGAGAGATAGAGATAGAGAGACAGACAGAGACAGAGACAGAGACAGAGAGAGACAGAGAGAGTGAGTGAGAGAGAGTGAGTGAGAGAGAGAGTGAGAGAGATAGAGAGAGAGAGAGAGAGAGAGAGAGAGAGAGAGTGTGTAAATGGTTCAGCACAAGTAAATCTACAGATAAAAGTTTTGTTGACAACAAAAAGATAGCAGCATGTATGAAAATCATAAAACTACTCGGTTTTGTCTAAATGACTTTTTATTTCACACAAACGTTTTCGCTATTGAAGTTCCTCAAGTGTAAGTTTTTGGTGAGTGGTAACTGACTTTTATAATATTTACATAGTTACGTCAATCTACTGTTATGTTAATTATCTGCTAATTACAGGTAATTATCTTTTAATGGCCTTTTAATAGTAAAATGATTATTTATAAAAATTCTTTCCATAGAATATCGTATTGCTTCTGCAAAATAATCTTAAAAACTTTTTACCAAAAAATTGTTATTGCTATTAAGGTCCAGTTTTACTATTGTCATGATTTCTTTTTCCCTTGACTCCATTATGAGTCTATCTGAATCTGTACATTGGTATATAGGTAAAATGTTGAAATTCCCTTTGTTGCAATTCTTCAAATGTTCACTAACTGCTAGGTGCCTATACTGTTTATGGCACATATAAGTATATAACTTTACATAAGGAACAAATTCACCATAAACAGTATAGGCACCTAAAAAAAACACTGCCTTCAAAATGCAGGAAATAGAGTTTCAGAGGATTAGAAATTCAAAAATTTTCCGGTGGAGCATGCCCCTGCACCCCCAAGTGGTTTCTCTCGCCTTCGTCGCTCGCCTACCTCCCTTTTCGGATCTTCGCCCCCTTCTTTAAAATAATCTTGGATCCGCCCCTATGACCACACATACACCTACCGTAACCATCCAGCCCAGTCTCAAACCTTGAAAAGATGAACAGCATCAATTGACAAAACGTGGAGAAAGATGAATATCATCTTTTTAAAGGAATTAAAAGAAGGCTCTTACATGCAACAGGTTGTTGCTCAGGTGATGTAGTTGTGGATTTTGTAGGGGTGGGTGGCCAGCGGTGGACGGTGGTGCATATCTTAAAGACTCTTTCAAAACTGTACGAGACGTTGGTTTATCGTCACGGCAAGGGGTGATAAAACCCTGATCCTAAGCCTAATCCTAACAGTAGTCATATACTGGGTTTCCCCTGGATACATAGATGATATAATTTAGCACATTTGTCAAATGATACTATTCATCTATTCTTTTCGGGGATGACACTGTGTTGAATCATCAGTAACCGTCAAGGTGATATGAGTTTCCCCCTAAATGGATGGCATCCTACAAATATTCTTCTCTTTTTCATATTCTCCTGTTGCTGTGCGTTTCTGTCGACGAAATAAAGGTGATAGAGACTTTTTTATTGTCTTGCTTAAAAACTCTCTGAAATGTCAAACACTCATTTAGTTTTCAAGTGTCAATGGATTATCGTAACATCGCTTCGTCCCTTCGAAAGGGCCTTTTGCGGAGAATATTATACTTCACTTGATTGAGCGTTGATAATATCCCGAACCAGGACTTTCGGTTCGTGTTTGGTACCATGAAACAGTAACGTAGGTTGCGAATGGGCAGTTTTCGCTTTCCACTTGTACCCCTGACCAGACCTGTTCGCACATCAACTACATTTGTAGGTACATTAAACATGTTCGATGCGGATTCAGTTTGTTTGAAATATCAAAACGAAAAATTGCTGCTATAAGTTTCAGCTTTTAAATTTTAGTAAATAAAAGATGGTCAATGCAAAAAGCGCGGGAGGACTTCTGTTTCTAAGGACGAGCCCTCAAAACGAAGTGGTTGTGATAGCAGAGATGGCTAAACTAAAAGGAAATATGTTGGTATACATGATACCTCTCTCGTGAAACGGTATGCTTTTACGTTAAATAGTTTTCGAAATTTAATGTGGGCCATTTCTGGTTATGTAAAAATTTTGTCAAATTTCATTGACAGTTCTACTTCTACCAACAGGGAAATGCCTTGGTTGATTTTTAATTGTAAATTGTCAGCAAATTACAAATATCTCGTTACTATACCCGTCTGAAATTTCCTCTCCCCCCACTTTGAAATTCCTTGCTAATCGACTGCCATTGACTGAGGACACTTTTTGGGTTGCAGGCTAAATTTACAAGCAAATAAAATTGTCATAATGAAAATTAGCTGTGAACTGAAAACAGATCAATGAAGAGAGAAAAGAGGAGATGAAGAGGAGCAGGACGATAAGTATGAAAAAGGATCTTTATGGTAGGGATTACCTTACAAAGACTTCATTGCAGCTTAGAATACGAAAATCTTAAATTATGTCTTAAACATTTGCATTTACTCAACCATTCTATCAATATTTTCAATATTAAACAATTACTGTCAGTATTTCTAATTTATAGCCTACCCTAACAATAATTAAAACAAAGGCGTCGGAACGACAACAAAAGTAGGGGTTTCATGGGTGTATCTGAAATGTGCTCCGAGAATTGAACAACCCAATGGCCAGTTGCCCTCATTATACAAGTGTCAAAACGATAACATGAACCGTTGCTCGAAGCCTAATTTTGTGATTTTCTAACGGGTTATAAGGATAAATAACGTTTAGCTTAGCAGTGATCGGATTAAGCAATCATAAGTTTGTAGTTAATTTTACTAGCCAGTTGAAAAGTCTCGCACTCCCCTCAAAAAAAAATGTGGGGGCCAACGCCCGCCGGCCCTCCCGCTTCCGAAGTACTTGCTATAAAGTACTGTAAACTGCACAATGGCCTCATTGGAAATGAAACTTTTTTGCTGCATACGCAACTGACGTAGAAGCATAATGTATACCAACACTGCGACCATGCACAGAAACATTTCCTCAAACTATTACAAACATATAATTGCACAATTCAATGTTTCCAAGCAACTACCAAAGTGAAATTATGAAATTGGGCCTTGATATAACAAAGATAAATAAAGTGAAACAAAAATTAGGCAATGTTGCCAGGCAGCTACTGCCAGTGATGCTACCCTTGGTCTCGTTTAGCCCTTGAACACATTTTTGAAACAAGCAAAATATTTATTATCTTTGATAATTGTTGGCAGTCTAGATTTCTTGTATGTGGTTTGAATTATTTTCAGAATAATAAATGTATTACAGAAAAGCCTGAGCTTTACAACTCCATGTTTTACGACC
The DNA here is from genome assembly GCA_030142905.1 of Heliopora coerulea. Taxonomy (NCBI): domain Eukaryota; kingdom Metazoa; phylum Cnidaria; class Anthozoa; order Scleralcyonacea; family Helioporidae; genus Heliopora; species Heliopora coerulea. The sequence goes on from JASJOG010000050.1 coordinate 835,484, forward strand.
GTCTTCCTTTTACGATTACCTTTTTTCCGGAACGGACGATTTATTGTTAAAATGAACTAGCAATCAGCGACCAGATACTAAGCGTGACTATCGACTAGTTTTCAGCTGCTTAAACAAGAAGTTTTCGTCATGAAGGATGTTTTCTTCTTAAACCTCTAAATAAGCGGAAGACGACAAGCCAGTGTTCGCTTTTGTCATACGATGAAAAACTGATCAGTTTCGAAGAAACTTATATTGTATTCCTAAGTGAATTTCCACCATGATTCTATGACAATTGTTATTTTTTTCTCGACCTTTTTCATAGTAATGAAGATCTCTATGACCTCTTGAACAAAGTGAGCTTCGGATGCCTTTTAGTGATGAGTTGGATCAATATATATATAGATGTCGCCAACGCATCATTTTCGTTCTACCTGTCGAAGGCCACTGATTAGGTGGCAAAAAAGTATTTGGTCAGAGCACGTGTTCATTTTATTAACATGTATTCTATTTTTTTGCCACAGTTCCACCATTTTTCAGGTTAGAACAGTGGTTCTTAACCTTGTTGAAGGTACTGAACCTCGCAAGTTTCATCCGTGCATTCACCGAACCCTTCGTAATTGGAAAAATAAAATATGATTTCTTCAAAACATAGGTATATATTTTATTAGTGCACAAAATGAACCTGTGTTCAAAGAACAAAACCAACAAAACATGAATTTCACACAAAAACATAACTCAATGAATATTTACTGCAAATCAATGTGACTTTTGCTGTTGCCTTTCAGAAACAAGTTCAGAAATGCGCGGCTTCACCTTGGCAAGTGCCACTCTCATATCATTTTCGCAACAGTCTGTTCCTTTTCTTCGTTTTCATGTCTACCATCCTCGAAAAGGATTGCTCGCAAAGATACATTGTAACAAACGGTGTGAGTATCTCAAGGGCTTTCTGTTGAACCTGGCTCTGCTGAAGTTCAATGATTTCGTCGAGGTATTCATCATTGACATCTGCTGTCGCAACACTAAACGTGAACGGCTGTCTCACCCATGCTGGATATGACTCTCTGGTGTGGAAGTATCCGTCGAGAGACTTTGCGAGCTCATCTAAGTGCATGGCAGTTGCTTGCTTCAGTTCCCCGGGTACAGAAATGTCTCCGATTCCAGACACGTCTTCGATCTTACTTACACAGTCGTCCAGCAGGGGAAAGTTTGCGAAGTTATCATTCTCTGTTCGTAACGGTAGCTTTTTTTGAAAAGCCTTCAGGTTTTCTCTCGTTTCGATGATGTTGACTCCACCGCCCTGCATCTGTCGATTGAAATGATTGAGAGCATCGAAGATATCAGCCATGTACGCCAAAATGAGAATGAACTCAGAATTTTCGAAGCAATCTGCATGACAATGTTGGTGCTCTCGCAAAAACAGGGCCAATTCCACACGCATGGCAAAAACACGATTCAGCACCTTTCCCCGGGATAACCACCGAACGTTAGAATGGTACAGAAGTACCTTGAATTCAGAGCCCACAGCTCTTTGAAGATGCGGTGCTTCAGAGCACTATTTCGCACATAGTTCACACATTCCACTACAATTTTTAATACTTCTGCCAGTTTTGGAGGCAAGGTTTTTGTTGCCAACGCATGCCTGTGCAGAACGCAGTGCGTAACAATGATGTGTGGTGCATCGGCTTTCACCAGCGCTTCAAAACCAGAGTTTCGTCCCAGCATGACTGGAGCTCCATCCGAACAAATTGCAGAAACCATATTTCACGAAAGATCGTTGTCTCTGAAGAAGTCATCCACAAGTTTCTTCACGTTGGCTGCCTTGGTTGTTGTTGTGAGAGGCTTACAAAAAAATCTTCCTTTATTACGTCGTCTTTCACATAGCGCACGAATACAACAAGCTGGCTTAGATTGGAAACGTCGGTGGTCTCGTCGAGTTGGAGGCTGAATTTTGCTGGGCTTGAAATCAGATCTGCAACTACTTGAGCCAAGATGTCATCGCTCAAGTCGTCCATTCTGCTGCTGATGGTGTCATTTGAAAGAGGAATTTGGGATAACTTATCTTCAGCAGCTTTTCCCAGCATGATATTCGCCATCTTCAACGCAGCTAGTTTTACGAGTGTTTCACCAATGGTGTGTGGTTTGCCCTGCTTTGCGATCAGGTACGCAACTTCGTACGATGCTGTGAGGATCGGTTTGTCGATGGGTACAAAGCCGAGAACAAGCAGAGTAGCCTTTTCATCGAATCTGGCTCTCTTCACCTTGAATTCACAGAGCGTTGTGTTCTTGTATTTCCCATCTCCATGCAGCTTTAGGAAGTGTTCCCTTAGTTTTGCCGGTGCTAGACTAGAATTGCTCAACTTGGGCAAATGACATGATTCTTAAATCTCTCTTATCGACCACTTGTCATTAAAAACAACTTTTAGGTGGCAATAGGGGTGGTCGTATTAGGATATTGGTAATCAGAAGGACTTTCCTGTGTGGCTACTCGGTTTGAGAACGTGACAGGAGTTGAGACTTGCTTTTTAAACGCTTGAGACCTTAACTGAGGGACCTTCCGAGAAGTCTGCATAAATAATTCATAAAAAAACAAAACTACGAAATTCAAAATCACAAATATTTTAATTTGCACACGTTTTGCCGACTTTCATCTTAATTTTCCCTTAACCTAGTGGTTCATCTGACACCCAATTAGGGTTCTTCAGAAAAAAACAATTCGGCTACGTCTCGCTTTAAACTGCTCAACTACTTTACGTTGTCTGAAATTGGAGGAAGAGCCCGTACTCTGCAGAGAATATTTCTTAAAGCCCAGCGTTGACCGTTCTCCGCTACGCGAATAACGTCGTAGGTATTTCCTAACAGTAATGTCGACAACGCAATGCAGCACAGCAAATCCAACACAAAACCAACCTGACTGGCCATAAGGAATCGAATGAATTTAATACCCACGAGATGACGGAAAATCGTTATAGACTATCATATGACACCACAAGCCACCTCTATATAGTTCAATAATATCATAAGATTTTTGGAAAACAGCCTGTACACTGCTTCATTCAATTGAAATGAATATAAAAACTAAACGGCCAGCAAGACGAAGCAATATAGCCAACCTCCACTTCTGGTATTCGAAGGTCTCTTAATTCTCCATTGCAAAAGCTTGAAAACTAAGATATTCTTAAATAGCAGTTTCGGATTAAAGAAAGATCCAGATGTCTTCTAATAAGCGGATTCTCAAGACTCGCGTCATTTGTGTCCTTTCCTTACATCTGATTTTTTCTGAAACGCCTTCATTGAACCTCGTCCAAAGCAGATACTTCTGGGAATTCTAAATTTGATTAGAAAAAAAAGTAAACCAAATTAACAGCTCAAAAGTTCTCTGCAGGGATATTTTCTGGAAAAAATAGTGAACAGCAACGATAAACTCCTAATCTATAAATAATACAATACATACTGGACGCTTCGCGACTCGGGAAATTTTGTGCAATTTTGAAAACACAAGTGAAATTAAATCTTAATTTTACAAGGAATGATGTGATTACTTGTTAATCATATGGGGGGCAAAATTTATTCATAAATAAATTGGCTACACATGTGAACAACATGAGGAAGCCACTTAAGTGTCGATCAAAGCCCAACGTGAAAGACAAATCAGAAACGGTTTTCATTACAACGAATTTTATTAAATTGAATCAATCATCAACTTAAGATAACAGAAAAGCTTGGATTTAACAAGGTTTTACAAGTAAACATCAACACAACCACTTAAGTATTGTCAAAATGTCTTCTTGCTCTAAAAAAGTAAATTTTTCCGCTCCCGCGTCTCCACCAATCAGGTAAGAGTAATTTTGCCCTGAATTAAGAAAAAAATGCCCTCCTCATTACCCAATCACAATCGAGTAATTTCGCCCCTTATATGATTAATTGCGTAATGCGTTATACGATTAGGACAGAAAATACCACGCATGGTTACGGCTACGCGCTACACGTCTGGTTTCAATAGGCTTCGATGATTTTTTACATACAGAAATACAGCAATAACGAACATTACCTTTTCCTGTCTAAAGATGGCTCTGATGCGTCTATATCTACAGACCTGAAGGACCATCATAATAACAGTAATAACAAACTACAACAACAGTAACAATAATAGCATCAAAAGTAACAGTGATAACGATAACAATGAAATAATACTAATAACTATGATCTTCATGAATGCTGAGCATCGACTCTTGTGCGAGCTTGGAGAATAACAGACAGTATGCGAACGTTTCTCGAGCTCAAATCTTCAGAAAATGTTGCTCAATCCCAAACGGAAGTGATCCGTTAACGTCATAGGTGGTGTGAAGCAAGTACCATCGAGTTACCAAAACTTTGACGGACAGACAAAATTCCCACCAAGTTTAGAAAAGGTTCTAGTTCTTGACTCAAGCAAGCTAAGCTGTTCGCCTTGGCTCTTTTTCCTTGTCAAGGACAGGATCCCTGATGGCCTGAAATCGCATGTGGTGTGTTTATTTACGTGTCAATGCTGTAAGGCATTGTATGTTGGCCAAACCAGCCGACAGTTACACCACGCATTTCAGATCATATGGGGATCTCACCCTTGAAAGGTAACAGAAGAGTTAATCCCTCTCCCACTACTATCCTTTCCCACCACATTGAAACCGGCCATCTCATTTCTTTTTCCGACTTCAAAATATTATCCTCGACGCCTTCTGCTTCTGAACTACTCCTTAAAGAAAGTCTTATAATCAATAAATTAAAACTCATTCTTAACGGGAATATTGGTTCTATGTTTCTTTCTCTTTTCTGATATCACCTTACTGCTGTCTCCTGTCAATTTCCGTTACTGTTGTAAATGTATCATCTTAATTGTCATTCAATACTGTTAGTTTAATATAAATATATCTCGTTGTAATCCCTGAACTGCACTCTGATGATGTTGCTTGTAGCGACGAAATGTTAGTCAATAAATATGTTTTAAACTCTTCTAGCCTTCTTTGTTTAACCATTTGTTATAGTTTACATATGGCGATACTTCGCACAATTTGTTGGGCATTGCTATTTATATTAAAGCTGAAAAAGCTTTATGCATGTTCACTTCTCTTGCAGGTCTAGAATTTCCCGAACGCCTTCATCACTTTTTATGCTCTCCGATCTTAGGACCCACACTCGAGCTCTAAAAATGTGAACCAGAAGCCATGCACAATGATACCGTTTGCGTGCCACTCCCTGTTATTGTATCATTCAATTTACGATCCCTTCGAAGTACAACATGTTCACCCCCTCAACTGTTAAATGCTAACTGCCTTATCACTGTAAAGCTGATTTTTGTTTACGCAATCCTTTCATATACGAAAAGTTTTCCAGTACAGGAAAAATGCGCAGGTAGAATTTCCCGAATTCTTGACATTATTTTGGAATGCTCCCGTTAAATATAATGTCTAGTCTTTGCCCTCGTAGGCGAATGAGTCTCTGTGTCCTATATATTTCCCTAATAATTCGTTGGTCGACGGCGACCAATAAAACGACTGTACGAATGACCTTTCAATGCAGATCGAAGGGTAACGTGCCGCGTAGAAAATTCCAAACACGTAGAAAGTGTTAAGGTTAGTTGGTACATTCACGACCTTCGTCGGGAAGTGAGACGTCCTCAAGAACGTTATTTTATAAATATAACACCCTTTCCAAAAATTTAGACCTCATTAACCTCCACAAATTCCAAACATTTAACTGTAAAAATGAACCTTCACTGTCTGACTTTTTCTCATTTTTCATACCTTACAAAGTCACACACTTGGTCTGAGTTCGACAGCCTTCCCCTCTCTTCTCACGTCTCCAACCTTGCCAAATCCACGTTTTAAGTGATTTTTAACAAGAAGATAACCATTAAAATATTCGATAATTTTAACTCGTTTTTTTGGCCAGATGCTTTAAATCTTGTCAATGATATAAAACTAGGTTACTGCGTGTAGAGAATGTTAAAATAATTAGTCACGGCAGTTACCAACCTTTCAACTTTTTACAGAATTCTTTACGATCAGTCACGGCAGTTACAAACCTTTCAAATTTTTACTTCAAATGTTTACTGACAAGTTCTAGCTTATCGAAGCAATTATTAACTCCTTTCTGTACTCGTAAGTCTACAATTATTTACTTTGGCTAACGCCAGATAATTTTACTTACCAGTGAGGTCTCTGAAAAAGAAAGTCTGGATATGTCAATGAATTGTGATATTTCGATTTTATTGCAAAATCATCTTCAGACCAAGTGAACTAACATAAGCGGACCTAAGGTTTATAGATACATGGGAAAGTGATTACATCATTGATGAAGAATTGAGGAAACGCCGACTCTATTTACAATGATTGATTGTGTCAGTAAGTGACAAGTGTTGACGCCTAAGGATGAAATGACAAGATGTCGACGAATAAATTATGTATGAACTAAAAGGAACTAATTAAAGAGTAAGAGTTCTTTGCTCGCTTTAAGACCAGGAAATATCTTAAGCAAAATATCTTAAGCAGCAAAATATTTTAAGCCGCAATTAAACTCTGGTCTTAAAGCCAGCAAAGAACTCTCACTCTTTAATTAGTTCCTTTTAGTTTATACATAATTTATTCATCGACATCTTGTCATTTCATCCTTAGGCGTCAACACTTGTCACTTACTGACACAATCAATCATTGTAAATAGAGTAGGCGTTTCCTCAATTCTTCATCAATGATGTAATCACTTTCACATGTATATATAAACCTTAGGTCCGCTTATGTTAGTTCACTTGGTCTGAGGATGATTTTGCAATAAAATCGAAATATCACTATTCCACAGTTTTCATCTTTCGTTAACTTAAATCTTAAGTTAAAAGATGGCTTTCTTTTTCGGAATTTGCTTTCTCTTATATTTTTGGAAGTTGTCGGCTAGTCAAGGTTTTTCAATGAATTGAATATCCGATATTTCAACTCTTCCATCAGGCAAATGTAAAACAGAACCTTAAAACTGGACACCCCCACGTTACAACAGTCAATACGTCAGGCATATTCTGTCGCTACGTTAGCTCAAGTTTTCCTTACCTCCCTCCTATTTTCTAGTCCTAGCTAACTCACTGTTACAAACCTATCAAGGCTTCCGATCGACATTTCGACGCTACCCTATGTCATGGGCCAACTGTTGCAGTGGTTGACAAATCCACTACAATGTTCTTATGCAAAGCATGTTGGCTTCATCAATAAACCACCAGCGTTCCTTTTTTTTGTCCTGCCCATTTACTTTGACGGACGGCATCATAACGATTATTGAACTGTATAAAAGTATACTATAAGTTGTCGCAATATTGTTATCTAGCTAACATAGTTTTATGAAACTTTAGTTTTTAACCAGTTTATTGCAGTTATTTCTATTACCTTTCCATTTGAAGTCTGTTCTTCGTCTGGACATCCTGCGATAAATAATGACAATTTAGTGGCACTTCGTTTCATGCATAGTTGGATTTCTATCAGGTAACGATGATGGCTCCAAACTATTTAATGAATATAAACCATACTTAGGTTCAAAAACGTTAGCTAAATAGCTTCTTACTATGTATGCTTGATGCTTTTCGTTTGAATTTGACCTCTTCGACCATCGCTGGTACTACTTCGTCAACCGAAATAAATATGGGAAATTTCGATAACTACTGTGTAGTTTAACTAAATACAACACAATGGCGACTCCTGAGATTGAAATAATTTTTAGTTTTATTTTCATTTTTAACAACTCGAACCATCATTTCATCAAGAATACGAACTTCAAATTACCTGGGCAGATGCTGTGTCCATTGGTTCAAGATGATTTTTATTCATTTTCCTCTGCTTTCTTGATGGTCGATTGAAGCGGAAGTCAGCCGGGTACTTGTGAATATTGACCAAGTGGTCCTGGTTGAAATGGAAAGAGTGTGTAAAACTAACATCCTAAACTTTTCAACTAAGAAGGTAGAAGCTCCCTCCCCCAAAGTTTTACGGCCGTGGAGAAAACCACACTAGCCAATCGCAAAGTATTCTTTTTCTAGTTGGTTTACTATGGTTTTTCTACCAATACAGTCCAAAGCACTGAGCGTCTTAAGGGCCGGCGTCATTGTAAAAACGTGCAAATGTTCTGTGTCAAGTCTAACATGGAGCTAAGATAGGCGCGTTGAATATTTTATGGAATAAAAAATTATTCTTTTCTTTTGTTTCTGAAGAGAAATCTATTGTACAAACGTGTTGCTTTTGACGTCCGCATGGTGTTTTCTTGAAGTCCCCATTACGATTTGCTTAACTGATGTTCAAATGACAATTTCAACGTCACGCTGTATAATAGGGAGTGTACGAAAGCTGCATACCTACGCTAGTGAACAGAAAATTTTAAACTTTACCGCCGAAAAGCAAACCACACATGCTAAAAGCTTCCTGGCGATTCTAGCTGGTCGATTAACGTTTTTTTTTGTTTTCAGCCCAAAGCTGTCGTGGTTTAAGTGCCGGCGCCTCTAAGAAACCGTGAAAATGCTGATCCACACGTCTTGTGAGACGGCGTGAAAAATACTCAGGGGACCACAAATTAACCATTTGTCTAGTTTTTGATGAGAAATCTTATTATATGTCTGTGAGAACCTTCACGTCTGCTACGTGTTTTCGTGAACTCATCTATTGAAGTCACTTGAATTAAACTTAGTACGCGCATACCGCATATAATGTATTCTATTACACTAAATAAAGTAAATTAAGGTTTCAAGTCATTTAACTGAACAATGTCAAATGTATACTTAAATTTTCCGTAAATCACGGGAGACGTATGCCGTACGTCATAAAGTTGAGGACAAATTTAATATCTTAACAATAAAAAGAGATACAAATGACTTGTCTTGGCCAGTCTGCATAATTTCAAAAGTTCTTTAAATTTGCGAGCTTCATTGCATGTGCCCTATGAGGAAGATCAAAGACAAACTTAGAAACACAATCACTTAATCTGTCTTGCCCGACTAGTCACAGTCAAAATGAGGGAGAACTTAGAACAACAATCACGGACATTAGCGCAGCCAGGGGGAGCAATTGCTTCCCCCATTTTTCGTCCTGACTAGTTCTGTCGGAACATGCAGTAAATTTGTCCGTAAATTAAGCCTGTCTGTCGCGGATTCCGTTTGCGTTTGAATTATCAAATTAAAAAAACGTTAAATAAGCTCTGGGGGAAGTTAAATTAGGGAAAGACGTTCAATGTAAAATTTTCGTAAGGAATTCTTTTTTTTCTTTTTTTTAATCAACAAAAATAGATCCAGTCAACCCTCAGAGCAAAGTGGTTGTGGTAGCGGTGATGGCCGAAAAAGAAGATACGTTGGTATATATCATAGCTCAAGTGATGTGCGCACTTTTGCAAATCATTTTCGAAATTTAATACCATTATATCAGCCAGAGCTAGCAGAGAACAAATCATTTATTCCTTTATCGAGTTTCAAGTTTTCCTGCCCTCGGTTTGGCTAACTTTATTTTTCCTTAATATTTGTCCGTACACTGTTTACATCTTGTTGGTACATTTGTCTAAAATTTCTCCTGCCTCCCCCCCAACTTTCGAATTCCTGGTTACGCGACTGATCAGGGGAGCTATAGATCTAAGTAATTTGAATCAAGAACACTGAAAACAAGAAAATATAGTAATTAAATAACTCACTCAGAAAACGACAGTTCACCAGAGAGGATTCCAGACAAGATTTACTCACTGGATTCCAGCATACCTTAACCAGCCTTGACTGATCGAGATTATCGATCGACGACGGCTATAACTTTACCTCACTTACCTGCAAGCGCAATTCTATAGCCATTAAAGGGAAATATTTTGAAGGTGTAATAATGTTTTGGTAAATTTACCTTTCGTTCTTTGTCATTTGAAAATCTATCGGGACAACTTTCGACGAGACATCTAAACTAAAATGAAAAAAACACGAAAACTGTTACAGTATAACAAACATATGTCGTGCCAAAATCTAAAACAAAAGACCAGAGGGAGGTTAAGACCAGTATACTAAAAGAAACTTAGCTAAACATATGCAACTAGACAACAAGTTTACAAAAGGAATGTGAAAAGCTCAAGGGGATGGTTTCCGCTAGAAATAAAATGCCGACACAAGGAGATATTTTCTCCAACCATGGTTTTGTAACCACGAAATCATATAGTGCACGACACGACACTCCGAAGCTGACTTGTTCCACAGAACGAAACAAAAGATGACTAGAAATACGTGCACGCAACAAACCCTCGCACACGCTTCCAATACATCTCTCAAGAATCTGAGTAAGATTGATAATTTTTCAAAATTGTCGAAATGACAAATCGTCCTTACTGTAACTGAAAGAGGGAATGCAATAAAGAAAACACAACATTTGGCCACAAATATTCACAACCCAAACTGGAAATTATTTTATATTTAAACTGCTTGTCGTCATGTTTACGTTTAAAATTTAGATTGTTTTATTAAAACAAAATGTTTGGTGAGAGTAACCTTTAACGGTTTAATAAATGATAAGAGATCCATTCTGACAATTCTACTGCTAAACAATGGATGTTCGTATAAAGATCCTGTATTAGTTGCGATCTTGAGGTATTTCGAGTCGTTTTCCAATCAAACTTTTCACTCATTTTGCTTTAGAGAAAGATTTTTTTATTAGATGGCCAGGCTTTCTGTCTTAAAATTCAAGCACTCTCAAAGGTCGGATACCAGCATTGCGGAAAGCTCATCACTGAAAATTTTTTTTTGATATTTTTAGTCTTATAAAACTGGTAAATTCTACATTATCTCCAAGTTGGTTACAAATGTCTATTAGAAGTGCTATGATGAAGATTTATACTAAGTATTCATCCGGAGGTACAAGACTTTGGTGACGAAGATGAAACGAATTACGAAACCGAGAAAATAAACAAAGAAAACATCAACGAGTTCTGAATTTCAATGCTGACCAAAATCGGAAAAATAGATAATCAGTGCTGTTAAAGTTACATAATTTTTGTAACTAGTTAGAGTTACAGTTACTTCTTCTGAAAAGTAACTAGTTACCAGTACAAGTTACCATGAAAAAAAAGTGACTAGTTACAGTTACAAAGTTATTTTAAAAATTTTTAACTAGTTACAAAGTTACAGTTGCACATAATCTTTTGTCCAGCTATAAAAATCAAAAAGCGAGAAGGCAGATTATACATTTATACATATATTATTTCTTATCACAGCAACATATACATTTGCTTTTCGAGTCACCATCATTAATGCCATACGTGTTCACCATTCACCAACGAATTTATTATTTAACAAAATTAGAGAAAACCTTTGTTTAGTTTGAGCAGAAGAGAGTTCTCAAAGTTGTGATCGGTCATTGAGCAACGATGTGGTCTTAAAATGAGTCCTGCGCAGCTGAACAGCCTTTCACATGCTGCACTTGCAGGTACAGGTGTGTTCAGTTCAATGAAAAGCTCACGCGGCTTTGGCCATTTCACATATGCAGATAACTCTTCATTGTGACTGTCAAGAAACAACTGCAGCTCAGATGTACCAGTCTTCTTTTTACTAAAGAAAAAATCATTCTCATCCTCCTCTAGGGATGAAATTGAGGATTCAGCATCATGAGCAGCTGTTAACTCTGTGGGGCTTTCTAATCGTTCGTTTATGTAGTCCACACCTGCACACAAAGAAATTTAAAGTGATAAAAATTATTTACGAGACAAAAATTTAACCAGAGGCTTGGGGCCTGGGAGTGATTAAGTCGAGCAGTCATAGTTATCTATACCTTTCTTGAGTACATCTTCATCGTTCGTCCAGTTGTTTTTAAACTTTGGATGAAGTATTGCAGCAGCAATTATTTTTTCGTCATCAAAAATAGAACTGAACCGTTCATCAATTCCATTCAGTAGTGCCTTTACCAGAGGTTTCACACTGGAAATAGCATTCTTCTTGTGAAGTTTATCCTTTAGGAATGCAATGTTTGGTGCAAGGTAGCCCATGTAGGCATTCGAGTGATTAGATTCTCCTTGCAATATATTTAGCGCTTGTGCCATTGGCTTCATAACTTGAGCATAATCGTTCAAAAATTGAATCTCACCTGGTTTCAGCCTAAGGACAAAAGAAAACAAAATCAAACAACAGTTTTCAAAAGTAAAAATATTTGTAATTAGTCTGCCATAGAAGTCAGGTACTTACTTGGGAACGTTGAACTCAGTGCAGAGTTCGTGAATGGCATTTTCACCCTTTGTCTTAATAATGTTGTTTAATCCTTCAATAGCCAGAAAGACCGAGTTCCAGCGTGTTGCATTAGGCTTCAGCAGAACAAGACCGCACTTTTCTTCAACAACTTCTGCTGCCTGAGTTGAACGAGATGCTTTATTCCACAGAGCCTGGCATTTTGCAAAAAACCCCCTCGTTAGCCGTTTGTACGTTGGATCTTCCTCTGCCTTCTCTGCATCTACTGTAGAGACAAGATTTAGGCTGTGAGCAGCACAACGTTGATGAGGAGGAAGCTGATACTCAAAACTTTCAGCGGCATATTTCAGGTCCCCATAAACTTCATCACAAGTGTATTCATCCTCTTCAGTATCATCTGGCTCTTCTGGATTATCAGCAAAGACAGAAAATGCCTTCACAAAGTTCGACCCATTGTCAGTTGTGGTCTTGACAATCTTTGAGACAATTTCATAGTCGGTGTGGATTTCTTCAAGCTTTGCTGCTAAAACATCGTAGGTGTGTCTGCCTTTCAAACGACAGCATGCAAGAGATGCACTCACTCGATCGAGCGTTTTGTCATCAATCCAGTGTGCTGTAACCCCAATATATGAACGGCGATGTGCAGTCCAATAATCAGTTGTTGTTGCAACATGTTTCACTTTCTTCATCGCATCTTGCACGTTTTTCTTAACCAGACTAGCCTTTTCGTTAATTCGTTTTGTGACACTTGTCCTGCACATAACTGACCGATTTGGTTGAAGCCCTTTAACAAGTCTTTGAAAGCAGGGCATTTCAACAACTGAAAATGGCATTAATCCCTCAGTAACAAAACCAATTAAAAGGTCGTCAACTTTTGCTTGTGAAACTAGGTTAGCATTGCCTGGCATCCACCTTCGGTTGTTTTGACGAATTTGCGGAATTTCCTTTACTCCCTTGGTTGGGAGATTTTCTTTTACGAGATTGGGAACATAACTCGTTGAAGGTCTGCAACTGCCGTGGGTGGGCTCTCTAAATTAAGAAATTTAGTACTGAGATAAATCTAGATAGTATAGAGAAACAAAGTTACTATTTTTAGCTCTTACACATCAAGTCCTGAATGAAAATGCAAATTTTAAAACATTTTTATCGTTCGTCGCCTTCAGCCACATAATTAATATTTCAATTAATATTTCGCATTTCTAAATCATGAACTGCATTTCAATTTCGACTTCTTCGCTCACTTGAAAATTGAAATGTAGGTTTATTGAATGAATCAGAATGATTATCATAACCCAATAGTACTGACAAAAGTAATATTGAAACAAAATTCAAATAAAAATGACATATATAACAAGAAACAAACAGAAGAACTAACCTGGACATGTTTACGCAAATTGGACATTGAAGATAGACTAGCCGAGCACTCTTTAACTTTCGGTTGACAAAGCAAACAAGTAAGCCTCACAGTTTGTCTTTCTATTGATTTGAAATGAAAAAGCTTTTCTAAGTACGGCCATGGATGTGCCGAAGACATCTTGATGTTTATCGACAAGTAAATAAACGCAATAAGATTAGCGTGCAGCAACACGTGTAATATCACATTTACATATCATGTCCAGAATGCATCACAGCGCTTTGTAAAAAGATTTAAGCCTGGGTGCGAGATTAAACAATGGCGTGAGTAGGTAGGGACTCGGGACCACAAACCAAACAAAAAGCAAACAATTTTAAGTGTTCTCATAAAGTAAAGCAGGGCTCGACGGCAAATGTAACTAGTTATCGTTACTTTTTCTAAATTTTTGTAACTAGTTACAGTTACTAGTTACCTTTCCAAAATATTAACTAGTTACCGGTAAAGTTACTTAAAAAAGTAACGATTACGTGTAACTAGTTACTTGTAACGAAGTTACTTACAGCACTGTAGATAATGTACAGCAAAATACGACAAGCAAACCTTGTGCAAGTTTTGGTCGAAAGAAGAACGAGTAGAGAGAATTAAAATACTTAATTTTTTCCTCTGCAAAGCATTCATCGGCACCTCAACCCAAGGATTCAACGGTGAATTTGCAAGAAGAAGACGGCTTTAAACTTTTAGACTTTCTTGAGAGGTTTTAAAATCCTGATGAAAGCATTACTGGTCGAATACGGTAAAGGTAATCATCCACAAGCCACTCGAGAAGTGAGAAAGACTGAAGTGGACAACTGTTTCGCCGAAGGGTAGTTTGATGACCAAAAACAAGTAGCTTTGTAGCGTGTTACCTGGTGGCTATTTACCTTGCATTTTTGTCTCGAGCAAAAAATACATCCCGACGTCTTCAGTGGGGCGAGCATTTCATACAAAGAACGATCCTGAATGAGGCATTGAAATCCTTGTGTGGAAAGCGGAGAGAGTACCCAAAGTCTGTCACCGCCTGGGAAAGTCTTCTGGACGATGAGTGTTTTATCCCACTTCTCAAACAATTGACCATGAACGCTGTCCGGTTAAATACTACAAAATATTCAAAAGCCATCATCCTGCAGAGATGAATGAACCAGAATCCTCATTCTACTTTACCAATAAACACCAGCAAAATCCAGGCGATAATATTTCGTACAAGAAGTCTCCCTTAGGGAAGAATGAAGTCGGGAAGCCACTTTTGAAAGCTGCTCAAAACAATTCCGTTCGGAGAACCTGTATTTCAAAACTACTCGATTCATACTTACCTGTACTTGTGTAGCTCAAGTGAGTGGTTACCAGAACGTGAAAAGTCTCGAGATTTACACAATTCAGTATCTAATCAACTTCAGCGAAGAATGTCGTTTACACTTAGTCGATTAGCAAATGCCCTGACAGGAAGCGAGTTTCCTTACGTCTTTAGTTGATATCCATCAGAAAGAACCAAGACCAAGCGTTACTGCAAAAAGTGAACAGTTGGCCAATGCATATTCCAAGGAGCTAACTTTGAGAACTGCTCTTTCAAGTCATAAATTGTCTAGTTACTAAGATAACCCCCAAAAGTGAAACCAGCTGCAAGCACCAAGAAAGCAATTTCGTTTGCCGGTCTTAATTCATTTACTGGCTTCAGTGTTCAAATGATGTAAACAACGTCTGAGAAATCCATACACGGGAAAAAAAACGAGACCAAACTGATTTGCTTCAATACGGACCTAAGTAACCTCAGGTTTGGTCAACAACATACCAGTCAACATACCGGTGGGCGAGGGGATTATTTTTGTCCGTAAGCAACATCCAAATCTGCATATGTCCTCTTAGCATTAGTTCAATAGACTCGGAACTTCATCAGGGCATCAAAACTAGCGTTCGACCGAGCATGGAACAATAGTCAGCCGATCCGGATTCTGATCATATATCACGCTCTTCTCACCTGTTGACTTGCGGTTACACATGCTACTGATCCAAGTGATGGCCAAATATCGTAAATACGTTTTTTAGGTTGCATCTGAGTAATAAATAATTTTCAGACAACGTAACTGATTTTATTTTGTATTATATGTTTGTTTTAAAAGTAATTGTGCAGCAATTGGAAAGAATGGAAATGGGTGGGAAAACAGTGGAACCTTCGTTAGTTTATCGTTTTCTCTGATCAGTAAAACGTTGGGTTGTCATTCGACAATTTTGTTTCAATACGTGATAACAACTGGTGATTCGCTGCCCGGTGAACGCTTAGATTAGTACCAAAGTAATTGAAGAACGCCTCGTGCTCTCACGCCACAGCCATCAGACCAAGATGATGACTCTGAAATAGAGCCGAAATATTACCGTTTTTCAACTTGTCTGTTTCTTGTTCCAACTTGAATATCAAGTCACAAGATGACAATTTTCGGTCTGTGTTTTATTCTTTACTTTTTCAAATTGTCCTCTGGTTGTGGTCTCCGATGTAAATCAGTCCACATTCGCATGGAATGCGATAAACAGGTGGCTAAATAAAAGGATAAGTCCTTATGAGTGTACAAAACATGATATAGTTTTCAATAGCTCTTACTGTATAGTTTGAGGCCGTCACAAGAACGGATCTGGTGTATAGCATGTCCTGTGTGCGGAAGCTATATTGATGACTCTATTCGGTTCACGATCAGTCAGACCCTTGACTATAAGTGTACGAGTTGATTATCCCTGCAGACGTTCTAATGCAGACTTTGTCTTATTTATTTATTTATTTATTTATTTGTTTGTTTGTTTGTTTGTTTGTTTGAAGTTCAAGAAGTTCCAGAAGGTCAAGAAGAAGTTCAAGAAGAAGAAGTTCCATTTTTTCGGCCTACGAACGATAAATTTCCAAACTTTCTTTACGAATTAGCGTATTAAGAGGTGAATTTCATAAGACATTTAAAAAACTCGTAGTTCGTGCTTTACTGGGGCTAAAACACCCGGCAATCGCCTCGTGTTTTAAATCCCGATAAAGCACTCCTGCTCGGTTTTTAAATATTCCCCTCGCCCAGGACACAGAGTAAATAATCAACCAGAGGTCCAACTCGCGTGAAAATTTGTCCCAAATTTTTTATGCGCATGCGCTGACCGCCATGTTCCTGACAAGTTCCTCCGGCAGTTTTGACCTCATACAAATTTTTGCCATTTATATGTAAACAAAGTGAAGTTTGATTGTAGTACTAAACTGGTACATTGAAATTAGGTTTTCAAACCTATCGAGGAGTATTTGTTCAGTGAGCTTACAAAATAAAATTTACTCCACAATTTACAAATATCGTACGAACGTGTTGACAACGCTCGATGGATTCAAACATGTGCTGAATTCTTGTTAATCTTACCACGATTTTAAACAAGTCAAAAACTGTTAAAAGATCAACTGGTATACATGTACTTATCAGCAATTTTTTCGCTTGCCTCTTCTGGCCTTGCAATGACATTTAAGGTTGACGAAGACGGTAAAACCACTTCAATTATGCGAAAATTCAGTTCAGACGAGCACGAAAGTTATAGAACACATACCTACACTCGGCGAGCGCTAGACCACTGACTTAGAGGACAGTGGGCTAGACGTTTGCCAGGAACATGGCGGCGTTTGAATTAATCATTGAACTCTAAAAAGTCGTTTTAGAGTTCAATGGAATTAATGAGATGCGCGAGGACAAAAACATCAAAGCTGCCGACAGTGAGTTGGACCTCTGGTAGACTATTTACTCTGTGCCCAGGATAACCAATAGCGTTAAGCAATGCCCACCGCTCGAGTAGCGGATTGAGCACTCTGGTTCCTTATCAATCCAAGTTCGTTCCGAGCTGCACTGAAGAGCTGTAGTACAGCGAAACGTTCGTCTGCAGATTGAATATATATATATATATATATATATATATATATCCATGGATTCCGGTCACTCAAAAATGCCGTGTGCAAGCTCGGGGACTGGTATGTTGTTGACCAAACCATACTGGGGTACTGTATTGAAGCAAATCGATTTGGTCTCGTTCTTTTTTCCCTTGTATGTATCTCTCAAAAGTTGTTTACATTATTTGAACACTGAAGCCAGTAAATGATTTAAGACCGGCAAAGGAAATGGCTTCCTTGGTGCCTGCGGCTGGTTTCGCTTTTGAGGGTCACCTCAGTAACTGGACAATTTATGACTTGACAGAGCAGTTTTCAAAGTTAGCTCTTTAGATTATGCATAGGCTGACTGTTCACTTCTTGCAGCAATGGATTGTCTTGGTTCTTTCTGATTTATATGAGCAACAGACGTAAGGGAACTCGCTTGCTGTCAAGACATTTGTTAAGCGACTAAATGTATTAATTATTTGTATAAATCTTGGGACTTTTCACGTTCTGGAAACCACTTACCTGAACTACACAATCACAGGTACGTCTGAATCGAGTAGCTTTGAAATACACGTTCTGCGAACGGAATTGTTTTGAGCAGCTTTCGAAAGTAGCTTCCCGATTTCATTCTTCCCTAAGGGAGACTTCTTGTACGAAATATTATCGTCTGGATTTTGCTGGTGTTTATTGGTAAAGAATAACCACGGCAAGCAGACAACTTAAGAAAATAATAACAATCCTAATAATAACAATCCTAATAATAACAATCCTAATCAACTCCTTATCCTAGAATCACTATTGATAAAACGTAATATGCCACAACTCAACAGTGGTCTTAAAGCTTGTAAAAAACTGTCATTGTTCTAGAGCCATTAGACCATCACATTGGCTTACACCATCCTGTAATTGTATACTTCCGCTGCGTCTGTAAATAGCTATACATATAGATCACCGCTTGCTTGTAGTCTCATTGGTTTGACAATGTCTTTGGAATAAAGACGAAATATCACCGACTCTGTCTGTACACTCTTGTTTTTTAACTTGAATATCAAGAACACAAGATGTCTATTTTCGGAATTTGTTTTATTTTGTATTATTGGTAAAGTAGAATGAAGATTCTGGTTATCTGGACAGTGTCTATGGTCAATTGTTTGAGAAGTGGGATAAAACACTCATCGTCCTGAAGAGTTCTCCAGGCCATGACAGTCTTTGGATGCTTTCTCCGCTTGCCACACAAAGATTTCATCGCCTCAATCAGGAATTTCTTCCCTATGAAATGTCGCCCCACTGAAGACGTTACGACGTATTATTGGCTTGAAACAAAAATGCAAGGTAAACAGCCACCAGGTAACTCGCTGCAAAGCTACTTGTTTTTGGTCACTAAATTATCCTTCGGCAAAACAGTTGTCCGCTTCAGTCTTTCTCACTTCGACAGTGATTTGTGCATGACGATTACCGTATTGCACCAGTAGTGCTTTCATCAGGATTTCAAAACCTCTCAAGAACGTTTAAAGTTGTCTTTGTGTAAATTTACCGTTGAACCCTTTGTATTGAGGTGCCATGGAATGCTTAGTTGAAAATACGCAAGAGTCGCAGGATTTTTACACCATTTTTCTTTTTTATTGATGTTTTACCGTGGAAAAAGTACGTCTTTTATTTCTCTCTTCTCGTTCTTCTTTCGACAAAACTTGCACAAGGTTTGCTTGTCGTATTTTGTTTTATGTTTTGTATTTTCCGATTTTTGGTCAGCGATAAAAATACAGAACTCATTCATATTTTCTTTGTTTATTACATCCGTTTCGTAATTCGTTTCATCTTCGTCAACAAAGTGTTGTACCTCCGGATGAATACTTAGCATAAATCTTCTTCATAGCACTTCTAATAGACATTTTAACCAACTTTGAGATAATATAGAATTTACCAGTTTTTTTTAAGACAAAAAATATCAAAAAAAATTTTCAGTGATGAGCTGTCCGTCATGCTGATATCCGACCGGTAACCTATAAGAATGATCCAATTTTAAGACGGAAAGTCTTGCTATCTAATAAAAAATCTTTCTTTAAAGCAAAATGAGTGAAAAGTTTGATTGGAAAACGGCTCGAAATATCTCAAAATCGTAATTAATGCAGGGTCTTGCTATGAACATCCATTGATAAGCAGTAGAATTGTCAGAATGGATCTCTTATTTATTAAACCGTTAAAAGTTATTCTCACCAAACGTTTTGTTTTAATAAAACAGAATAGAAATTTTAAACGTAAATGTGACGACAAGCAGTTTAAATGTAAAATAATTTTCCGTTTGGGTTGTTAATATTTGTGGCCAAATATTGTGTTTTCTTTATTGCATTACCTCTTCCATTTATAGTAAGGACGATTTGTCTTTTTGACAACTTTGAAAAATTATCAATCTTACTTGGATTCTCGAGAGATGTATTGGAAGGGTGGGCGGAGGGTTTGTTGTATACACGTATTTCTAGTATATTTACTTTTTCCAGTAGACCAAAATCTTAAAAACAGTTTAAATAACGGGCAATACGAGTTTAAACAGTTCAACGCACAGTTTATTTAGACAGTTTAAATAACGGGCAATACGAGTTGGTTTGTGGTAAAGTGTGACCCAAAGTCCCACCACGCTTAACGGTAAGCAAAACATCCAAAACTGTAATAGAATTTTGTTCCGCTTTTCCATGGTGAACTGTATTGATGGCTGAATGGTGTTATGGCGGTTGAGAAATGCGTTCATTTCATCAAAGTATTACCAACATAAAACTTCTACAAACCTGGTTTCAGAGCCTAAGTTGATAAGGCCTTCTCTTCAATCTCGTCGATACAAATGGTTAGCAATTGGTAGAAATGGAAGAACACACGGCTCTTCCAGACGTTTGTTCGTAAAACTTACCTCTCCATTGAAACCAAGTCGAGGTGATCGATAAAGTTCAAAGATTTGCTCAGGAGAAAGGAATGTCAATTTCGACGAAACGTCAGCAAAATTAAAATTCTTCTTTTTATCAATGTCTCCATTATTATGGGTTTAGACCCACAATAGAGCTGAGCTTTACATATAACATACATATTTACCTATTATATAATAGAGCTGAGCTTTACAGTTCCTCAAAAGATTATACTTTCCGACTGGTTCTTGCATTGCTACGAAATTGAAGAAGTTACCAAGTCAGAAGATGTCAAAAAGACCTTACCGTGAACTTTGCATTTGTCATCAATTTGAACAGAACGTCGTGATTTTCCAAAATGTGTAAGTCCAAAAGAAAATTTGAAGGGAATGTTCGACAACACTGCTGACATATATTTCTGTGGAAACTGTTATAATGTGCCTCATAGCTACACAAACATGAAGCAACAATAATGCATTGATAACATGAACGATGAAGACAAATTAAATTTCAGTTAAAATAACTTGACTATATGTTCCTTAATCAATAAGATTCTTGTTTTCTCTAGTTTAATTATTTCAAATCTGATTATACATATGATACCCGGCTGACGAGTTCTCTTTCATAACCAAACGACGTACAGATAAACCGAGCGAGGGCATGGTTAGGGGTAAGGGCGACAGCATAATGTCCGAATTTCAGAATGTGAGACTTTTCTTTAGGCTCTCTGGGGAATATATTAAAAAAAAACAGTATATGAGATGGCTCGGGTGTTTATAAAGTACCAAAATAACGTCAATTACAAATGTTGACGATAAGTTTGCTCAAAATTTGCCAAAGAATTTTGCGATCGTTTTTAACTTTCCCGTAGACTGTGTCGGAAAAAAAGACAAATGCGATTTGACAATTAATGGTATACTGCGGCTGGCAAATATCCATATGGTTATGAAGTCAAACGACAAGGCAAATTGACACAAGTGTGAATAAACGGTGAATGTATTGAATTTCCTATGAGAAATATATTACTTTCCAATGCAGATAACTTGAAACAGCTTGAATTTAGCGGCCGAATGAAAACGCATAGAAATGCAATTTGTCGATAACACACAAAAATTTAATGAAGACACTATGTTGCAAAAATTATGACTCTTGGCCCTCCGGCTGGAAATCGGATATGGAACCTTAAGAATGAAGAGCAGCACTCTGCCCATTGAGCTGTGATGGTGGTTGCCGAGGACGTGGTTACGAGTTCTATGTTTATATTGGTGGTGATGCAGATGAACGTAAAGGTATATTCAAGGATATTAAGGTATTTACACTGATAACATAAAATGTAATCTATATTAAAAGCGATATTTTCAAATATCAGAATTATGCATTTTAAACCTGACACGCGACGATTTCTTTTCACTTAATAATGACTCCATTTTATGTTATAAATGCCTAAAAGTTCCACGAAAATTTAATCCTACTTGCTGGAAGTCAATGCAAGCTGACACCAGTCGAAAGTCGCAAAGAATAGCGTTTTTAATTGGTGAAGGATAGGCCTGATTACCAACGTCCCGGAGAGACGGCTGGTATTCAGACCAATTCAAAATGTGCGCAAAAGTTGTTACATGTCGTTATGTCATATCTGAATTAAAGCTTGTACAAATGATAAATCTTAATTCAGTTCGGCCATCGTTACGCTTCGCGTTTTTCGATCCACTTTCAAACACGCCAGTCCAAATGAAAGATGGACTGGCCTCAGGCCAAGCCTAGGCTATGAACTGATACCGGATAAATGGATAACTTCACTTAGCTCAGTTGGAGCTCAAAGCTAGGGCTCTCAGGTCATGATGATTTACTACTTTAACAGCACACTAAGCTGTGAGACTGTCGAAGTGTTACTTCCATCTTCCCATGGTTTAGTGGAACCTCGAAAAAGAAGGTCGCCGGTTCGAATCCGAACTGTAATCTAGCAGAGATTTTCTATACTCATCAGACCTGGGCTCTTAGCTCAGACCGTCCAACAAGAAAATGTAAGGTTTAAATTTAAAAGTATTCATTGCTATAAAACAAACAGTTACAGAACTGTGAAAAGTGTGTGCGTGCTGAAAATAATCGCTTTTGACGTAACTTACTTGGTTATGGTTGAGAAATTCTGGTGGCATCCGGTGAATTCACACTGAATGTCCTCACTAGGTACAATTTCCAAAAACATAAAAAGTGAAAGCCAATTAAATCCCAAATATAAGTAAATAGCACCTATCTATTTTGGATGTAATTTCGGAAACCACTGCATGAATATTTTTATTTAAAACACAGCAACGGTAACTTCGAATAAGGATAACATTTTACTAATGAACCTACGTTTTGACCAAGCTTCAGTTATCATCAGATATATCAGTAACTTGTAATCCCTATTCGAAGATGCCGTTGTAGTGTATTTCGTACGTACAATCCAATTTCACAAGCAGGCTTCCTCAGAGACATTATGCGTAATTATTAAATTTCGTTTTCATGATAGGTATAACTCTCACAATATTACAAATAATAATGATAATAATAACAACAACAGCAATTGTTGTCGTGGCTTAAAAAAGACTATTTTATCAAGTAAAAACTTGACAAAAGGAACAAAATGCAAAAATAAAATGCTGCGTATGCAGTTCTAAATCCACAGAAAAAGTTTAAAGGTAGTAATCTGCCAAAAAACGAGAGATCACGGTATTGAGCTTTCAAACGAGCCCTTTTACTGAACCAATGCCTTAGGCTCAAAACATCAGTACCGTATTCAGTTCTTTTTTGGTAGAGTACACTATGCTACCTATAAAATTTTTTCTACATCAAACAAAAGGCAAGTTGTGAACAAGTGGGCAGTAGCAATATTTAGGAACGGTGCACGTTATCTTAAAGGAAAGAAGGAAAGAACGTAAAAAAACGAAACGGTTAATGGTAATGTAAGGAGGTTCTTACCCTAAGAGTGATGTGTGCAGACCATACCAGCCACGAAGAGAAGAGGTATAGAGTTGATAAGCTGTGAGGCATGAAGAAGAAAAGATCGGATGGTATGTCAAGTTTGCGATTGAACAAATGTTTGATGAAGAGAATGAGAAGTCATCAGGACTGCGGATTATTTGCCAACAAGACAGTATAACAAGGAAAGAAGTTGAAGAGAACAAGGATGAATGAACAAGAGAATGTAGGGACAGTTTAACATAGAAAAAGGTGAAGCCACTCAAGAAAAGATGCTCAGATGGGTTACAAAGGGTGATCCAGAAATAATAGTTTTTCGTATAAGATCGGAAAAAGAACTAATGTGTGGAGCTCAAGAACAGTCTGTGAGAGGCAATTATATTAAGATTAACATCGATAAGTCTATAGACGCGACGTTAAGTCGACTATGCCACTTTTGGCAAACACCAGAAGTCTCATGGTCTCCCCTATAAGACTTTCAACAAAACAGGGTGAGCAAGGATCGTTACCAGAGGGTTGGTAATTCGCTTTAACTCCAAAACCTTTGAAATACTGGATTTGTATCCAAGGGAGAAGAGCTTGCCTCGCGAGCAGAAGGCGCTCTTTAGTCTTGGTTGGCTGTCCTTCTAGTGATGGTGCCATGATTAGAATATTATCCTCTTGAAAATCAATAAGATTAAAATGAGATTCTACATGGTTAATACTGCGTAACGGACAATAGTTTGATAAAGGTGCCTCGTCCAGCAGGGTAACTCAGGAACAGCAACTGCGTCATGTCACCGTCATGCTAATGCCAGAAGGAAAATGGTCCAATGAAGCAAACGAAATAATATCGAAATGCTACCTGAAGAGTGAACCGACTCGAAGATGTTTTAAGGAAATGTTGGCTTTCATAAATAAGATTGGTCTTTTCTAGACTACGGTTTGTTGACTTGAAGGCCAAACGCGGCAAATAAATATAAACGCCAGTGAAAGAGGAGGAGAGTGTAAAACGGAGAGAACAGCTGTTCCCGACGAGTACATACTTCCAGACGTAACTAACGAGGAAATTCAGTACGCACCAATTAAGAAGGCGAACGAAGACAATTACGTGAGGAATCAGATGTAGAAACAGAACTTCTCGAGGGATGGTAAGTTCTGAATGAAGAAATTACCTCAATATTGCAGAATGTGTTGAGAAAGTTGAAATCTGATAAGAAAAGTCTAGAGAGAAAGAAAAAAGCTGAACTTGTAACCGTAGTGTTGGGGTACACTGGTACCAACATCACCACTCAGACAAACACTATTACTACCAGGAAGACTTCGGCTTCCCCAGTGAACACAAACTTTGACTTTTTCTACTCTCCCTACCATGTCCAAACTCGACGCAGTGATTGTCAGTTATAAGCAGCAAGAAATCACACTATTTGCCCATAAAGAAGGATAGGACTAATTTTCTGATGGGCAGTACTCCAAGAGGGACGTCTAAGAAGCGTAGAAAAAATGAAAGATGGATAGATTTAGGATAGGATGAATATTAATGCCCAGCTCAAAATTCGAATGTGAATAGCCATAACAGGATAAAACACGACAAATAACAAAACATGTTAGTTTAGACAAGCTTTACTGACGTTTCGTTGCTAACGCGCAACATTTTCAAAGTAACATAGATGATGGATAAGGTAAGGTTATAAATACGATATTTACAAGGTGTGATTACACCATCTCCGCCGATGACTTTTCTATTATTTCGTCCGGTAACTCGCCCCTTGAGTTACTCATTCGGGAGAGTTTACTCATTGATAAATTTAAGCCTGTCCTTAATGAAAACATCAGGTCTGTTCCGCTTGCCTTATTTTAATTAGTCTTCTCTCCTTCCGCTCTTCCACTTCTACTTTTCTCACACCTTTTCTCCTCTCATTGGCTAATTAATTTTCACACATTGTAAATATCGTATTTATAACCTTACCTTATCCATCATCTATGTTACTTTGAAAATGTTGCACGTTAGCAACGAAACGTCAGTAAAGCTTGTCTAAACTAACATGTTTTGTTATTTGTCGTGTTTTATCCTGTTATGGCTATTCACATTCGAATTTTGAGCTGGGCATTAATATTCATCCTACGACTACGATTCCCGCCTGGTAAATCCTTGGTCAAGATTTAGGATATGATAATAAAATCCAGAGAAAGAGAGAGAGAGAGAGAGAGAGAGAGAGAGAGAGAGAGAGAGAGAGAGAGAGAGAGGGGGGGGGGGTTAAGATCGTGTCAATCCTAATCAGGGCTCCAGGAACGGACTTCAATCAACTTTTTGAATAGCTTTAGGTATTTACTACTCATATTCGCATCCACGTGCTGGAAAAGAGAATGCACAAACGTACAGCCAACATCGCACGTAGGGTTCCAAACATCTATAGTAAGGGGATTATAATTCAATCAAGAAACTAAGTCACTATCAATGTTTTATTCTGAATTATGGCCTGACCGCAAGCCACTATACAGTATGTTAATAATGTTATTAATGAGATGTATGTTTTGGGAATGTGGGAACTTGGAGATATCTTGAGTGATAGATGAACGTTCGTCAAGCTCTGTCCTCAGAAAAACAATTTCTGAGCCCCATCGTTTTTCTCTATACCCAGAAAAACGATTTCTGAGCTTGACGAACGTTCACCTATCATTCAAGATATCTCCAAGCTTCCACATTTCCAAAGTATACAGCTCGTTACAGTAACTATAACAAAAGTAATGTCGATTGCAGAAGGACTGCACTATCAGCTCACAAAATCTAACATGACAAAGCAACTTCATGGGTTCGCTTCCATAATTAATTCAGAAAGAACAACTCAAAGGTGATAGATAGCATAACAATAACGTTGAGAAATAGGTGAAATATGAAAACTCTATAAAGGGAGTGAGTGGGAAAGTGCCAGATCGTTAATTCAGGAAATACTATCCACAATAACCAATGAATATGGGTGGTTTCAAAACCTTTATTAAACTTTTTCTGAGTCCCAAGGGTGAGTTGAATTCTGCAACCTTTCGACCGATTCTGAGATGCTCCCGTCATTGAGACATATGTATTTAGATGGTGAGTAATGTCAACAATTCATTTCTTCCCTAATTGTTTTCGACTTGGTGTTTGTTCCTTTAAATTAAAACCAACTACGGAAATCTGAAAATCTGATTAGGCTATTAACTCGCATACAAATGAATTGCTTAATCTATGGGCTACTGAAGTTTATTATCCATTCCCAATCTCTCATATCTTCCTACTTTATTTATACGTGTTACACTAGTCTATATTTAGTCGAACCCAGATATTTATCAAAATAGAACTAGAGCGACAAAGAGAATACGAAATGGAAATAGAAATATGTCTTGTTGACGTCAACTTTGTTTAAAAATCTTTGTTTCTACTGACTTTTTTTTCACAATGCATCACAAAATGCTTTGATAAATTTTACCCGGCTTAAACATGTCAGTATAGTGACATAAACGTAACTTAACAATTGTAACTGAAATCTTGTTCTTGTCTTGTATCACATGGATCCTCTTCTAAGTAGCAAACTTGACACATAATTCTAACCAATAGGGGAACGCTTTTTAGTCTGTTTCATTATCTATTTCTATTTTTATTATTGTTTCGAAGTACGCAACTTTCCTTCTTCAGGAATGTTTTAAAGACTGTTGTATTTGTTTCGATAACGTAATAAAAACTGACTAAAGAGCGTTGCGCTGTTGGTTAACATTATATGCCAATTCTTCTGGACAGGACCATTTGGAAACCTATCTCAACCTTATCTTACCTATAACTGTCGGTTTCATCTTTTGGGAGAAATATCTGTTTCAGTAATACATTGCAAAATAGATCGCCTTCCTGTCACAGAAAATCAAAAAAAAATAAACTATAAGTTATTAATTGTATGCAATTTGGTAGAATCTTTCGTGCGATCTAATAGAGCTCTACTTTCAGGTCTAGTATTAGAGTTTTATAGAGTTAAGCTCACTATTTGCTTTTCAGGATACTAACTACTGGTAACAAACCGGATGTGAAGCAAAGTCGACAAAACTAGGAAAAAAGTTTCAGTTCTTTACAAGCTATAAATCCCCAACTTAGTTCTGGTTGGTTCAATTTAATGGGTAGTGCTTCCATGAACAAAAGTTGGTTGATATTAATAGAGTTACTGTAAAGATGAGATTATGTAAAGATGAGAATACGTTAGAAGAAAAGCAAGGATTATAAAGACTGTAAATAAATCTAAATGCTCTCTGACTTGATGTTAAATTTTATTACGAGCTTTCGGTTACCAGTCTGTAATCTTCAAGACTGTTTACTTTCTAAGACATGCCAAGAGGTGTCTTGAGTTGCATACCCGAAAAGGCGTTTCTGCACCCGGCGATCCGTTTCCCTATATGCTAGAGACACAATCTTCTGCTTGCAAATAACTATAATTTGAGAGGATTACAAAAATGACGCCAAATTTTCATCAAACAAGCTTTAAAGAAATTTTCATTTTGCTTTGCAAGAATCGAAGCCTTTGATGAACCACTATTATCAAAAAACTGTTTAGGAGCAAAAAGTGTGAAGTAATTTTCACTTTTTGGAATTGTTAACTAAAAAGTGTCTGACGCCCTTAAAATAACCCGTACATATCATGAAAGACTTCAGTTCGCTGATTTGTTTTTTAATAAGTTTACTATTGCTGCATATTTTAAATGAGCGGAGGAAAAGCGATTTGACCCAAACAATCGAACGAGGGAAGGGTTCCAAAGTTGAATAGCGTGTGTATTGACCATTGCGAGTATCTATGTGATAAACATCAATTTCAACGACTTGATTTTTATCGCATTTGTTGAACATATCCAAAACTATCGGAATGTCAGCCGGTTATATGAAAAGAAACGTATAGTAAGAAAGCGCCAAAGCCACAGTTTTCTCCAGCTCCGTAACGGTAATGTTTGCCAAAACAAGACAAGTGAAGGGCCATTGAAACATCGCCAATGAGTTTATATAGTTGATGTTAAACGCAAAAGTAGTTTTACTGCAGCGATCCCAAACTAGCTTTTAAAGTATGTTCTCTCAAAGCCCTATTAACAAGGTTTTCCTTGGCAAAACTTCACTTTAAAAAAATATCAACTGTTCTAGTCAATGAAACATTGTCAAACAATGATTCCACATCGAAAAGAGCGAACTGGTAGCCTTCGGGAAACGTTTGTTTAGGAATATTTTAACGCATGCTACTGCTTCAAGAACGAAATCTGCCAACAACGCAGTGTGTATAATTGGGTCGATAATGTGCAAAAATTATCGAATTGATGAAAATGATTTTTGTATTTTGGGAAGACAATATGCTCGACTAAAATGTGTTGATTTAGAACGTAAAGCCTCACATTCAGTATCAGTAATTTCACCTTGTTTTAAAGCACGACGATATTTTTGTGCAGGAAAAAGCCTACTGGGTGTTGGATCTTGAGTTATTACTTTAATCTTAATGTAGTCATTAAAAAGAGACCAAACTGTATTTACATAATCACTGCGTTTCATGACCACGATGCCAAATGCATTTACTGGGCTTCAGAATGCTGAAATTGGCAAAAATTCTTATCTTTCTAAGACCTAAATCTGTCGATATAGTTCTACGTAAAACAACGAAGAGTCCATGCTGCGTCGCCGTTTGAAAATACTCAGCCCAGGGAGTTAATCCCACACGTCTTCAACAACTGACAAACTCAAACTGGTTTGGTCTCGTAGCAAGTCTATGTCTTAGTCTCGGCATCAAGACGGCCATCAGTTCGTCAGAGAGAGGTAGACCAGTGGGATTAAAATCTTCTCATTGGGTTTTTCTTGCATACCACCAGCTGTCCTTTTTAGTTCGATAAGTGCGCGGAGTTTCTCGTTTTGACGACTAATAATCTTGTTCTTGGTGCGAAGGAGACATTTGAGATAGAAACAGTTTGAATTTCATCCAAGTTGTGCGAGAAGATAGTTCCTGATTGAGTTCAAGGGTTGTCGTCGCAGTGCTTGACATTGTATACCAGCAGTTTGTCTTTAATAGCATCATCAAAGACTATATGGAAATGACGAGATTGCACTTTTTTCTTCTTTAATTTTTTTGTCACTGAAAAAATTTTGCATAAACTTGATTCTTTGAAATGAATTCGAAATTTCACTGTTTCAACTAGTGCTTGCCTCTTGATTTATAACTCAAATCTTGAGTTTGCACCATGACTCTCCTTCTCGAACTTTGTTTGGTATTGTATTGACTTTTGTATTCACGGAATGTATTTGAGCATGACAGATTGAAAAAGGGTTTGCATTCGTTTTGTATGCAGTTGAATTTCCTTAGATGAAGTTCAAACAGTCTGTTTATTCCTTTCAACTATATAAATATAGGATACAAAATAGGACGTTGCGTAGACAGTGTGTCAAATAACGTAAACAGTTCAAAGGTAACTGCCCTTTGGAATTCTTAACGTACCCAATGACAAAGTGGCAACGTGTTTGAAGACACAGGCGGATCCAGGGCGGGACCGTTTCGGGCATGCCCCCCGAAGAGTACCAAATAAAAGGTAGAAAAGCCATATTTTCTAAACTACCAACGAAAAATAATATTATGTCATATCATCTCGATACAGGGATGTGCTTATTGGGGGGCGTGACACCCCCCTCCCCTGCCAACAATTTGATAAGCCGAAAAACTACGTGAGTGCCTCCAAACCTGAAAAAGTTTGTCGAGGAGAAATGAGCAGAAAGAATACGTTTAATATTAAAAAATTTCTGTAAGTTTTCTTTTGCTAGCTTGAAGAAAAGCAAAACTAAAAATTATTCCGGAGGATTTTTTAAACATCACCTTGGCAAAAGCAAATGAGAAACTGGGTTTAGCACAGGAATGTATTCCGTCCCTAACACAACTTAACTAAGGTTGACCACGGCAAACCTTATATTGGAGGACTATTAAACAGACCCTTTGAAAGAGTCGGTGAAAACCCGTTCGCGTCCCCAAAGGAGTTTGGTCCAAGCACATCCCAGTCTGGATGCGCACTAATTCCATGCTTCCACTTCCACTTGGATAGGCTGCGTTGAGTTTCTATCGTCATCCACATCGTCGACCTGTTTTGCCGCCACCCGAAAATGCCTGGATTCGTCAGTGAAATGGCCTCGAGAACAAATCATGTCTGGACTCGCCAAGGTTCATCTATACTGATTGAACACTTTACATTTCAAGAGAATACACCTTACTCTCACTCTGTTTACGCTTTCAAGGCCAAAATCAAAACAATGATTCGAATAGTCGATTGTTTTAAGCGACCTCTTTTTTCCCCATTCTTCATTTTCTATGCTCTGTTTTTTGACAATGACAAAATAAAAGTCTGCATGCGACTTTGATGCAGTGTGTCGCATTTACGTAAGCCTTGCAAGGAAAAGATACAAACATTTCGGTGTCAAACAGGGCAAAAAAGTTAATCCTTTTTGTTTTAAAAAGTCTACCTCCAGATTGGCTATTAAAATCTATTACTTTGGCAAAGGAGCAATGATGAGAGGGATCCCTGCAAAATACTGTAAAATCAAACAGTGCATGACTTTCTCCGTAGGCTTCGGCGTTGTTATTAGTTATCTCTGATGATGTTGTGATGTCGACAACGAAACCTAAGTTCTTATTAAATATTAAGCACTATTTACTCTCCTGTGCACAAATCAATGGCTGTTCTTAAGTTTTTATGCTGGGCACTTAAAGTTCATTTTCAAGTTTCACACAACAGTGTCAGTACAATGTAGTGTTTACAGTAGTTGGCGTTCACTTGGATTTCAGCACAGCTTCACTTCAAAATGGAATACTTTAGTGAATAAGCATAGACATTCTTGAGCAACTGACTGATAGCCATCTTTCAGTTAATTCAAACCATGCATTTCATTTCACAAAAATAATAGCCAGGGAGTGTATTGATGAGATTTTGATCCATCATTTCATCCCATCAGCTATTCAACTGTTAAGCCAGGTGCTTCTCTGTTCCAATATGACAACAACCCCATGTAACTGAATGAGCACATTAATCATGTGATATATATATGTCATACATTTATAACTGAGTTTAACTTAACTGCTTGGCTTGCTCATACATGAATAGTTGTAAACCACTGAGAGTTATCCACTTAAATTCACTGATTGTGAGTAATATTGATATGAAATTGGGCTGAGACCCCATGAGATTTGAACTACATATCAGTTTGAATTAAGGCTGTTACAACATTTTTCTATTAACATGAGCCTTACAGTATACTGTAGAAACCTGTCCTCCAAGTTCTTTTTTCAGTCCTGGTATTATAGATGAACTGAACTGATCATTTTTTTGAGTGATTGGAACAAGTACAGCTGAGAAATTATGGGAGATTAAAATGATGATTTAAAAGAAATTGTTAGTAATGTTAAGAAAAACTGAGAGACTTTTCCAAACCAATAATCAAAATTGTGATTTGATAATGATATTTCATCAAATCTTGATGAGTGTCTTCTACAAATATGATCTAATTCTTTATTTTTTTGGTCTTTGAAAAGAAAAAGAAAAACAAAGCAAATTTACCATATTTTCAAGGATTATCAATTTTTGTCCACTCTTAATTAACTACTGTAAGAGTAAGTATTACAAGCAATAATAGATCCAAACTAGGGCACAAACTTCCAGAGGACTAATAAAAATCTGGGAGAATTTTTTGCATGCATTTGCCTTGCAAGATTTTTAACTTATAACATTAGATTTCTGCTCATTCTTGATGCCTAATTATCAAATTGGTCATGAACTGGTCAAAATCTGCGATGATTGCCCAGGGTAATTGCACTTGGAACTGTGCAAAGTTAGCTTAGTCTGTTTACCTTCTAGTTAAGTGGAACTGATTGTACACTGGTCAACCTTTGCATATGTTCAAGAGCAATGGCATTGCAGCATGTAGTAAACCTTGGAAGCTGAAAAACAGGACTTTCACATGATATCACTGAATTTTCAAATGTGGTAATCATTTGGAAATCAGGTTTTAATAGGAGTACAGTTTGAATTTCTTCAACAACTTTCAACTTGGGAAGTTTACATAAGACTTGTTCATCACTTATGGCTAGCATATTTGGTACATTCTGTTCATACCTGCTTTGGTATGGGTTACAGTAAAAATTGTGCCCAACTAGACAAGCTATCAATGTGATTTTGTTGCTGTATACAAGAATTTACTCCTTTTTATGGGAAAATTATGCCAATTGCACTTACCTTTAGAACAGATTTGCAATTCTAGTACCTTTCTACTGTATGTCATAAGTAATTTAAATCGTCAACGGCACTTATTAACATATGATTTCTTTTTAAATTTACATGAACCCTTCAAAAAAGGCACTGACACAGTGGCTGTATGGGCAAGAAAGTATTTTGTCCCCTCCTCTCAGGTTTTATTTTTCTAACTGGATAATATTGAGTGCCAAATACAGATTTTAGTTTAAACAACCATAATTTAAACACACATGCCTCAAAAGGAGAGGAGGTCAGGGAAGTGGCCATTTCGTTGGCACATTTGTTTACATTTCTCATCAGATCCCGTTGCTACACCACTACTCAAAGAGCCATTGTGTTTTTTGCATATACTCTTTTGAATTCAATCGATAAATGACCAAAGTTGCAAGCAATCAGTAAAACAGGGAAAAGAATACAGTTTAGGTGATGTGAGTACAGCTATGCGTCGTAATAAGCAATGACAAGAAAACACTCGCAGGGGCTAAGGATTGCGGCTATGTGTACAAGTCGCCATGTTGCCCTATGCAAATTTCGTGTATCTATACAATAAATAAATGAAATTTTTTATTAACCATATCAAAATAAAGTACGTCTATTTTCTTATTCATTCTTAGAGTCGTGTCACTTCCACCAACAGTCTTTCTCAAGACTACACTAACCTGGACGATCAACTTCCACAAACAAGTCAACATTTTAAATACAAACCTCAAAGAACGAATGCCTTGGTGGAAAGAAACGTTTGCATGGCTTGAACGACCAAGGGTGTGCACCGCTTTGTACCTCCATGCGATGAGGAAGTACTGTCTAAAATTCTGCTAACCACAGTCACAAAGGGATTCGCGTTTCCCTTTGAATTCTTTCTTCCTGAAGACAGTTCATAGCGGATACCGGACATTTGTACTACCGGTGGGAGTCTCCGTTCTCGTACTTCGAACGGTTTTCCTCAAAATTCAAATCAACTCTGCTGATATCGATCACATGCGAATTGTTAAAATTTGAATTTTTAATGAAAGCACAGAAATAGGAATAGTAAATAACTTATCTACAGGAAAGGAAATATCGTGTCGAGGCCACCAAACAAGAGAAATTCGTGTCGAGACGGCCGGCAATACATTTTGAAATAGACGGAGTCTCTATCACCCTTTATTTCGTCGACAGAAACACACCGCAACAGGAGAATATGAAGAAGAGAAGAATATTTGCAGAATGCCATCATTTAGGGGGAAACTCATATCACCTTGACGCTGTTACTGATGATTCAACACAGTGTCATCCCCGAAAATAATAGATGAATAGCATTATTTGACAAATTGTGCTTGATTATATCATCTATGTATCCAGGGGAAACCGAGTATAGGACTACTGTTAGAATTAGGGTTAGGATCAGAGTTTTATCACCCCAAGTGACGATAAACCAACGTCTCACCCATTTTTGAAAGTCTTTAAGACATGCACCACCGACCACCCCTGGCCAACCCACCCTTACAAAATCCACAACAACATCACCTGAGCAAAAACCTATCGCATGTTAGAGCCTTCTTTTAAATTCTTTAAAAAGATGATATTCATTTTTTGTCTATTGATGCTGTTCATCTTTTCAAGGTTTGAGACAGGGTGGATGGTTACGGTAGGTGTAGGTGTGGTCATAGGGGCGGGTCCAGGATTATTTTAAAGAAGGGCGTGAAGATCCAAAAAGGGAGGTAGGCGAGCGACGAAGGAGCGAGAAATCACTTCGGGGTCCGGGGGCATGCTCCACCCGAAAATTTTTGATTTTCTAATACTTTGAAACACTATTTCCTACATTTTGAGGGCCGTTTTACTTTTAGGTGCCTATACTGTTTATGGTGAATTTGTTCCTTATGTAAAGTTATATACTTATATGTGCCATAAACAGTATAGGCACCTAGCAGTTAGTGAACATTTGAAGAATTGCAACAAAGGAAAATTCAACATTTTACCAATATACCAATGTAATGATTCAGATAGCCTCACAATGGAGTCAAGGGAAAGAGAAATCATAACAATACTAAAACCGGATCTCGACAGCAATAACAAATAACAATTTTTTGGAAAAAAAGCTTTTAAGATTATTTTGCAGCAGCAATATGACGTTCTATGGAAAGAATTTTTATAAATAATCATCATACCATTAAAAGACCATTAAAAAATAATTACCCGTAATTAGCAGATTATTAACATAACAGTAGATTGACGTAACTATGTAACTATTATAAAAGTTAGTCACCACTCACAAAAAACTCACACCTGTGGAGCTTCAATAGCGAAGGGGGAGAAAAATTTTCGCAGTGTTTATGTTTGTTTATAAAATAACACGCGTCCTACGCACGCTCTTATTGGATGAGCCTCATTTTCCCTCGGATTATATATAGAAACACGGTTGACGTCAT
Organism: Heliopora coerulea; assembly: GCA_030142905.1. NCBI lineage: Eukaryota > Metazoa > Cnidaria > Anthozoa > Scleralcyonacea > Helioporidae > Heliopora > Heliopora coerulea. The sequence continues at coordinate 870,432 of JASJOG010000050.1, forward strand.
TTTCATTTTGTATTACAGTACAGAGACATGAATGACGTCACGAAAAGTCGAGAAAACCTTATTTTATACAACAAATAGAAAATAGCTTTCGTGTCTCTGTCCTGTGAGAGAAACATGAACGACGCCATTTCAACCAGAAAAATACCAAAAAACACTCGGCTACGCCTCGTGTTTTCACTAGGTATTTTTCTGGTTGAAATGTCGTCATTCATGTTTCTATCACAGCACAGAGACGGTCAAGCAATTTTCTATTTGTTAAATATAGGTATCTATCGACGGATTCCGATCTGTCAAGAATCCCGTGTGCAAGCTAGGGGACTGGTATGTTGTTGACCAAACCTTGCTTAGGTTACTTAGATCCGTATTGAAGCAAATCGATTTGATCTCGTTTTTTTTCCTTTTGTATGGATCTCTCGCAAGTCGTTTACATCATTTGGACATTGAAGCCAATCAATGATTTAAAATCGGCGAACGAAATGGATTTCTTGGAGCTTGCAGCTGGTTTGCTTTTGCAGGACATCGTAGTTGCTGGACAATTTATGACTTGAAAGGACAGTTCTAAAACTCAGCTCTTTGGAATATGAATGAGCTGTCCGTAATGCTGGTATCCGACTGAGTCTGGTCATCGAATAAAAAGTGTTTGTTTAAGGCAAAATGAGTGACAAGTTTGATTGGAAAATGACACAAAATACTATAAACCCGCAACTAATACAGGATCTTGATATATTATCATCCATTGTTTAATAATTTAATTGTGTGGATGGATCTCTTAGCATTTGTTAAGCCGTTAAAAATTATTCTCATTGAACGTTTTGTTCTAATAAAACAGAATTGAAATTTTAAATGTAAATATGACGATAAGCAGTTTAAATATATAATAATTTCCAGTTTGGATTGTTGTTAATTTGTGGCCAAATTGGGTGTGGTTTTTTTTATTGCATCCACTCTTCCAGTTATAGTAAGGACGATTTGTCCTTTTGACAATTTTGAAAAATTACGAATCTTACTCGGATTCCGGAGACATGTGTTGGAAGGATGGGCGAGGGTTTGTTGGGTACAGGTATTTCTAGTTCAAATATATTTCCAAAGAGAGGTCGCAACCCCAGTAACCCCCTAAATGCGCAAGTGGTATCTGCAAGGCACCCAGGTTTGAAGTACAGTTTTGCGTGTCCTGGGAACATGCTTCCACAGGAAATCAATAAAGGCTTTACGAAGGTCACTTTCCTAATTCTGATGACCATGGTTATGGACAGGATTTTCTAAAACGGGAATAGATGTGGTTTAGAAACCTTTCAAATTTAACTGCCTCGAAGCTGATGAACTAAATGTTGTCAGACCTCTCGCTCGATTTGGCAAGGTAGTTGCGAAACGTTTGAAACTGGGCTATGCTACAGTTAATCAGTAAATTTATTTGCTAAATGAACTTTCGAAGTTTACTGAAACTGTTGTTCTTATAAAATGGACCTACAAAAAATAATAATGTTGGGTGCTAAACGCTTACCAGTAACTTATTTATATGACTGCATAATTAATACATTTTTAGGGGAGGAGGTGCAAGGGGGTAAGCAAATACGCATCCTCGTCCTATCCTGTCGACGCACATGCTGTCGACATAAAATCAATGCACTCTCTGAACCACGATGTCTTCGCCGCTCTTCGGTGACTGGTGCTCGCATGTTCTTGAATCGTTAGTGCCATAAATTGATTCAGGAATCGGACGTCGAGGCTATACATAAGCCGGAGAGCAGTCCACCAATCAATTGCTCCGTGGTCGGACGCTTTCCCCATTGTCGCTATTAATTTTAAATTTGCAATACTAGAAGGAAACATTTACTCCACGATTCCATACGTTATTGCAATATTGTTCAAAAAGAATTATGCCACAACAATCTTTATGATTGACAGGACTGCTGGTGAAGCGTCCCTTTTGTAACGCGTAACAGTTACAAGTTACTTTTCCGGTAACTTTTTCTGTAGCTAGTTACTTAATAGAGATGGAACAGATTGGAGGAAGTTACAATCGAAGAAAATGCTTTACTTTTACTTTACAAGTTCCTTTGTAAATTCTGTGCCACAGTGTGCCAGTTTGACAATAAAACCACCCCAGTGCTATGAACTTATTTTTTATATTTCTGCACCAAGATCTCTGTGTAAATTTCATAGTATTACTGCCCAATCTTCACACGACACCCCATGACCGCCTGATTAGATTGGGGGGAGGACATGTGTCAAGCGACAACTTGGTGCTCTGCAACTTTTTCTGTTAAAGGGTGTTTGACACTAAGTGATGTAACGACTATTTCACACGAAAGCAAAAGGCACTCAAGTTTTGTCGGTATGTAAATAGAGTGAACTAGGTACATTAGCATCGAGAGGGGGGGGTAGGGGAGTACTTGCCACGAGGCCGGGCCCGAAGGGAGGCCCGGACCCAGAAAGTTGGCCCCAAAAATTTTTAACACGCTTTACCTTGATTTTTTTCAAGTAAATACGAATACATATCTATTGTAAAATGATATTTCTCTGTGACGAACTGACGATGAAGTATTTTCTGCCACATAAATAGCGGTTTTAAGTTTCTCAAGCCAACTGGTCAATCAACATTGCTATTTTGTGTGGGAATATGCGATCTAGCCGCAAGTGAACACTTGGTTTGTTGATAAAGGTTCAAATTTCAAGGTTGCGTTCACATCCAACAGACAAGAAGTCAAAATTAAATCAGGAAGACATAAACAGCTTTGTGAGCCTTTTTTACTTTATCACTGTTGTTTTGCTTTGAATTTATGATACTTTTAGGTTGTTGTTTTTGAGACATGCTTGTTATTAAAGTTAAATCATGAATTTAAAGTACGAAACTTCATGACTCGTAAGTAGACCTCTCAACAACTGAATTTCTTTGTTTCTACCTAAATAATAAGTAATACTCCCTTCCTGTTGTATTTGATTAATCCAGCATTTCATACTGACAGTCGGTAATTTGCCCAAATATATTTGTGCCGCATACTGTTGCTCCGGTAATTAAACTAGAAGTTTTGTAGTTAGTAACTGTAGGGAAGCAGCTTGAAACTGCGGAGCAAGTTCCTTTTTATTGTAACTTGAGGCTGAAACTAGTAACTTTTTTTAGGAAAGTAACTTGTAACCAAACTAGTTCCTTTTCTCTCAAAATAACTGGAACTGGAATTATTAACTTTTGGGGGGTAACTTCAACAGCACAAATGGTTCATCATAGAGGAATATGATAATACCAAGTTTAACCGGCCCCACACCCTTTCCAAGTTGCAACGAAGATTATTTTTTCGTTCAAGTATTTCATTCCTACTTTTTCTCTTTTGTTCTTTGTCTTCGTTTTGTTCTCTGCGTTGTTCTTTTATTTACTTCATTGCTGTAATTTGTTGCTTACCACAACTGTATTCATGAAAGGTTTAAGGATCGTTCTTAGATATCCACTCTCACTTAATGAGGCCGAATATAATGCCTCAAATAAGAATACAAAGAGGTTCTGGAGGTTAAGAGACACACATTGAAGTGCGCTATTTAAATGACTTTTATATAAGTATAGAGGGGATCTGGCGAAAAAAAACAAACAAAAAAAAAACCCCACAAAACAAAGAAAACAACTCGGTGCGGAAGTAAAGACGACACCAGGGCAGTTAAATACCGGGAGGCACAAGGCACTTATATAATGGGCAGTGAAACACAATCACAACTCGCTGATCGATGTGTCATGCAGAAGACCAGGACATTTCTATAACGGACGGTGAAACGCAATGATAAAGGTTTGCAACATGTGAACAGAGAAGTGGTAATCAATCATTGCTTGTTTCTTGTCAATGGTCTTTAACATGGTTATTAACATTGACTGTGTCTAGTTTGTATTTTGACTGCTATGGTTATGTGATATTTCCCTTCTAGTTACTGTATGGTTTTGTAACTAGCTGGTTTTGTGAGAGGTCCTTCCCTCCTGAAAACCACTGGGCCGCCCCAGCAGATGGAGTAACGTAATCTTCATCCAGTGGCATATTAGACATTTCCATAATTGCAAGTAATGTTGGGCGATATTAAATAAATCGTATCGCGATTATCGTTTGAGAAATTATCACGATATTTGATTATATCACGATAAATGCAATAAAAACCACACAGTTTCAAGTCTTTAATAAATATCAAAAAACACAATAACCTCAATAACTTATTAATTTTAAACTACACTAATAACTAATAAGATATAAAATATATTAAATATATCTATAAATAACGTTTGACGAACGTTGCATTGTTTCCACTGGCACAAATGCCGTGGGCGCACGGCGCAAGCATAGCCGGCAATTTAATTATTCAGCAGATTAGTTCATAAATGCTGGCTTTTGTATCGTAATTTGTAGCATCCATACGTGGGAAACTTACAGAAAATAGTTTTAATTCTTTTAAAAACTATATTTTCAAGGAATTGAAAGAAATTTTTAAGGATTTTATAAAAAACTAAGTACGCATGCAAAGCAATACACGATAGTCATCGAGCATGACGATAACTACGATATATCGTCGCTCAAGTTTCTACCTTCGATAGGATAGTCGTGAGCAAAAATATCGCGATTGTATCGATATATCGAAATATCGCCCAACATTAATTGCAAGTGTGATTAACTCCCAGTATCTAGGCTTGAATGGCTCAGATCCGGAGGATCCATATGTCTGCCAGGCCACTTAAGAGCTGGGCACACATATGCATAATAATAAGAAATTTCCCAAATGGGATAGATTGCCTATTAGATACAAGCAGGTAGATAATGTCCCTTTCCAACACTTGACAATGACTGGATTTTTATTGATACCATATCTTGTTAAATAGCAAAATAACATTACAAAGCAATAACAACCACAACGACGACGACGGCGACAACAAAAACGACAAGGACAATAACATGAACAATGACATTAGCAATAGCAATAACAACAGTAACAGTAACAATAATAGTAGCAGTATAATATCATCAAGTTTTCATAATTGTTTCTTCGTTATAAGTTTACAATATAAGTTTTGCAAGTGTCTCAAATCATTATTTGTGTCATATTAATTTTTCATATGTTACTTCTCCCAAGGTTAATAAGGGCAGGCAGTGATTTCATTCGATAATTATTCATCCCCGAGAAAAAAACCTGCAAATTAGTTGAAAATTCGGAATAAAAAGACAACCTACTTTATTTCTCAAAAATAAAAACCTCTAAGGACTCAAGAAACTGAAAAGTTTTAAAGGTGTTATTTGCATGAAATTTGGATGTATATGTTTCATATGACGTACTTTGGAAAAAATGTGATCAATGGACAAAGAACATGACGGATAAAAAAAAGTTTAAGCTCAGGATCCGAAATTAATTAAAAACAAATAGCAGCATTATGTTGTTTTTCAAAAACAAATCAACAGATATACAGTATAATGCACAAACATTTTCATTAAAAGTAAGTCTGGATGAGGTGCAAATTGTTTACGAACAGCAACAGATCACAAAATATTTTGCACGGTTGCTACAAAAGTAACCAGCAATTAATGTTTGCCCTCCTTGGGATTTAGCTTTTCAATAAGATTCAAAAACATTTGGGTTTGCCATGCCATTGCTGTTTGAATCTATTGTGGTTGTTAAACCGTAAAGGACATTAAAGATGCATTGTTTTTAGGCCACATTCAGGTTATTGTTTTTAGCACTTGCATAAATGACGGCTACCGGGCAACGGACCACTGGGCTTTTACCCTTGGAGCACTCTGTAAGATCCACCCATACAATGATTAGGACCTCACCGGAGCCCCCACTTTTTTGTCGTCCAACGTCTTTGTGTGCCTACACATCCACCCAGAGAAAAGCATGCTAGATTAATGACGAAACGGTGTTAATTTAACAAATAGAAAATCGGTTGAGTGTCTCTGTGCTGTGATAGAAACATGAATGACGTCATTTGAAAACACGAGGCGTAGCCGAGTGTTTTCTGGTATTTTTCTGGTTAAAATGTCGTCATTCGTGTTTCTATCACAGTACAGAGACACGAAAGTTATTTTCTATTTGTTGTATAAAATAAGGTCTTCTCGAGTTTTTGTGACGTCATTCATGTCTCTGTACTCTAATACAAAATTAAAATGACGTCAACAGTGTTTCTATACTTTGAGAGAAAATGTGGCTCGTCCAACCAGAGTGCGCGTGGCACGCGTGTTATTTTATAAAACGGAATGAAAATAAATTAAATTGTCTGCAGACAAGGATAATTTTCGAGTGTTTCGAGGAAAGTCACTTCGTCATACAGTCAAGTACTAGCCACTCAGAGGCTTATTTTTGGCAGATAATTAACAGTTTTTCACCGAAGTGGTGGTGAAAAGTGGTGGATGTTTACCGAGTCTAGAAGCCAGCTGAAGAGTCTTGCAAGCTGCTGCCCATAGACTGGATGTAGAATTTGGATATATGGTGTTGAGAATTTTACAGTATCGTAGTTCCATATCTTGCTAAATGGTCTTGACTTTTTATTTGCCCGACTAGTCATGGGTTAGGTCTTACAGAACGCTTTCGTTTCCAAGTGAGAATTAAAAAAAGGAAGGTTATTCTAGCATTTTTGTGGTTTAATCTAGTTACCTGGTGCAATATACCAAACTGAAAATGTAGAAATTCACATTGAACGATAGAAAAGACGTACGCACAAATTTTGTAAGGTAACTGAAGTTCTCATTTAATTATTTAGCTAATTTAAAACATGTAAACATTTGAGATCCGCTCGGGACGAAATTCGAAATACCTGGAGTTGGTTGACTCCAGCAAAGTTTCACCCACAAGAATAGGAAAAAGTATGTTTTTTCATCAAATTTCATCGAAATCATTTGAAAATTTAGCTGCGTCTTCTTCAGAGTGGAAGGTTCGTTTCTTCTTGCAAAAATATCCACTAATAATTCCAAATAAAATAAAGACAGTACCACCGGCTATGGCACCAATCAAAGCCACCTTAGATACCATAGAGGGATTGGACTGAAAATTAGGTGTAACAGTTGAAGTCGGTGAGGTGGTATATGTAGTATTGTCAGATACTACACTCCAAAGAGCAGCAAATCCGGCGTGAAACCTTGATCCATCAAAAAAGTTAAGGGTAATATTAAGTTCATTTTTATTGGAAAATAATTGAATCTTCTGTAACCTGACACAGCAAAAACAGCTTTCATAAGATCCTAAAGAATTTAGAAGATAACAAAGATAAATTGATTTCTTAACAGCCGTTAGTCTTGAACAATACAGTGTCAATTTGAAATATTTTCAACGACATACATCCACTAACCACATGATGGACAGGAACTCGTATTCCTGCCATTGATGTTTCCTGACACTCCTCCTAATTTAATGAAGTCGCGGCAAGTCTTATTTCTTGTTACGTGTCTCAAATCCAGTGTATGAATCCATAGTCGGATTCTCTTGCTGGACCTTGTCACTATACGATAACTTTAAATTGCAACGAAACGAAGGAAAAGCGTAAATAAACAAATTCTGAAAATTGATGTTATACAAATATTTTGTTTACTGGCTTGTCATATCTTGAACATTTTCCGTTGCAGTTCAAAAAATCTCAGTAGATTTAACATACTTCCAATTATTTGCTCACGGTCAGACCATGTAGAAGGAGACACGTTGCTACAACTGACTGTACGATTCATGGTCGGCCGTGAGCACAGTAACAAGAGGAGCGGAAGGTATCTGACCCCCTCCCTCACAGGAGCTTTTTAAAGAATTTTTGCTAGGAAATCTTGATTCCTAAGATTTCATCAACGAAAAAAAGAATTAAAAAGCATCTTTGAATAAATTGTCACTATCAAGAAGCTTGTGAAACTCGGGTCCGATCTCGAAATAAGACTTGGACTCGTATAGGTTGGATTTGGACTTGAACTCGGATCCGATTCGTCGAGACCCCTGGACATCAATCTTGGTCAGCATATATCCATTTTATGAAATGGGATCTATATTCGATCGCGCCTCGTGATTAACCACCTAACATTAATGGTAATAATATCTAACCAACCATCCCTTGCTTCATTGTGTTTTTATGCCAAAATTATTATTATGTTACAGATTTGGAGGAGATCCAGCATTGAAATTATGCCACACTTTGGTCAACAAGCAGCGTTTTCCCGCGTCACAGCCGTGACAGCTAACCTTAAATATTGCGAACCCGCAAACATTAACTGAACTCTATTTACGAGCGTAAATTCCCAACATTCATTGAATATACCTCTCACTTCACCGCTATTAATACCTCGATAAAAGCAAATCTCGTGACTATACTCTCGGCAACAACCATGCATTGCATTTTCCTTCCTAGTGCTGGCTGAAATTTAAAATGATTCTTTTCCGTGATATAAACTCCTTTAAATGTCATAAGGTCCACTTAAACTAAGAAAAAGTACGTGAAGACAGTGCAAACCTTTTATAATAACGACTTGGATATCCAGGCAAAATCCGAGGGCTTGAAATATTTCCTTGTAATGTACTTGTTCCATTAATTGTATATACGGGACAGTTGTATTCATCCAAACCGTCTGCGCATTCTAAAACATGATTGCAATAGGAACAGCACCCACTTTCATCTTTACAAGAGCTCTGATCCTTGCTACACCAAAACTTGCGACAGTAATCTGGATATTAAAAATACCAAATTAACAAGTATTTGAAATAGGAAAGATTAGCGTATAACGACTTTCCTTAATTAGGTAGAGGCATTAGTTCCTCCTCAGTAAGTCCGGACAACTAACTTGAAAACATTCAAAAGACGGCCACAGTGTGTATTATGGATATTTAAAAATTTTAAGTATATGGTTGCCCAGAACTCGATGCATTTCGTGTGTTAGGGGGAACGTACCGAATACTAAATATTATTAACTAGTAAGGTTTATTAGGACAAGAAACGGAGATGATGGTAATATTTTTATTGGTCAGTTTTGATTGTTTGCTTGGTTGGTTGATTGATTTCGATGGATCGGTTGACTGGTTGATCGATTGGTTGATTGATCGATCTATCGATTAACTGATGATGTATCGATTGATTGATTGATTAATGTATTACCAGATAAACAATAATATGACGAGAATGACTTGATTTTAGGTTATTCTACAATCTGAAAATAAATGAGGTCAATAAAACATGCATAACAAAAAGCAGCTGGTGAAGATTGGCTTAAGTATAAGTTTTTCGGGCAAGATAGATATATAGTATTAACAATTCTATGCAACACAGCAAGGCCATGAGAATAAGGCCCAAGAACAGTTTTGTCAGGGAAATATTATGCCTTAATCTAAAGGTATAACAGGAATCAACGGCATATGCCGACGATGAGTCAGCGTATCACTAAATAGAGTCACTCAAACTTGTCTCTGATATATTTGCTGGCACAATCATAGCACAGCTTGGCGTTATTCAGGAATGCACTGTTGACAAATCAAATAATGATCTTTTTTCGGCGAGTCCTTAAGGTACCACAACAAGATTAAAAGTAAGCGATAAAGCAATTAGATTCAAAATGTTGACTCTGTCAAATATTTGCCCATGAAAAAGAAATGTTAATTTAGGATCAGCTAATAAAACCGGATGAACAATTGAAACGCTTGAAAAGTCTAGCCTCCTTTGCTTCAATAATTTGTTGTCACCATGTAAAGCAAAGACCAATATCTTTAAAATGGCCTTCATTCTAGGGAAACATTTGACGGAATCTGTGTGTCCCACGTCACTGCCGTGTATTTTGTATTTGTTCATGGTTGGTTAAAAAGCGACTTGGTGCAGGTAATAGTCTGGTTTACCTCAGCAATCGCAAACACCAACGTACCATCACTCAACGAATATCACTGCTCAGGACTCTAGAACTCTGTAAGATGATGTTGTAGGGGAGGTTATCCTGTAATGATTACAGGAAACATGCACTAAGCATTACTCCAGATATGAATAAAAGATGTGAAAGATACGCTTTACGGTTTCATTCGAGCAAGGATGAACGCTAGACAGTAGAAACTGTACGTTTTCCACAGGGATTGAAGCAGTAGATGTTCCTCGTACTTCTTCAAACTTATCCCAGCAGTTGGTTGGCTCGGCAGCACTTTGCAAGAACATGCTTCGAACAAGTCAGGTTGCTCGTTGTCCAAACACATATGTCACGTTCACAGTTTGGACCATCCAACAGACTGGAGTGCGAAGAATAACTGAGGGGCTATCTCTAACAAGGATCTAGCTCAGAGAAATATTGCTCGACTGTGAAGTATAGATAAACCGTTGCTCTTTGTGCTCTTTTCTTTGTGCCAACCCTGACCACACAGTGTCGTTCCTGTATCAGTGCACTTACGGGTTCCGCGAGAAAGATGCCGTTGATTCCAAGATGCCAAGTACCTGAGAATATCTAGGCGTTCGGTGGAAAGGTATCACGTGGTAATTGACAGAAGAAATTTTCAGCACAGGTCAGGAGATGCGGTGATTCTGCTGATGCATGACAAGAATCGGGGCAAATTGCCATTAGCCATTGTTGAGCTAATCTTACCTGACAATGACAGCATTACACGAACAGTACGACTGGAGTCAAATGATAGTACTCGTGAATGGCCTTTATCTCCTCTGAATCCTATGGAAGTAAGCTGCGACGTTGTCAAGTCGCCCCGGTCCAAAGATTTAGCCGCTGTAGCGAGTTTGTGTCTAAAAAATTGCGAACTTGAAAATGAACAGTACAACTTGTTGATCTTTGTATAAAAAGAGTCGAGAACTCAGACATTCATTTCAATTTTTGTTATGAATCAACAAGGGCAGCGGAACTGGGGGTACTGGGGACAGGTGCCCCTCTTTTTTTCAAAAGAGAAAAAAGTGTTCTTTTTCTGGAATGAAAGTGCACTTTTTTCGGGATTAAAAATGCCCTATTTCTGGAAGGAAAGATGTTCTGTCTTGGACGAACGCGCCCCTTTGCTGGCAGGAAAGTGACCTTTTGGCAGAAGTAAAAACGTCGTTGAGCAACAGAATAATTTTGAGGGTGACGTAATAGTGTATTGGGTTATTGCCCCCTCAGGGTTTTGGCTACTGGGCGAAAACCCAAGGAGGCATCATAGGAGTCCCCACGTATATTTTTGATTTATATACCGGTACCGGATCAGATCTCGATTTGAACAGTGAGGCGTGGAAGTGCGTAGTGGGTAAAAGAGTTCAATTGCCTAACCTCACCACATGATGCCGGTTAATTATTTCACAAGATTGCTTCAAGGAAGTGTATTCGCGTCATGGGTCCCAGTCAAAAGTATTTATTTTAGAAATTGATAAATGGAAGTTATTTTGTACTGTATCTATCAGCAAGAGACCAAAGTCACCAAAGACGGTATGGTAGTTTCATGGAAACACGATTTTTTTTCGAGATACAACCTTTGAGGCTTTGCGTGATTTGAATTTTGACAGAGGTCAGGAGACTGTCTCCTTTTGAAAAATAATACATGTACTTTAACAACTAAAACGCGGCGCATCATAAGTTCCATAACCGATGCTATATCCAAACAAATAATGTAAAAACTAAAAAGGAGTCGATTGACACCAAAATCGGTAGATTTGGAACACTAGATGGGGAGATACGCCGGGGGTTTTTTTGAGGTAGCTGAATTTTAGCAGTGAAAACTGAAAGTGTGTTGTAATTTGCGATGGGTCAATTGTTTTCCTGTCTGTTGACAAGACTTTGACATTCGAAAAATATTTATAAGTAAAGCATGGCGCATCGGAATCAAAAAATCTCCCCGCGCTGTATGTTCCCTGCGGAAACCACAGTCTAGATTTGGCTTAGCAGAGTTGCGCAAAGGTGAGCCAAACTGTCGGCGATACATTGGATTTCGTGCAAGACTTAGCCGTGTTTATTCGATCTTCACCGAGACGAATGGCACAATATCAACATATTGCCGTAGAACACAGCGACACGCAAGTTAAGAATCCGCATTTGTTGTGTCCGACTCGATGGAGGGTAAGAACCAAATCCATCTCCGTTATCCCCTCGCCCACCGCACGAAGCGCGGTGCGAGGGTACTAATCTCGACGTGCGTGGAGTCCTTTTACACGCGTGGTGAGTAGGGAGAAAAATTTTCGCAATGTGTATCCATGTTTATATACATACATACATACATACATACATATATATATATATATATATATATATGGCTGAGTTTGCTATCCGGTCTGTACGCAAAATGACGCATGCTTATTGGCTGCCTAACCGTGCAATAAGTTTTTCGTACGGACCGGCTAGTTTTGGCGGGAAAATTTCCGAGTTGATTTGAAGGAAAACAAGCCAGATTCAGGTATGTTTTACAGAAAATTTATAAAAACAAATTACAAAAAAGAATTTAAATGTTCTCAACGATAATTTTAAGCAGAATACTAGATGAATAGATGCAAAAAACCTCTAACAAGCAATTAAACCTAAGCCGCTAACTCACGAACACAAAGATTCGTTAAAAGCGATGAAGAAATGAGACAAAAATCATACAATAAATTCCTTATTAACCTCGTTTGTTTGGTCTGTACGGAAAAGTATTTGCCCTCGATTTTTTCCGCACAGACCTCGCTCCTTCGTCGGTCGGTCTGTATGAAAACCACAAGCAAATACTTTTCCGCACATACCCCACACTCGGTTAATAAGTAATCAATATATATATATATATATATATATATATATAGGTATGTATCCATGGATCGATTCCGCACACTCAGGAATGCCATGTACAAGCTCGGGGACTGGTATGTTGTTGACCAAACCTTAGGTTACTTAGGTCCGTATTGAAGCAGATCGCTTTGGTCTCGTTCTTTTTTCCGTCTTATGGATCTCTCAGACGTTGCTTACGTCATTTGAACACTGAAACCAGTAAATGATTTAAGACCGGCAAAAGAAATGGCTTTCTTGGTGCTTGCGGCTGGTTTCGCTTTTGGAGGCCATCTTAGTAACTGGACAATTTATGACTTGAAAGAGCAGTTCTCAAAGTTAGCTCCTTGGAATATGCATCGGCCAACTGTTCATTTGTTGCAGCAACGCTTTCTCTTGGGTTTTTTCTGATAAATATAAACAAAAGACGTAAGGGAACTCGCTTGCTGTCAGGACATTTGCGGAGCGACTATTTGTTAACGACATTCTTCGCTGAAGCTGAATAGATGCTGATTTGTATAAATCTCGAGACTTTTCACGTTCTGGCAACCACTTACCAGAGCTACACAATCACAGGTAAGTATGAATCGAGTAGGTTTAAAATACAAGTTCTCTGAACGGAATTGTTTTGAGCAGCTTTCAAAAGTGGCTTCCCAACTTCATTCTTCCCTAAGGGAGACTTTTTGTACCAAATATTATCGCCTGGATTTAACTAGTGTTTATTGGTAAAGTAGAATGAAGATTCTGGTTCATTCATCTCTGTATGATAATGGCTTTTGAATATTTTGTAGTATTTAACCGGACAGAGTTCATGGTCAGTTGTTTGAGAAGTGGGATAAAGCACTCATCGTCCAGAAGACTTGTCGAGGCCGCAACAGACTTTGGATGTTCTCTCCGCTTTCCACACAAGAATTTCATTCCCTCATTCAGGATTGTTCTCCGTAAGAAATGTCGTCCCACTGAAGACGTCGGGATGTATTTCTGGCTCGAAACAAAAAATGCAAGGTAAACAGCCACCAGGTAACAAGCTGCAAAGCTACTTGTTTTTGGTCACCAAACTATCCTTCGGCGAAACAGTTGACCACTTCAGTCTTTCTCACTTCTAGGGTGGCTTGTGGATGATGACCTTCAACGTATTCGACCAGTAATGCTTTCGTCAGGATTTAATAAACCTCTCAAGAAAAATTTAATGTTTAAAGCAGTCTGTCTTTTTGCAAATTCACCGTTGAATCCTTTGGGTTGAGGTGCCGCTGAATGCTTAATTGAAAATACGTAAGAGACGCAGGTTTGTACGCTATGCCATTTTACTTTTTTACGAAAGTTTTACAGGGGGAAAGTGTACGTATTTTACTTCTCTCTACTCGTTCTTCTTTCGACCAAAACTTGCACAAGATTTGATAATCGTATTTTGTTGTATGTTACATATTTTTTCTGATTTTTGGTGAGCAACAAAAATTCAGAACTCTTTCAGGTTTTCTTTGTTTATTTCGTCGGTTTAGTGATTCGTTTTATATTCTTCGCCAAAGTATTCTACATCCGGATTAATACTTAGCACAAATCTTCATCATAGCACTTCCAATAGACATTTGCAAGCAACTTGGAGATAATGTAGAATTTATCAGTTTTTCAAGACAAAAAATATCAAGAAAAGATTTTCATTCATGAGTTGTCCGTGATGCTGATGTCCAACCCGTAATCTTTGAGGATGCTCCAATTTTAAGTCGGAAAGCCTGGCCATCTAATAAAAAACCTTTCTTTAAAGTAACATGAGTGAAAAGTTTGACTGGAAAACGACTTTGTTTTTTGATTTTGTTTTGTTTATTATTATTATTATTATTATTATTATTATTTCATTCCTTCTTCCAGTTATAGTAAGGACGATTTTTCTGATAAGTTGGAAAATTATCAATCTTACTCGAATTCTCGAGTAATATTTTGGAAGGGTGGGCGAGGGTTTGTTGTGTACACGTATTTCTAGTCTAACGTAATTATGAGGCCCTGTACTCCACATTACTCAGCACTGCAGAAGAATCCACCAAGCCGTCCGTACGTGACACCGCATTAGGGCTAGCCAGCAAGTTACAGCAGTTCGCCACGTACTTTGGGTTACGTTTTGCGCAGAATATCTTCAGCGTCTGTGAGCAAGTTGCATCTACGTTACAGAAGCCTTCAATAACAGCACAAATAACTGTTACTTGTGCCAACGCCTTGAAGGTCAACTTGCAACACCAACGAGATGACTTCCATTTGTTTCACAACCAAGTAATCACTTCGAGCAAAGCCATCACCTTCGTAGACGATCCCAAACTTCCAAGGCAAAAACAAGTTCCTCGGCGACTTCGGCATGAAGATTTCGAGCAGCATCGTTTCCAGTCAGCAGAAGATTACCGCCGCACCCAATATGTTGAAGCAATCGACGCATGCATGATGGCACTAAATGAACGTTTCGATCAAGAAATTTATTCAGTGTTGATGAACGTTGAAACGGCACTCATTAATGCTGCAAATTGCCAGAAGTTCGAGTTTAACGACACGGTTAAACGCCTTTACAGAGATGACCTTGATTTTGATCAGCTGGAGGCAGAGTTAAAGCTTCTGAAAGGAATAATCTCGCAGCGACTTCCAGAAGTTAAGAAGGTGACATCGATCGACACCATTACGTCACTATTTACTAACGATGAAAATGGCACGTCGCAGATCGTCATAGCAATGTCCAACGCAGTTCAACTTTTACAGATTTACCTTCTCGCCCCTGTGAGTGCAGCCACCGGAGAACGATCCTTTTCATCCCATCGTCGTGTCAAAACGTATTTAAGGAGCATGATGACCAAAGCACGCTACAGTAATCTTATGGCTATGCACATAAAGAAAGATAGAACAGATAAACTGGACTTCAGAACAAATATTAATGCCCAGCAAAGTACACGCAATAAGGCCATGATTTGTAAAAGAAATAAGTTTATTAACAGGACTAATAAACTTATTTCTTTTACAAATCATGGCCTTATTGTGTGTACTTTGCTGGGCATTAATATTTGTTCTGAAATTGAGATTCCCGCCTGGATCCTCGCTCGCGACAATATTGAATAAACTGGACTTAAGTTTAATTGCTAAAGAGTTTGTTCACAAAAACGAAAGCAGGGTTAGGTTTCTTGGTAAATTCTGATATCTTTGACTAATTAAAATTTGTTCCCTTAACTGTATGGTTATATTCATGTAGATTATTGTACTTATACTGACTATTGTTGATACTATTGAAATAAACCGTTTTTTATATACGTTTCATAAAACGGGATCTTTTCTCTTGTTTTAAAACAGTTGCCTAGTAGTTACAAGGTTTTACTCAATTTTCTAGAATTAAATCACAAAAGTGCCCCTTTTTGTCAGTGCCCCCCTACTTTTGAGGTGCTTCCTCGGCCTATGTAAATCAATATGCTTTAATCGATTGGGGTTAAGTACATTGAACAGTCCCCGTTTATCTGTGACATATACTCCATTAGGTAATGTATTTGTGCGAGAGTGTCCGAAACTAAGACTGAGGAACACTTAGAATCGCGTGACTAGAAAATACATCAGGTCATCCAATGGGGTATAGAACCAATCAGAGCAGATTACGAGTGACTGAATGTTTTCGAAATAAAAACTTTTGTTGTATTACTTTTCTGTCAAGGAGGGTGACAAAAGTTGAATTGTTATTGTGAAAAATAATCAATTATAATTATAGGATAAATTTGATTATCTGTCACATTTCGCAGATACCTACCTAAGTCAATAGCTTTTATGCAAAACGTTGAACTCGATACAATATTCCTGATCAGAGTTGCCTGTTTAATTATGAGGAATTTAGCACATACCTCGACTCAATAAAACAGCTTTTGGATCAACTGTTTCTTATGACCAACACTGGCGTAAAAATGAATTGTTGAAGAAAAGAAGCAAATTTGAGCCCAAAGACCATTACCCTGCAGCCGACAACTTAAAGAAGTAGAGCAAGAAACATACTCCGATGAATACCATCTTGTAAACTCAATATTTAAGCTATCAGACAAGACAAAACAAATCGCTGTGATATTTCCACTTTTTTTCAAAGTCATTGCTAAGCCTAATGCGTTACAAGCAAAGCTATTATTTTATATATACTGGAGACCATGACACCATTGTTAAAGAAGAAGCTAAGAATTATTCAAGTTTACAAAGCTACCGCTCTATACATGAAAATCTAATTTACATCAATGTCAAATAATAGAATAGATATTTGAAAGAATGAACCAAGTAAATTATGAAAAAATGTAAATTCCTCACCTACCTTGAGACCACAGTTGAGTTCGGGCCTGTTAAATTTTATTTAAAACGCTTCTAAGGCTAACAGTTAGTTTTAAGTTAAAGAATTTGATGAAAAATGTATTTCAAAGCTATCAGTGATAAGATTCTTAATGAAAGAAGAGTTTTTACACGGGGAAAGTTTATTGAGATTGTCAAACAGAATTTTTAAATTCGCAAAGTATTGGTTTGATAATGACTTTGAAATAAAGTTGAAATATCACAGTGATTTGTTTTGTCTTGTCTGATAGCTCAAATATTGAGTTTAGAAGATGGTAATCATCGGAATATATTTCTTGCTCTTCTTGAGTCCAAAGCCTTCGCAGAAACTTTAGGTTATTTTTATTTTTCTGAGCTGTTCTCAGAAATTGAAGATTTTAAACGAGCTAGTTTACCCTTAAACCTTGTCTCCAACTTAGTTGTGAGACTCGTATATTCTAAATTCAAAGTTTACAGCAACAATTTAATTGATTAAATTACAGCCCCCGCGCTCCTTCCCTGTCAGTGAGAAGCTGAAATAAGATGACAACTGTTATACATCACCAATAAAGCTGACCATGTTTTGATAAAAGTGAAGAAAATCCCTCGATGTTTTACGTTTATAAATTTAAATATTTGATTGAGCTTGGTTCACTTTTGACATAAACAGTAAGAGAAAATAGTTTCCACGAAATGTCAATTGAAGTGCATGAAGTTGCTCGTCGCGTTGTAAAACATTAGACTTAGGATTTACATGACTGAAACTGGATTTTGAATGTGAGGTTTAACATTTATCTAAATATAAATTTTGACATGAATTAAAAGTGCTCAAAAGTACGAAAAAAGTAGAAACTAAGGCTTCATTTTTGCTGGGCGGAATTTTCTGTGCGGACGAAATTTTCTCTTTGTCCTATGGCTTTCAAGTGGAACTAATTAGAAAAAAGCAAAGAAAAAATTTTCTCCTAGCGGAAAATTCCGCCAAGTGGAAATCAGGCTTGAGGAAAGCTCACACTTTCGCCACGAGTCTCGAGCCAAATTCCGCTTTTTATTTAGTTTGGCAAATCATTCTTCCTTCAATCTATTTTCATCACAAGAAGTTAATCAGATAAAGGATATACTGGCCTAACTTATGGTGCCTTAGCCACAATAAGCTCTAAAGCTGCTTAGCTTCCAGAAATTGATGATCAGTTGGTCGACAACCGTATATTGTTTCGTACGCTTTGGAAGTCTTCAGACGTTCATGACGTCCTTGAAGCGGAGTCACACGACCGAACTTATGAAAGTTATCATTCCAGTCTTCTTTTTTAGAATTCAATACGTTTAGAGCAACTAGTCACGATCATCAAACTTGGGTGCAGTGGCATACGGATCACTTTCGGCGTCCAGGGACAAACGTCCCTTTCCTCTATCGCCAACTTGAAAAATAACACTACGACACTATCGAGAGAGAAAATTTTTGTGGGCTTTGGAATATTTCGATTCTTTTTAGATATTTGAATAAATGTTTTACTCTTATCATCACAATTTGGGCCGAAAGAGAAAATGCGCCTCTCACTACGTCGCAACTAATAAAATTAAGTATTTTTAGGAATGAAAATGAATTGATCTTTTCAGCTAGTGAAGTATGTTTTTTCCCATAATCTCGGAAATAGGAAATCAGAGGCTGGGGTTAAAATGGGATGTATCCTAAGTTCTGTCTTCCAAGGAAATAAGAGGATAGCTTTGGGCAAGTTTGAATGTCCACGAAACGGGGAAATATTCATCATCTTTAACCAGGGTCTTCAGTTTACCTCCTTTCATGTTTGGAAAGGAGGTCCCAGGAACAAGGACGTTCATGTTGCTCGTTCAGTCGTTCTCGTGATAAGGTGCGGAACAACTACTTTGACATAATTTTTCAATTAATACCTAACATTCCAAAATTAAATTCCTCGCAGTAAGTCAAATGTTTTGTTGAAGCTTTACATGACAAAATAAAATTTTTCTGTAGTGGCTCGTTTACCATATCCTGAAATACTAGTCGTTAGCTGACCTTAAATTCTTGAGATTTATGTGTGCTTGACTTAGATGAAGTCGAAGCCGCAGCGAATTCTCTAGCATAATCCCTTAATGAGAGGTCACAGCATTTCCAAATACTGCATTGAAGATATTCGCGGATCTCTTACAATACTGATTTCAACCTTACAGGTTACGCCGAAGAAATAATACTTTGGTTACTGCGCTACAACGTTTGGTTATGAGATTTATTTTGTTGGACTTACCATCAAGTGACTGTGGTGTCCTAACACTTGCATCGCCTGTAACTATTCCAACTATTTCTCCATTGCTTTCACATGTCAATGTTATTAATTCTTGACCGGGTAAGATCTCTTTACTGGAATACCCAGTGTCGCACTTCATGTAAACGGAATCGCCTTGCGTTAACTTTGTGGTCGTTTCCCCTGTTAGATTGGAGTAAATGATGTGCGCATGACGTAACTCGGGAATGGTACAATTTATTTTGAGTTTACATCCACGATTGCCAGTAAAGCAGTCACTCTGAAAAAATCGATGGTCGGATTCCAGGACTGTGTTCAAGGAGCACGAGAAGACGACGAAGTAACCAATTAAAACATGTTGTGATTTTGTCATATTGACCGAATGATTCAGTGAAAGCAGAAATCAAGTTTTAGTTTGACGTTATTGACGACTATAAAAGGGTATGATTACATTTTAAAATTATTCATTTGTCATATGGTCTTTTCAACACATGATAAAATGTCAATTTCCCTCGCAGTCACTATCAGGCTTCACGCTGGTGGGCCAAGAATAAAATTGAGGAATAATCAGCCTTATATACATACTACTAAAGAGCTTCTGTCATCATGGTGGGGTAGCTTGAAGGAGGAAATAAATCTTAATTTGCTGAAAAAAACATGTTTCGGATTTTTTTCCCTTATCGATGTCTATGAACAAATGACGTGCTATGATTTACATTTCATTACTTTGAAATTGATTTTCGCAATGGCCGGTTCCCTGAACACATCTGATGAATACAACTACCAGAATGCCTTTCGAAATCTTGTTTGTTGTATAATGTTAATCGGAGCAATCGCCTTTCCATTCGTTTGGGGAATTCAATTTTTACATGAAAATGAAAAGCCCGCAAAGTATTCTGGTAATTGTATTCAGCTGACGTAATAAGGGGAACCGGCTATTGATTGGATATTTTAGGTCCTGTTTACATGGAGAAAGAGTGGACCTTCTTGTAGGACCGAAAAATATCCCCCGTTTAAGGTAGTCCTCCACACCAAATTTTCGGAAAAATTCGAAAAAAAATCAAATTTTTTAAACCCACCTATCTGAATTCTTTAATTCATTAGCTTTCGTTTGATGTATTGTTACCTTAATAATTTTAAGTTGAAATGCTATTTTTTAGTGATTTAGTAAGACAAAGTAAGATTTTTTGTCTTAGCAACGGCGTTAGCAACGCATTGTTGTCCTAAAATACCCTTCTTGGATCAAGCTAAAGAAGGAGAAACTAAAGGAGAAACATATGCATCTGCTGCATTTTAACTACTAACATTTTTCCAGGCTTGCTAAAGTTATTATACTTGTATAATTGCTGATTTTATGTTATATAAGTTCTATGACATCTTTAAAGTCAATTTTCTCAAAGTAGCATTTTTGGCCTTCCGGAGGTCTTTTAAAAAAGATAACTCAAAAAGTATTTAATGAAATGACCTGAAATTTTTTTGTTTTGAACAAGTATCTTCCCTTGTTCTTGAGCCTAAAACTTTGTCTATGCTATAAACAGGTGATGAATTAATCTAATTTGAAGCACCCAATCATGGTGATAAAGAGATGTTGTCATTTTTTTAGTGAAAAAGACAAATTAATAAAATATTTTTAGGTTCAACATCTAGATTTCCCTTTACTGAATGCATAAAAAAGAATTACTTGATTTTCTAGCCATTTTTTGGGAAGATATTCTTTTTAAAAAGAGACAACTTAAATCACCATTGGGGGTCTGTATCTTGGTTACCATGACAACACATGGCTCAATAACTATGTTGTTGCACACACTTTATCAATGCCTCTGTGACCAAAGTATAAATAATTTGTTTCAGGCTATTCTAAGCTTTTTAAAAATTCGTGGGGACCACCTTAATTGATGTAGGGTGACTCTTTTAGTAGAGGGAAATTCAGCAGCAGGGTCACCTAGCTCTGCGCGGTCACTAAGAATTTATTAAACAACAAAATGGCGTTGTTGTTTGATGTACAATTCAACGATTTTTCGTTTATGGAATGTTTGTTGTCTGTGTCACATATGACATTTTCTTTGCTTGATTCTAAATTCATTGATTGTGCGGGATGGTCAGATGCTCAGGTAGTTCTCTCTTCATTCATTAAACCATTGTTTGCCCGATACCTCCCAAAGATCTCCCCTTGCGTATAGGCGAGCGTAGCCATTGCTGACAATACAGCGGACAATATTTTGAGTGCTTTCACATTTGAAAACATGACCCGCCTGGGAGGGTCACCATACCGGACGCGCTTACATGGTTTAAATAAACAAAGAGATGGCCCTGCTGCCAGCGTTATCCCTAGCAAGCTGGTAAAGTCAATCTGGCACTCATGTAAACGAAACGCGGAAATACTATAGACTAAGGTAACCCTACCTATATGTAAACAGGTCCTTAGTGACATGGCTTTTATACATACATACATACATACAAACATACATACATTTCTAAAATTCATTATTAATTCACACGTGCCTTTACACGTGAAAAAGTTTAAGTTTTTCGGCTTACGAAAGATAAATTTCCAAACTTTCTTCACGAATTAGCGTATAAGGAGGTTCATTTTAGAAGACATTTAAAAAATTCGCAGTTCGTGCTTTATCGGGTCTAAAACACTGGGTTATCACCTCGTGTTTTAAATCCCGATAAAGCACTCCTGCTCGGTTTTTAAATATTACATATAAACCAACGAACCTTCTTTCACCAAAGTTAGAAAGATAATAGATTATTAAAATACACAACAACGGTAACTCCGAAAATGGATAACATATCTAATTTATTCGACGTTTCGACTAGGCTTTAGTCATCATCAGGAATGCTGCTGGGTTACAGGTGGGGTCTACTTATAAACACAGCACTATAAAGCGTCCAGAGTATCCTATTCCTACCATTGATCAACTCCTACCACAAATTAGTAACGCAAAAGTTTTCTCTATAGCAGATGTAAAGACTGGGTATTGGCACATCGCGTTCATTATAGAAAGTTCACTGATTACAACCTTCAACACACCAATGGGTCGCATGAGATGGACAAGAATGCCGTTTGGAATTTCGGTCGCACCTGAAGAATCCCAAAGACGACTGGACGAAAGCCTGAATAGACTAGAGGGAACTAAACCAATTGCTGATGATATTCTTGTCAATTCCCTGTCGATTAGTTGTCAACTGGAAGACCACCACTACAAACTGTCTTTTGTCGTGCAAGGACAAAACACCAAGAGAATACCAAAGTTCTGTGGTATACAGCTTTTCTTGTCCAGGTTGCCGACAATCATACATGGGAAAAACAGACAGATGCTTTTTCACAAGAATAAAAGAACACACGACTTCCCCGGACTCCGAAATGCACAACCACATCAATTCTTGTGAACAATTTCAGCACATCAAATCACTCTTTCAAATTTCGCTGGACGAACAAAACCCGGACAAAACCTTAGAAATCGATTTATGTGACTTTATATTTAATAACAGTGTAATTATTGACAAAGCCGACCACTGGTCGACATAGCTTTATAAGGAAGCGCTGGCCATCCGCCGCCTGAAACCGCAGCTCAACTATGGGACTAAAGCATAGTTTGTGTGTGTATATATATATATATATATATATATATTTATGTATGTATGTATGTATATTAAAAACTCATTAATTAATAATTCACGAAGGAAACACAAAAGATTTTGGCACCTAATTAGTATCCTGCAAATCGGATAGAGAATATTAATTGGAATTATGAGCTTTTCCCTTCGATTTTCTAAGTAAAAATTAATGAAACTTCAAAATAACCGATAAACATGGCCCATTTAAATGTATTCCTATTTTGAGAAAGACACAATATTCGCGTCCGATCTGTATGCGATTTACAAGGCGAGCCTTCGGCTAGTAAATCGCATACAAATTGACCGCTTATATTGCATCTGTTACTTTAAATATTCTAAAACTGCATATTGTGATCTACAACACCTAACACCAGTGCATCACAAAAACATTTATTCAATCAGACGTTATGGTTTGGAAGAACCATAAAACCGGTTGAATGAAATGGAGTTGTTCACAAATATGAGCAGCTCGAGAGGCACAAACACCGGGCACACGAGTACCCTAGTGGAGTCCAGAAATGATAGCAAACAACAGAAGAGGAAGGTCTTATGAACTCTGTTGCTTAGAAGTGGAGAGGAATACAGGAAGTTCTGAATTAGCCGCTCATCCCACCAATAATGGGTTCAGCATTAAGCCACGATGACAATTTGGCACAAGTTCAATCGAAAATTAGTCACAACCATGAGATCGTTTCGACAGCTGGAAAAGATATCATTAACGAAGCCATTGCCCATATGCAGACGATGATGCTCAGGCAACACAGATTCTTTAACTTTGACTTCCCAACTGATATCATGCACCTTTGTAGAGCCAACAAAGACTGGTTACATTATCGATAAACTTTCGTCAACCCATAACCTCAGAGAAACGATTTCGGAACCCCAGACGGGGATCGAAGCCGTAGCCTTCTGATGACCGGCAAAAACTTTCCGGCAAGGGGAATCTGCTTGAAATTTCAGTTGACACCACGCTTTGTGCTACTTTTTAATTTGCCTTTTGGCATTATTCAATAATGCATTACTTCAATAAATTTGCAGTTTTACTCAGCAATATGTTTTTTCATTTATGAAAAAACTTCCTCTTCACAATTCCAGTCTTCTAATGACAAAGATACATAGTACACTTTTTGATGTGAACTTCATTTTTACAAAAGTTTACATTCCTGAAAGGTCGGTATTTAAATATAGACAATTCAATGTTTTTTTAAAATGCGGGGCGATTTGTCCCTTTGTCATACATCAAATAGATTCCTGCCTTGTCATTCCTTACTCGGCAGGGGAACTCTCCCTTCAGAAGCAATAGTGCTTTCTTCATTTGTCACAGATCGTCCAGTTTTTAAAGACTGAATACTTGGTGCACGAAATACTTCTACAGTCTTGGTATTTGTTTGCTGATTAACCCGTCCAGCCACAAAAAATGTCGATTCCGTCCCTTTGGATTTAAGGGGAGAATTTCTAGGTCTTGAAGACGAACTGTCGGCAGACTGTTGACCATGAGGGAGAGGAGACATCGAAGGACGAGGAGGTGGTTGACTTCGCACTATTCCTTGCTTGGACGCCTCACTTCCGCCTTTCCTCGGATCGAAACTTGATTCAACATCTGACTTTACGAAGGTCCCACGAATTCCTTCAAGCGGAAGATCGGTGTCAAGATAAAATTTAGATTTTGAAGTACCTGATCCACTTCCAGTGATCTGTTGAATAAATTTGGGTCGTGAAACAATATTCGACGACAATAAACCCTTTCCTTTCTCAATTTCCTCAAATGGTCTTGTTCTTGACAATTCGTCTACGCTTTGGGAACGTATGCCAACTTTTTCAACATTATCATTTGCAGGATTCTCATAACTACGCTGTCTCGTGGGAGGTCGTTTAAAAGACGAACCTGGTGATGCTTTCAAGTTATCTGGTCGTTTACCGAATAATGATTTCCACTTCCGGTTAGCACGAGTAATGTTCGTTTGTCTTTTACGTCCGGGTAACTCAATGACAGCATGAAATTCAGGTACAGCAGCGGGACCCTCGCCTACATCAATATAGTTCTTTCCAGGCTTTAGAGCGCCTGTTATGAACGGTGGACTCCCACCGCGGAAAGGTACGTGCTCCGGTGAGCCAAGATCTGGAGATGGCTCCGGTTCAGCTGGTGGGACAGCCTCGTCTCTGGCTTCAGAAGGTTTACTTTGTAAGCTGTGAACTACACTTGACAGAGTCCTGGATGTTCTGGCTTCTTCCAATGAAATCAGTTTAGGAGGAGGAGAAACACCAACTGAAGCTGGCCGTACCTTACCTTTATGGAGCTCAACAATTGTCTCTGAAACTAAAACGCAAGATAGTTACAAGATAAATCGTTTTGAGACTAAAAGATTACAAAATAAAATTGGGAAGTGGAACTATTCACTTAGGAAAGTCGCGCAAGAAAAAATCGAGAGAAGAATACATAACACCTTTGAAGGTGATTGTTTAATGTTCTCACGTGTAAAAAGTGTGGAAGAAACACCATGCGGTGGCAAGGTACTTCTCCATTAACTTATTGCTGTAATTTGAATAGAAAAACAACGTGAGAGAAGGGCAAACTCGCCTTCCGCAGTGCAATAACGTCCAAACACCATAATTAAAGCAAGTAACTGTGAAATTAAAGCTAATGGTGGTGCTTTAATACATGACATACCTACAAGGAATGTAAGTATTGTTTTATCCTACCTGATGGATCACTACGAGATCTTTCTCTCCTCATGTTGGGGCTTCTGGGAAAGGTTATTATAGTTCTTGCTGCTGTATCCTTATCGAAGAATATATCAACATTGCAAATAAGAAATTCAATAACCACTGCCTGAGACCCCAAGTGCTCAAGTGTGCTGCATTCGTCCATTTTTTCTTGTCTCAACAAATTTGGCGCCCATACTATGGAAAGATTTTTGGCATGCATTCCTGTTTCTTGGTGGTAGTCGGCAAGTTTAGCCAGATGTCTAAGCAGAAATTCCACAGTTTTGTAGTGAGGTGGTGGTAACTGTTGCACTACATGATGCACTGCGATTTCACGGTCAAATCCATCTTTAATACGAATGGCATTCTAAAGTAGCAAAAGTACATTGTGTTAGAGAAATTTGTGAAATGAGAAAAAACGACTTTAAATGAAACAGTACATTTATCCAAACGACATAATGGTAAAGTAGGAGTTTTGAAAAATTAGAAATATATTTAAACAATTCTTTGAGTCTTTTACTGAAGCACATAGAAACGACATCAGTGATAAAATATAAAGACAGGAAGGACTGAGAAAATGTACTAAGATATGTTGAGAACAGAGATAAGAATTTGATACGTCAAGTTCAGAATTGAAATTTTAACGGAAAAATGTTAATTTAAAAAATACATGTTTATTATATAGACTTTACAATGTGGATCGTAACAAATAGCATAAATATAACCATCACACGTAGAAAACAGGAAAGGTATTATTTCCTTGATACAAAGGCCAATTGATAAGTTTATTCCACAAGAACAATAATTGTAACTCACTACTAAAACTACTGACACAACTGCAGCCACAACTCAAACTAGAACGACAACCGCAGCAACAGCATCACTTAAAAAAGCAACGCCATCATTGAAGTGCCTATCTCATGAATGGGCTTTCACTTATTTACATCTTTGGCACTTAATACTGAAGGTGGTTTGATATTATCACCGGCTAAAATCTCATATTCATGCCTATTTCCGCTGATAAACTAAGCGATTCAAATGGTTTTCGAAACAGGGACAGCAGAAAAATAAATAAATAAAAAAACAAAACAATAAAACTGGTAACTAGTAAGCAAACTGGCGGCTATCGACTTCACCGCTTAGGACACCAACGAAAGCGGAAGTCTGGTCCAGACGGCCTAAAGACTTTCGCGAATGGATTCTTAGATTACGGCCATTTTATTTGAGATTTTTAGATAAGGGTTTTTACCATGACAAAGAATTTTGAAACTCTACAGTTCTCCCAAGACAATACTTGGTTGGAGGGTAAATGAAAGTTCTATCGCTCTGCGTTAGTGATTTGTTTCTGTCTGGAGTCTGCTGTGTAATACAATCAATGTCGTGGCTGGTTCTCAACGGTGATGAATTTAGCACCAAAGCGCTAAGAGAATCGAAACTTAAGAAAATAAAGTTGACATTTGTAAATCTTAAAGCTTAAGTTTACCTTCAAAAACCATTAACAATTCATGAGGAAAATACAAAGGAAAATCATAACCGTGTCCAGTTTTTAAATGTCATAATCGCAGTACGTACTTTATGGGATCTAAACCACACGACTGTCGCCTCGTGTTTTAAGCCTTTCAGGTCAATACTCGCCTTTATTAGTTTACTCCGGCTAACGCCAGACGACTTTACTCGTCAAGGGGAGACCCCTTGGACAAGAAAGGGTTAAATCCGATAAAGCCGCACTCCTGTTCGTGTTTAAGACATTACCTAAAACACCGATTATTTGAAGTTCTCACTGCGCCTTAAACCTGGTATCAGTTTAAGGACATTTAATACTTCAAATATTTGGTATACTTACGGCTTCTAACACCACATTCCCAACCCCAAACATCAGTCGGAACCTGGTATTATGTTAAATCTACAAAAGATGCGCATGAAGCGTCTGAGCGATAAATTATTGGGAAAACTGATCATACAGATTATTGGGTTTTTTCTGATTGAAGCCACATCAACGTGGCATAAGTAACCGTCAAACTTTGCTAATTTTGTTTGAGCTTATTTAGTCTATATAATTCCGTTGAAACAGTGGGGGTCAAAAGTTTGAGTCCAGCACAAGAAAACAGTCATTTTCATTACTTTACCAAAAATATTAATTATTGGAACAGGGGATGCTTTAGTTTTTGCAAACACGACAAGAAGAAAGCGTAAAACAAGTCAATCAAATAGCAGTTTTGTATTTTTCTATAACAGCTTAATTAAGATTTAGTGTGTCTTCCTTTTGCTTTGAGAACAGCTATCACTCTGTATTGCATAGATTCAACCAGTGTATGGATGGTCTCTGGTTCTAGGTTGTTCCAGCAGACTTGGAGAGCACGCCAGAGAATCTCCTGATTGGTAATTGTATGGTTCACTTTTTCTTGTTTTAAATGTTCCCACAAACGTTCGATTGGATTAAGATCTGGAGATTGTGGAGGAAAATCCATAACAGATAATACTTCTTTTTGTTCTTTACTTTTCAAATAATTGCTACAGAGTTTTGACGTGTGCTTGGGGTCATTATCTTGCTGTAACATGAATCCCTGACCACACCATCTTATGCCTGATGGTATAGCATGCCTTTGAAGGATGGAATGGCATTTTTCTTTGGTTAGATTATCATTGATTTTGTAAAGGTTGCCGACGCCATTGTAACTGAAACGTCCCCACACCTGTATGCTTCCACCATCATGTTTCACTGTAGGTTTGATGCATTCGTTACTTCGTCGTCTAACATATTAACGTCGTTTATTGCCATACACCTCGAATTTGCATTCATCTGTAAAAAGAACATTTTTGAACACCTAACAGAACCTCTACGGTATAGTGCTTGTATTTTTTTGGCCCATGCTAATCTCTTGCGCTTATTTTGGGGTCTAAGAAGCGGCTTGGACACTGCTATCCGTCCATGGAGCGCCTGACCAACCCAGTCGTCTTTTCACGGTAGATTTGCTGACTGAATTCTCACGTGTTTGATTAAACGAAGCTTGAATTTCTCCAGCAGTTACCATCCTGTCGCGTAAAGATGTTATCTTTATGTATTGGTCCTTTGCGGAGGTTGTCGCTTTTGGTCTGCCAGATCTTGACCTTGAGGAAAAGGATCCAGTTTCCAGAAATCTCTCCACTGTTCGTTGCACAGCACCTTTCGAGATTTTAACTTTGCTGAAATTTTTCTTTCAGACAATCCCTCATTTCTTAGAGCAATTATCTGACCTCTGACTCCTTCACAAAGTTCTTTAGGCATTTTGAAGTAAGATATATGAATGTCAACACAGTATCAGTATTTAAAAGACAAATGTTGCCTAGGGACATGTGGTAGTTTGGGGATCAGTTTCATATAGAAATAGGGATGCTCCTGGCCTTGACAATTGCAAAAAGCTTTGGTGCAGTAATCCACGGACATCAAAACTGAGATGGACTCATACTTTTGACCCCCAATGTATATCATATCACTTTTGACAGAGATTTAAACTAGGCCTTTGATGGCGTTTTCTAATTCCTATTTGACGATGAACTACTTAAGCCGAGGGCCAAACGTAACAAGCGGTCGAGACATTCAAGCAATAGGTACAGTCCATAATGAAAATCATGCAGCAAGTATTAATAAAACACTAAACTGGAAATACGTACAAGCAACAACCCCTCGCCCACCCTTCCAATATATCTCTCGAGAGTCCAAGTAACATTGATAATTTTTCAAAATTGTCAAAAAGACAAATCCCCCTTACTATAACTGGAAGAGGGTATGCAATATAAGAAAAAAAACAACATTTGGACACGAATATTAACAACCCAAACTGGAAATTGTTTTATATTTAAACTGTTCGTCGTCATATTTACGTTTAAAATTTTGACTGTTTTATTATAACAAAACGTTTCGTGAGAATATTAGAAACAATGAGATCCATCCTGACAATTCTACTGCTAAACAATGGATATCCATATCAAGACCCTGCATTAGTTGCGATCTTGACGTATTTCGTGTCGTTTTTGGATGAAATTTATAACTTTTTTGCACTTTGAAGAAAGACCCTTTAGTGCATAGCAACACTCCGTCTTAGAAGCGCAGCATTCTCACAGCTTACCGGTCGGATACCAGCATTACGGATAGCTTATGATTGAAAAAAAATTTTTGATATTTTTTGTATCAAAAAACTGATAAATCCTTCATTGTCTGAAAGTTAATTAAAATTTCTAGCAGAAATGCTATGATGAAGATTTATGCTAAGTATTCACCCGGAGGTAAAAGACTTCGATAACGAAGATGAAACGAATTACGAAATAAACAAAGAAAACATGAAAGGGTTCTGCATTTTTATTGCTGACCAAAAATCGGAAAATACAAAACATACTACAAAATATGAAAAGTAAGCCTTGTACAAGTTTTGTCGAGAGAAGAACGAGTAAAGAGAAGTAAAATGGTAAAAGAGAAAAATGGCGTAGCGTACAAACCTTCAACTCTTATGTATTTTCAACGAAGCATTCAGCGGCACCTCAACACAAAGGGTTCAACGGTGAATTTACTGAAAGAAGTCGGTTTTAAACTTTCTTGAGTGGTCTTAAAATCGTGATGAAAGCATTACTGGTCGAACATGGTAAAGGTAATCACCCACAAACCACCCGAAAAGTGAGAAAGACTGAAGCGGACAACATTTTCGCCGAAGCATGGTATAATCTACAAAGATACGTAGCTTTTCAGCGTGTTTCCTGGTGGCTGTTTTTCTTGCATTCTTGTTTACAAGCCAGAAATAGACTCCGATGACTTCAGTGGGGCGACATTTCATAGTGAAAACGATCCTGAAAAAGGCAATGAAATTCTTGTGTAGAAAGCGGAGAAAGGATCCGAAGACTGTCAGCCCAAGACAAGTCTTCGGGACGCTGAGTGATTTATCCCATTTCTCGAGCAATTGACCATGAACGCAATCCGGATAAGTACTGCAAAATAATCAAAAGCCATTGTCCTACAGAGATGAATGAACCAGAAACTACATTCTACTTTGCCATTAAACACCAGAAAAATCCAAGCGATAATATCTGAACCAAGAAGTTTCCCTTACGGAAGAATGAAGTCGGGAAGCTACTATTGAAAGCTGCTCAAAACTATTCCGTTCGCAAAACTTGCATTTCAAAGATATTCGATTCAGACGTATCTGTGATTGTCTAGATCAGCTAAGTGATTAGCAGAACGCGAGAACTCTCGATTCATACAAATCAGCATCGTTTGAACTTCAGCAAAGAATGTCATTTACACTTAGTCGCTTAGCAAATGTCCTGGTAACAAGCGAGTTCCCTTAACGTTTTTTGTTCATATTCATGAGAAAGAACCAAGACAGAGCGTTGCTACAGAATGTGAACAGTTGGCCAATGCATATTCCAAAGAGCTGAGTTTAAGAACTGTTCTTTCAAGTCATAAATTGTCCACTAAGACGTCCTGTAAAAGTGAAACCAGCCGCAAGTACCAAGAAAGCCATTTCATTTGCCGGTCTTAAATCATTTACTGGCTTCAGTGTTCAAATGATGTAAACAACTTACAAGTTATCCGTACAAGGGAAAAAAGAACCAAAGAGACCAAATCGATTTCCTTCAATACGGGCCTAAGTAACTTAAGTAAGGTTTGGTCCACAACATACCACTTCCCGAGCTTGCACATGGCATTCCAGAGTGACCGGAATCCATGGAAAGATACCTATATTAATGATTACTTATTAACCGAGTGTGAGGTCTGTACGGAAAAGTATTTGCCTGAGGTTATCGTATATATTTATTATACGGCTGAACTCGCTGCTCGCTATCCGGTCTGTACGCAAACTGACGCACGCTGATTGGCTGCCTAGCCGTGCAATAAGTTTTCGTACAGACCGGCTAGTTTTGGCGGGAAAATTTCCGAGTAGTTTTGATGACAAACAAACCAAATTTTGGCTATTGATTTTCCGGGCGGAAAGCGTAATCGTAATATAAAGATCAGAGCCCAGCTCAGAATTCTTAAGTGTATCACCATAGTGAAAGAGGCAAGTCGAAAAGTTTTAAAACATGTTTACTGACGTTTCGTTGCGGCGTGTAACATCTTCAGAGTGTAGGTTTACAGGGATGAGAAAAAACTATATATGAATCTATAATTACATATTGGAATAATTAGACGGCTAACCAATAGAAAACTGGGAGACGTGACAGGAAGTGACACGCATACGGAAGAAGAAAGCATTAGAATAGAGAAAGAGGTGTGGAAGAGATATTTTCGTTGAGAGACGGTTTGTATTTAAACTCTCACGAATGAGGAGTTCAAAGTTAGAGGAAGACCTGCAGGAAGAAATGATGGAAAAATCGTTGGGAGAAATGGCGTGATTAGTCTGGCGAGTATGAGCCTGGATACTGGAAGTAGGAAACGGAGTGGCTGCTCGTTTCTTACCCGTCAAAGGCGAAACCCCCATGTGTTCTGAGATACGCGTGTGTACGTGGCGCCGCGTTTGGCCCAAATACAACGCTCCACAGCATTGACACATATATTTGTAGACAACACGCGATCTCATTAACATGGGGGTCCGGTCCTTGAAAGGAAAGAAACCAGACAACCGTCTTCCAGATTGAAATATAAAACACAAAGTAACTTGTGGGAAAGCAGATGAACATAGTTTGGAGACCTGTGTTCGGATCTGTAGAGCATGTGACCCTGTGAAAGGAAGCTTAAAATAGATGATATTTTTCGGAGGAGAATCAGAATCTTTTGTGGGGGGACAAAACAGACGATCAAGAAAAAGACGGATGCAGCGATCAAGAAAAATCTCAGGATAACCATTCCTAACCAAGAATTTCTTAAGTTTAAGAACTTCAGCGTGAAAGTGGTGAAAGGAAGAGCATATTTTAGAATAGCGATCAAGTAGAGTATAGACGAGACCACGCTTATACGAGAGAACAAATTACTACGAAAAAAGAAGTTAAATCTTCTCAAAGATAATTTAAAGTTGAAAACTAGATGAATAGACGCAAAAACACCACGAAGTAATTGGTAAAAACAAGCAAGTAAACTAAGCTACTTACTCATGAACACACAACTTCGTTAAAAGCGATGAAGAAAGGAATCAAAAGCCATATAATAAATTCCTTATTAACCTCGTTTGTTCCGTCTGTACGGGAAAGTATTTGCCCTCGCTTTTTTCCGCACAAACCTCAGGCAAATACTTTTCCGTACAGACCTCACAGTCGGTTAATAAGTAATCAACATGTAAATATACCGACATAGTGCGAAAATTTTTCTCCCTAGTCACCACGCGTGTAAAAGGACTCCACGCACGTCAAGATTAGTACCCTTGCACCGCGCTTCGCGCGGTGGGCGATGGGACAAGACCAACGGTGGAGAATTGTCTCGGAATTAGCCGTACTTCGAGAACGGTATAAAATGATAGCTTCAGGAATTTACGATGTCCGTCTTGACCGAACTCGTTTTTCAAAAATCAAATTCAAATTGCTTACTTAAAAATTGTCCGAAACAAAACGTTGCCTTACAGCATTGAACTTTGTCTGTGTTTTGCACGTCATATAACAATTTGAATGATGAAGAGAAATATATGTAAAGTTATCTTATATACGAAAGATTAACTCGAAGGAAGATGCTCAATAGGAATCCCTTCGAATAATTAGAACACACTGATTTTCTTATTCGTTTTTGTTCCTGACACTTCCACAGCATTGCACCGAAATTATAGTTCATACTGTTAACAACTACTTTGTCGTTAATGCAACGAAAGGCGTAATCGACATGACATTGATCGACGAAATCAATTTTCTTGGTAAAATGTGGAAGTACCATAAGTAAACTTTCAAACGACAAACTCATCTTATGGATAAAAATTCCCTTTTTAATTTCAATACTTTAAGTAAACTAGACATATTAAACACCTAAACAACTGCAGCTGAGTTGCTAAATCTCTGCACTATAATAACTACCACAGATCGTACTTCTCTGAAGTGAAGTAATTAACATGATTTAGACATTCAAGAAGATCGTTGACATCCACTATGGATATTCACACTAACTTCGTGTTAGCATTATGGAGATGACGGTAGTAGTGCTATCAAATTAACACTACTACCATTCTAAATAAAAACAATTAAAAACTTTCTCGGCTGTTATCAATGTCGGAGAAGTAAAAAGGTACCCTATTTTAAGAGGTGAACGTTGTAAGACCTTTAGAAAACTCGCAATACGTGCTTTATCGGATCTAAAACACTCGGCTATCGCCTCGTGCTTTAAATCCCGACAAAGCACTCCTGCTCGGTTTTTAAATATTACAAAAAATCCAATCACGAGATAGGCATTCTAGCAACAGCTACACCAACAAGAGGAGCGGCAGCAACAGCATGAACAGCAGCAGCACATAAAACAACGACAACGACACAGAAACAGTGTGAACACTACCAACATCAAATCCAACACCAACAATTTCGGGTCATAAGGGTCAACTGTAACCGAAAAAACAATTGTAGGTTTTTTATAAAAACTAGGTAAAACAGTTATCCAACTAACTACTGTTACAATGTCAAAGTTTCTGTGATTATTTTCGAGAAAATCGCAAGATGGCGGAATAAACGGATGAGTTGTCTCAACTCAAAATTAGTAATGACACTAAAAAGGTTTTTCAAACATATTTAATTGCGAAATTTAAATCAGTAGAAGATCTATCTATAAGAATGCGACCAGCATAGCACTTTTCTCCTTTAACGTCGAACGTTTTTATCGCGATAATTATGCAAATAAAAAGGAAACTAAACACAAAAGAATAGAATTCTTACAAAGTATTTTCTTCAAACAGAATGGCTCAAAATATTGCAGACTGACAAGATAGCTAGAACGTCAGGACTTTGAAGGTCGTCGGGACCAGTACCCAGTTTTCAGTGTATGTCACCACCGCACGCTTTTAAATTAAAATGTACTGCCACTGCACACTGCTACAAACCTCGTTTAGATTAATACCATGTCGAGAAATAGTGTACAGGGGAAAAGGACCTATTTTCACATAAATTATTATCTTCACTGTGACTGGCTAATTTGTTCGCTGGAGCCAAGGAGAGTTTACATCTGGAGCAGGATTTAAATCATGATACCGTCGAGATCACATCATCCTGATCGCTTTTTGAGGTCAAACTATTTACTGGTAGAAACTTAGCAATGGTTTAGAGCAAATGTTATAATTGTTCGGCTTGTCTACTTGTTACGTTATAATTTGCCGAGGGTACGAGTCCTCGCACTGTCCGCACTTATAGTAAGGACGATAAGGACGTTGGTTCCTTTGTATTATAGAGACTTATTAGTTGTGATATTATAGAGATTTGTATTATAGATATTACAGAGATTATGCCAGACAGGCAAATGCCGTTTTTGACCAATGAAATTTCATCTTGTAGCTAATAAACAATGTGTACGTCAAGTTTTTGTGCAATGATCCTGAAGAATGATAGAACTCAGGTTAGTTTCTACAGAAAAGATTATGCAAAAGAAGCTTTGATTTTAAAATCTAAAAAATTGTGAAGGTTCTTTCTCGCCATACTTAGATATATCACAAAAAGCAGAAAAGAGAAGAGCAAAGAGTCACTGCATTCGTTCTCGCACTTAAAATAGTTTCTTACGAACTGTCATTTTCCGCAGTTAACCATGCAGGCCTAAAATTAGTCAAATTTAAAGCTGAATAATGCACTATATGCTCACGACCAGGGAGTCCAAATCAGTGTTGAAAAGTAGAACTGAAATATATAAAAACACGTGAACAAATGTGACGTACCTTAAACTACTACAACAACACTGAAACATTCTCCTTCATCGATGATATTTAGAAACACAGGCCCTTTTGACCTCTTAACCAAATAACAAAACTTCATGAATATAATAACGAATTTTCTTGTTCGAGAGCTTTTCCTTGTTGAATATTAATCGGCAGTTGTGGCCTGAACCTTTTCACTCCGGGAGCTCTCGTTGACGAGTAAAATCGTCTTGGCGTTAGCCTTAGTGTAATAAAAGCGGCATTATCCCGCCAGGAAACATTTAAACAAATTTCGTCTGACCATTCCGAAAGTGTTTTGCATGAATAGCTATGCTATGTTTATTTTCTTATTGCGACAAGTGTCGCAAAGATGTTGGTCGGTTTTTCCTCCTTAAATTAACCCGCTTACTCAGCTATCGTATTCCCATTTTCTCTCCATGAACGGGCGACTTACCGTGAACTTTTCATAAAGATGATAGGTAAGTAAGGGATTAGGAAGCTCCCTAGAGAGTGAATGAGAAACTGGGCGGTTAACTTTTGAACAAAAACAAGGTGAACCAAATTTTGGAACTACAACAAAACGGACACTACTACAATACATGGTACTTCTTAAAGGTGACTTAAATAAACCACCCCTGACAAGTAACAAGATTCGCTTATGATCAATCATGGTAGAATTAATGCTTAAATAAATTAACAAAAAAGAATGTGCATCGAATACATTTTGACAAATAATAAACCATTATCGTTAATCTTGCAAAGTAGAGATAAATGGTATAAACGACAGATTTACAATTGAATTAGATTTGAAGTTTGCCATGTTGTGTATTTCCAGTTTGAACAGAAATTAAATACCTGAAGTACATCTTCAATGCTGATCCAACACAATGAATATCGTGAAGAAAACAGTCTTGTTCAAGATTTGGTGACTCTTCGGAATCAAATAACAACCTAAAAACAATCGAGATGTACATCAACGAAACATTTAAGGAAACTGCCATGATCTAATTGCTCTAAAGCAGCAATAATTTTGAGCCTGATTTCCATATAAAGCTTTTTCTCGTCCTTCGCAGACTTCCCTACATTTAAATACATCAATTGGAAAATCAAAACATCAGGAAAAAATAGTTATATACAAGAAAAAGACATTTGCCTCAACTTGCTTTTGAGACTGATTCCTTTCTATCTCAAAAACGAGAAACACTGAAGCGACAAATAAGGTAAGAAAAGGCAGATGAAATCCAGTAAGCAACCAAAACAGACAATGTTATCCCCAGAAGTAATGCTTGAGCAAGATAATGTTGCGGATGCTGACGTGTTCCAAGCGTAGCATCTTATGTAATAAAATAACACGCATCCTACGCACGCTCTGATTGGACGAGCCTCATGTTCTCTCAAAGTACAGATACATGGTTGATGTCATTTTCATTTTTTATTAGAGTACAGAAACATGAATGACGTCACGAAAACTCGAGAATACCTTAGATATTTTATAAAACAAATAGAAACTAGCTTTCGTGTCTCTGCACTGTGATAGAAACAGTATGACGCCATTGCAACCAGAAAATATTCGGCTGTGCCTCGTGTTTTCACTAGGCATTTTTCTATTTGTTAATTAGAAATCCAGAATTAACGTATGGCAGAATAATTTTCATCGAATGGCTGAAGACAAACACAAGATAACAAGCGGAGAAGAAATTTAAGTTGTTTTGAAAGCTAAAGTCGTTAATATCTTGCTCGGGAAGAGATGCGGCAATTTAAACCGGAAAATATGAATGCTTTTAGTAGTTAATATACCATGCATGGATCTTCGAAAAACAAATAAATTTCCTCAAAGACGACATCCTAAAAACAGCTCAAATTGTTCATCTTTATATTCCAGTCCCCTTTATATCCCAATCATGTACCAACGTCAAAAAGTACCATGACCAATAACTGCTTAGACAATGATAACGAGAATGGAGTCGAAGTTTTCGTTCTAATTAAAGATAAAGGAAAATGAAGCATAAAATGAAGCATAGGAAAGGCTTTGGACAATATGAGGACAAATGGCTTATCACGAGTTAAGCCGAGAAGCAGGTACAGGCCTGAGACCACGGTGCAAAAGTGAATGGAAAGGATTCCAAAATAAGTGAAGGTTTTTGCAATTTTATCCAACAGTTTTCAGTTGTGCAGAGGTTTTGTATCGCTTATGTGAAAAACGTAAAAATAAATGAAAGGATAAAGCTGAGGATGACAATACAGACCGTTTGTTCTGTAGACGTCTGCCCACAAGACTCAAAAAACTCACCGGGACTGTAAAAGCATATGTCAGAATTCAAATTGAGCAAATTTTTATTGAGAAAAAATAATCGAGTTTCAGGCTAGCGGTGGTGGTGTATAACCTGCAAGTCTATCTACTATTCAAGCAGATACAGTTTCTAAGCAAGGCCACCCTCTGCAGTCACAATATTTTTCTCTTAATTTATTAACATGCTGAGTATTTAAACATCGTACATTATTGCAAAAGTTAGTACAAATCTCATGCATTTTTTGAATCGCTAATGTTTGTTTTTTATGTTATTGCTACGATTTCCACATGAGACCATTAGAAACTGCAGGTGCAATAAATGGATACTTTGCACTGTAGTTCAAATCATTTAACTAAAACACATATCATATTCCAGCTTTTAACAGAAATCTTCGCTTTCTTCCATTTTTCTGATATGTGTTAAATTCCCATATATATCGGATAAGAATGTCAATAACTTGGTGAAGAATTCCAATGTTGATGAACTATTGCTATCCTGTAATAAGTTTAGACGTGAATAAAAATGTAAAATGTAGGCTTAATAAGTCTATATAATTGGTTTAAGCTTTAGAGGTTTTCTTGCACTGTTAGGATACGTAAACAACTTTGCTTAGGTTCTTGCAAAGACACGACGTGATTGGGTGGATTTATGTTATATACTTAGTACTTGTAACACCTCTGTTACTACAGGCAGGTTAAGAAAAGTTTTGGTAGTATTATCACTTTCTAATTTTTTATTATTCAGTATTTGTTTGCCCACAGTTTCTTACATAAATTAAATGCCATTTAAAATATTCTTTAAAGGTATTTCTTCTTTCAGCGGCTTTAAATGTATATCGGATGCCTGGACTTCTCAAATCCGAGTGAACCAATTCATCACCTTGAACCACTGACCTACGGTCACTTGGAATCATATTACCTTTAAATTTTCACTATCAACAAAACCACTTGGGATGTACGTTGAAGTACTTGTCAACGGCAAATAGTTATTAAGGGCCAAGAAAATTATTGTAATTTTACCTACTGTGGTAGATTGTGCTTTGATATCCACGTTTTTTTCCCACGAAAGGCTTTCGCTCGAAACGTCAGCATTTTCTGCTCTAAGTTTCGGGGGTTTAATAACCCTTTAGGCTCTTTAGATGTGCTTTAATAAGTATGTGGACGTTTCTCCATTTTGCGGCTAAAATGCCAAACGTATTTTCAATTATACGTCGTACAAAAGATGACCGATAATAAAAACTCGATGTTCCGAAGAATTTTGTCAGGAAGTCGCTTGATTAAATAGAGTCTGAGGAAAAATTTGTTGTGTTCTATAAATAGATAAGGTCACATCTTGCTTTTGACAAGGCTGGTATTAGGAAGGTTGAAAATACTTGGACTGTGTTCAAATACTTCTCCAGATATGGTCTCCGACAGTATCCTTAGATCGTTGTTACTAACGTAGTCCCCATTATCTATTAATGTAATTAAGCAGTGGTTTGCATCGCAGACAGCCACCAGGACAAGACTGTGGAAGTATTTGAAACTAAAACACGCAGACTCAGCATTTTGGTGACACTCCATCGTAATATGTTTCCAATCGGTTGCCCCAATACAGTGAGATAATTTCATTGCACACCTAGTCTACCTGCAATGTTGTTCCATTCTTCAGTTTGGCAAGCAGGTGTTACGCACTTCTGAGACAAGATGTCCCACTTAGCTTCAAAAATTTCATAAACAATTGTTGACTCAGTTGCATGGTCAGTTGGGAAAAAGGAAGATTGACACGTGACTCCAAATTAGCCAAACAGCGAAAGGTTATTAATCTTTCGCCTTAGGACATACAGTTTCTCGATCGATATAGGTTATCGGCTATTCTTGGGCCAACTAACGTCGAAATATGCCCTAAGACTCGCATAAGCTACAAAGGACAATTGATTACTAATCTTTTAGTTTAGGTGGTGAACTTCTTTCAATCTTAACCTCTCTATCGAGTAATCATTGTTCAGGGAACGAAGGATGACATAGAACCTACGTCCATCGCTCTTCAAAGATTTTTCGCACCCAATTTACAATCCACAGTTTTCGCACCCTATCTCCCACCCAGAGGAGAGCGAACTGTCTAATCAAAACGATTGGTTTAAATATAGGTAAGGGAATGCCAAATGCCCAACGAGTAACGTGAAAATCGTAATTCTGATAGGTTAATGTTTTCAAATATGCTTAGAGTATAATAAAATAATTAATAACACATCATCATGGTAATACCTGTTGATGGCAACATATTTCATCGGAAAGCAAGAGTTTATTGGAGCTGAGTAATCAGTATCATTGTCGCCCTAAGATCCCGTCAATTTTGTTAACAGGGGCGCACGGGATGTTTAAGGGCTGTAGAAATACACATTATTGATAACAATGTGATTAGCTGACTGAATAATATAAATTTAATAAGGCGTATATGAACACGCTTTGATTAGCAAAAACCGGATATTCTAATATTTAGGACATCCGGTGCGCGTGTCCAGCACTGACCCCCCCCCCCTCTCTCTCTCTCTCTCTCTCTCTCTCTCTCTATATATATATATATATATATATATATATATTCATGAAGAATTCATGAGGAAAACACAAAGGAATCATAACCGTTTCGAGTTTTTAAGTGTCATAAAGACACATGTGCGTTTATAGGTGAAGAAGTTAATTTTTTCGGCTAAGAAAACATAAATTTCCAAACTTTCTTCGTAAATTTGCGTATCAAGAGGTAAATTTTATAAGACATTTAAAAAGCTCGCTGTACATGCTTTATCGGGTTCATTGAATGGTCGAACACTCTCAGTAAGTGCTTTATCGGGTTTATTGAATTCTAAAACAGTCGGCTATCAACTCGTATTCAAAATCCCGACAAAGCATTTCTCGGTTTTTTCAAACAATTCATTATGTTTGAGTTGCTGACGAAGGGGCTGGTCCCCGAAATGTAGTTATTCTTTTTCTTAATAAAGATTTTTTGAAGTTATATATTATTACTAACTTTACGTCGAGCGGACTGTTGCAACTGGACAGCGTGACCCCATTACGTTTGAAAGAAGTGTACTCCAGTCGATGGCGTCAGCATTGATATTTACAGGTCTTTCTGCTAATGGCAGCTACCACTGGCTTGTGTTTAACAAAATTGTGGGCGATTTATTTGTCCTTTTGGGAATATTTTTTGTCCCTCAAAACGTCAGTTTCTCGTCTCTTAAGCTTCCATCATTTTCCTCGTCCTTTTCGCTTTTCACACATCGATCAACACTGCTGACGCAGTATTTGACTTTTATATTAGTAGAAAGTACAAGAGAGTCGTGGGATACTTTAACATCGTTTCGTTCCGTAAAACAAACCAATCCTCAGATCATTGTACGACATTTGATTCGTCGTTGATAATTACCACAGTGCCGGCAATTTCGGTCAGTGTTGGTATCACAAACACAAGGACTCAAATGAGGTTATATTTTCTTGAGGGTCCTCCAGCAGTCCAGTTATACATAGGTCAGTGGTCTCCAGAGCTCACTGCGCTATAATTTATATAAACCTACACTTAAAATCGCACAGCTAAACAATGTCTGAAACTTGAAGGATTCAACAGTTTCCAATGCAAATTGTCGAAACAAACGTTTTGGAGGATCACACAAACCTATTCGAATCACACGAATTGTAAAGGTAGCATAAATAGTGAGCAATATGTAGCCAGGCAAAATAGATGTTTTTACCCAGTAAAGCAAAACCTTAGTAAAGTTTTCTTGGCTCTTAAATTATTTTACTTATTTTTAGTTGATATTTGAAAACATTGATAAACAGGTATTCGTAACTTTAATGATAACGCGACATATTACCGTATTTTCTGAACATTTGAAGACATTCCTGAGAGCCGATAAACACCATTTGTTATTCCACAATTCTCAATCAACTTGGTGCACATGTCAACAACCAGCGGTACTAAAAGAAAACGAAATAAAAACGTTTGTATAAGTCGATAGGGGAGCTTACATTAACTATATTATTTGCTTACTTGTCCATCAATTTTATTTATTTACTTTATGCTATACAACATAACTGTGTGTACCAAACAATGCGTAGTAGAATTTGCCCATCGTCCAAGCTTTTACTTTCGTGGCCAAAAGTG
Source organism: Heliopora coerulea (assembly GCA_030142905.1). NCBI lineage: Eukaryota > Metazoa > Cnidaria > Anthozoa > Scleralcyonacea > Helioporidae > Heliopora > Heliopora coerulea. Next base: position 912,173 of record JASJOG010000050.1, read on the forward strand.
CCAGAAATAGATTGATTATAGACTTGTAGCGTTTTATAGCTAAATCTCATTTTTATGAAAGGGAAGATCCCCAGACAGCCAGGGGAAAAAAACCCCCGCGCATTTCATTATATTGTAAATCCTCGTCATAAAACCAACTAGCTGGGAAAAAAATATGAAATCAACAGATAGACGGGAACAGTGATCCAATTTGTACAAAAATTGCAAAAACAAGCAAATACTCCTACCATCTCTACCACTTCTTTGGAGATGCTCCCCAAGATCACAGCCAAACGTTCGTTCTCTAGGGTAAAAATAGCAAAATTTTAGTTTAGAAAATATTTTATAAGTTAGGAAGGTATTTATAGGTATTACTTTTGTTTGAACCGTTGGTATATCTTACCTTAAAATTCCTGATTGCAATAATTTAACTCGACTTGGCCTGGACGAAAGGAAACTTCTTAGGTAACTTACGACCTTTCCTCGCTTCGAAGCAACTAAAGAAATATGTGAGGTACCTTTAACAAACTTTGGATCACATTTTAGCAAATAACAATGATTTCATTCATTCATTCATTTTCAAGTTAATTAATTAATTAATCAATTAATTAACTAATCAGTCAATTAATCAATTAAATAATTCATTCATTTATTCAAATAATTTATTTATCGACTAATCTTTTTATTTATTTATTCATTCATCGCACTGTTTATTTCTTTCTTTCTCACTTTCTTCCTTTCTTTCTTTTTTATTCCATTTATTCATTAATTTATTATTTTCTTTTCTTTCTTTCTTTCTTTCTTTATCTTTTTATTCATTAATTTATTCATTTCCCGTTCCTTAATACAGTGAACATCTTCTAAGACGGACACCTTCGGGACACCTCCGTCTTATGGGGAGATGACGTAATCTGACACTGCCTATGAGGTCACTAAGCACCAGTCTTTCTTTCGCGCTTATGGACAGTCTGAAATGCGTAAATTCTTTCTCTGCATCATTTTTGATAAGATGTCAAATGTCGTGGAACTGATGCCGCGACATTCAGACGCACTGGTCGGATTTCACATTGTTCCAAGTTCATGCTGTGACAAATTTATGAAATTCCCCAGAAAGGTGCGTTCTATTTCATGAAACTCAAATGCATCTGGTTCTCTTCTTTCTCTGCTGCCTTCGTTTTAATAACAATAAATGAAGTGACTCTTCTCCTGATTCGAAATCATGAGTTTTGGAAACATCTTCATCAAACGCGGGTTAGTTCGTGAATTCATAGTCGCCAAAGCAAAAGAAAAGAAAAAAAGAAACTAAAAACGAGAGAAAAAGGTGTTGACGTTTCGAGCAAAAGCCCTTTAGTGAATGTCGGGAAGACTAGTTATAAATACTACCAAGGTCGTCGAAGCCGGGGCGGCCATTTTGTGAATTTGTATAAATGGGCGTGCGTCAACGTCCTCGAGGGTGTGTCTCGAGTGTGTAAACTAGTGAAACTGCTACTAATGCAAGAAATGAGAGGTCTTTCAGTGCTTTCCGACGTATCAAGACATAACTATACTCGACGATGTGATGCTCTTGCACGTCCACAAGAACGGCACCTGATTGCCTCAACCTTGTTGATGTCGCCAATGAGTTTACTTGCAGTAGTAATCACACAGTCTCTTTTGTGTAGGGTTCAAGCCCTCAGATCTGCTATGAATATGATTCTGTTCAAGCGATTTTCCAATTTTATTTTTCACGCTGTAAAAATTTTCAAAAATTTACACTGCAATATGCTTCCTTTGTTTATCGGAGAAATATGATGTAAACTGTTTGAAACTTAATTCTTTCCAGTTTCTGCTTTGTAAATTGGTCGTATTTAATAGTGTTGACATATTAATTGGAGTTAAAACTACTAAAACTTTATTGCACACCAATGTTCGTTCCGTCCCTATTTACTGAAGTCTGCTTATGGTAGATAAAGCATGCACGTTCTACACGACAGTCGTCAGAAAAATCATACTATGCAAACAAGCCAAAAATCATATTAAGTGAACAGTAAACAAGTATAAACTGAAAATTGTGCTAAAATATATATGGTAAGTTGTTGTTTCGTTTTCCATGCAGCAGTTACTTTTTTGCGCTAGTAAATTAACAAACTTTGGAGATCTGCCCCTTTTTTCCTCTCTGAACCAAATCTTATCTTTTCCGTAAAAAAGACTAACCAGAAATAAATCTTACTGTTACTCCCGGTTACTTTACCCATATGCCACACCTTAATAATCAATGGCCGCTCCACTTCTGAAGAGCTTCCGACGGCTCTGCATCATACTACAGAGAATTTTAAAATTTTTGGAACGCAGGTCGTTTGCGTTATTGTTACGTATTCAAATTTCATCATCACCATCGATTAGTTGTCCACTGTGGGAGGTATTTTGAACCATTTTCCACCTGAAAAGTTTCCATTGTCTGGCTTAGAGTGGTGTCCGTTCAGAGGGATTTCACTGTACTTCATCTTGAAACTCTAGTATCTTGTTACACTAAATATACTATCAGTGACTCCACGGACAGGAAGAGTAGCGAATATGGGCGCGCATGTATGTGTGAGGGGAAGAGTAACAGAAGACAATGAGCTAACTCAATCCCCAAGTAGACCACACATACATACAAAGCAAACATTTTTAAGATATCAGAAATAAAGAAACCTGTGACAATTTAGGGATAACTAGTTGATGAATTAGACATCTTAATTCATCATCAACAAATTCGTTCGAAACCTAAAAATGTCGCGAATGTCGTTTTTCTAAAATCGAATGGAAATGTCCGGTAGCTTTGAAGAAAGTCTTTCGAATTAAAAAATTAACGGTCACGTGACTCTGTTGAGTCATGCCGGAAGTTGAAGGAACACGAAACTATTATTTACACGCAAAATTCATTTTAGAAGTTTCGTTGAAGGTATTAACTAGAGCTTTTCATGTTGTAAACAAGATCCACAGGAATGTTACCTGGTGTCAATTTACGCGAAGTCATTGGGGAAGACGTTTCTCCAATCACCCGCACACATTGGCTGGGGAAGAAACCAACCTTAAAATACAAGACAGCATCGCTAACATGTGCACATAAATAATTCAGTGAATATTTATTAAAAACAAATTATATTAGTTCAGTGATTATACGACTGATTGCACTTTATTAACCAAAATAGAAAACGTGGTAATAATTTATGAAAGGTGGAACTAAAGACATAAAAAGACAGGAAATCTTCGAAAAACAACACTGCCCGAAGTTACATTAAAGGAGACGTACTCGTAGGATATACGTCATGGAAGGGCCTAGCGAAATGTCTACTTTTTTTACACCCGCATTGACGTTTTCAAAATTCCCAGTTTGACGTCATCTCAAACTAAGCCATAAAAAAATACTCCATAAAAAATACAATACCTCAAAATCGTGTTTCCCACGCCACCAGGAGCTCTCTTCAAATGGAGGCATATCAATGACCGACACAATGTCACCCACCTAAAAGAACAGTTGGTCACATTAATACACCAGTAAAGGAGGAAAAGATACAAGCTCACGTCCTACTTCAGACGTTTCGAGTAAGTTAACCCAATGATTTTCGAAAATATAAGAATGAGAAACAAGGTGCAAATGACACTAACTTAAATTTACTTACAAATAAATATCTGAAACATGTTTATGGTGTACAGGATGTGCCAGTTCAAACTACGTTCTTCTACAACATATAACACTTTAAAACGATCTTGTATTGATTTCAGATTAATCAAGTGCAGTAAGTAACACAGCGAAATGGTTACTCGACGTAAGATTAAATTCTACGATATTTTAACGACGAGAATGTAGACAGGGTACAAAGAAATCATCAGTTCCTTAGGTTTTTACCATTATTTTGCATGATGTTATTAGAATTATTTACTGAGTATTCAGACATTAGTGTAATCCATTTGAGCTCAACATATACACATTTCACATGGAGAACAAGCAAGGAGGCAGTTCGGCAAAATTGACCGTTTTCTTGAAAACGAGACTCTTCTACACGGACTTAGCCTCAGAGAATAATGTAATAAGAAATCAGTCATTTATGAAACATTTATCTCCCACTTCGGTGGAAATAGATTATGAATAGATCTTGGAGCCAATTTAATTTTACATAATTCCTTCCGATATGGTGATGTGAATGTAATTTCACATTTTCAAATACCCACTGATTATTTAATTCATTAGTGAAATAACGAAAAAACCCACACCCACATCAACACAATTCAAAGTTATTGCTCAGAATAAACCTACAAGTGGGTAATATCTACCACTAAGGTTGCACTAAAAAAATAAAAAATACAAAAAATGTTCATAAAATTTCTTTCAAGCAAAGTAGTGATATGAGCCACAATTGATATAGATCGTTAAACCCAAAAATTTTATTGTAGAGCGTAAAGCTGATATTGGATTTATCAATTTCATCTCAAATAATCTAAACCCAAAATATATGTGGCTTTTGTTCTTGTAATTCCACGCATTTTGTAACATTATCGGTAATTTACTAAAACAACAACGCTATTATGATTCTTGTATCCATACATCGTATTTCAGCTCGGCTGATGGGACTGGGATTTTAACCCAGGTTCAAATTCGCCCTGTATATAATCCGTAAGCGTTCTGATACAACGTTAACTAAAACACGTTTCATAGTAATTTCACCTATCATATTTGCTCATTGGTTTGAGAAGAAACTGTCAAACGTTTTCACCAATTTCCATCACTCGACAGACGTTTCTAACGTCACGCGTCCGAAAAGCAACTTCCTAACGCCTTGGTCATACGAGAATCCTGCTTGCATCTCTTTTGACCACTAGCTTGCATCAACTTACGTAGAAGTGCTCGAAATTTGTGGGTGTTTAAACTTAAATGTCAGGTATAACTGTTTCCTTTAACTCGTATTGGCCCACGATAACACAATAATAGTTGCTTTTGAGTGACTTGCACTGTAATATCACCAAAAGTTGAAGCAACGATCAGTCGCTTAAGACTGTTAACAGAGATCAAAGAGGTGCAGTTATGGTTTTGCTTAAGTTGCTAACTTTCTTTAACTTTATTCGCTTCAATCAAATTGGGCTGAAAGTTAAAGGGCAAGTGGGAGAAACGTTGCAAGTGAATTACAATGAAACTGTGATATTTTGTCTTTATTTCAAAGACATCATCAGACAGACTAATTACAAAAACATTGCCAGGATCCATATATATTGTTGGCTGGTTCTGGATTTTGTTGCAAGTGAGGTTGCCATATATACTAACAAAAGTAACTTGTACCTTTGTTTAAAATGGGCGGAGTGGAGACGGAGAAAATTCTGCACGGGATGTGGTGAAATATCAACATACCAAGGAATGTTTAGAATCGAGTATTTGACCTCGCAGTGGGTTTCAAGATCCACTTATCTCATCAGACTTTTCGGCGACGCACACACTGTTTTACTCAGTTCAAAGATTTCATATTCCCCTACCCCGACAAAAATATAAATAAAAAGAAAAAGTTGTTCGATTGTTTCACAATAATCATAAATACCCAGAATTAACCTTTACAGGGAGTGTATACTCAAAAGGAATACAGGAAAACTCGCCTAAGTCGGATTCGATTGTGCATCAAAATTTCATCCGAGTTAAGCAAAATCCGAGTTATGTGTTACTCGGATATAAAATTGGAAATCAACGAGACTTTTTGATGCATCCGAGATAGCCGAAGATCCAAGTTTAGCGAGTCCGACTTAGGCGAGTTTTACTGTATCTCTGTGCAGACGATTTTGTTTACAAGGAAGAAACCAGAAGCGTCTACCATCATTCAAAGTGCTTTGAAGTAAACACGTCGCGCTGTTGGGGGCTGAAGACATTTGTGAGTAATATACTAGAAACGAAATAACTGATATGTTGGGTCATTGGGCTGTAGTAAACAAAATGTCAACAAAATGGGTGGAAACATGTTGCAAAGTGTATAGAGAGATGCTGTAAGTTCAAATTAAACATTGTAGTGCTTCAGAACACAAAAACACGGAGGACGAGTGGGAGGAATAACCATACAACTAATAATCTAATACTATAATAAAACTTGATTCACAAAAGTCGTCTGGCCACTCAACACAGAGTTTGGTTGCAAGTCTCTGTAAGGGCATCTTGATATTTAAAATATGAAACACATACAAGCATTAATGACACTATAGAAACTATATAACAAATAAGTAGTACAAAAAACACTTTCGCGGCTTCATGAATTACTTTACAAATCAAACTCTTGACGCCATCGCTTGTACGGCCAAGAGGAGCTCGCTTCCATGCATGGAATTAAAAAACAGATCGTTAAATTTTGCAATTTAACGTTAAATTTTGCAATTTTTTAAATTTGGTCTTCTGATTCAATGGAAGGCATCATGTCTACTGGCATTTCACAGTTATTATTCAAAGGCAAAAAGGAAGTGTGGATGTAATTACAATGGTTATCTACAAAACAGGAAGCACTCATATTCTCCGTCCGTCCTATTTCTAACGTAGTTTTAACTAGGATCAAAAGAAACGACGTTTAGCAAGACCAGGCACTGACACATAGATGTCAAAAACATAAATGCAGGCGTTGACTGGAAATTTCCATCCTGATATTCCGGTTTCAAAGGATTGAAGCAACACATCGACTATGCACCACATGAACGACATCATATGTGCGTTAACATCAATGATACTCAAGCAATGTTTCATGTTCCTCGGCTGTCTCAAGATATGATCAAGAAATGAATTGGGTGCAAGCTGTTTGGATGATTATAAGTCACTAATTGAGCTAGATTCAGAACATTCCACCTACCAGGTCGACAAATTTCACTGACTGTGTAGCAAGATAGTAGGACAATCTGTGCTTTTTCATTTTCCTCGTTTCATTTTTGGTTCGTCCGTGTGTTTTAGCTGAATCGGAAGATGAAACACGACATGCAGCCAACATGCCAAATCAATCGTAATGGAGTTCGGAGGTTTCGAAACGTATGTCTGCTAAAAATCTCTTATTCACAGCATTGAAGACTTCACGCCAAGGTTCAAAACATTGACAAATAATTAAAAACAGCAGGGGGGGACACGTTTTTTACTGCTAAGTGTGTGATAAAGGTAATATTCTATTAAAGAGCACGTCTTAAGGCATTCATGTACTTTATTCTTTAAGATATGATCAAAAGTAAAACAAGCGTTAAACAGAAACCCGTTGAAAAGTATAATTATATACACCACTTTCTTCTTCAGAAGTGAAAACGTTTAATTAACATGTAACACAACAACACTAAGAAAAAAGTAAACTTTCACAGCTGACTCCGAGGTAAGTACTCGAAATATTTTTGAAAATACATCAGAGTACTCAGACCATTCTGAACTTATGTTTTCCACGGACGTCGTCTCGTTAATCGCTACTAAACACCATGACAAACATTTTAGCCGATTTCAATGAACTCTAAATACTTTTTAGCCCTGCGTTATATCACAAGTTCTGACGTACATCATTTCAATTTTGAATATATAAGCACAGCTCTTGACTCCTGCGATTTTCAAATATTAGATGTAGCAAAACTTAGTCTATCCATGTCTAATTTCACTTTAGATTTGACTACAAGCGCCCTCACTGATATATAAGACACCGAAGCCAGATAAACCACTGTGCAAGAGCGTCTTGTTTATACAATCTATGTTGGACTCTGAGCCCACATACGAGCAAAGGCATGTCATCTTCAGGCAAAATTCACATGATCACCCAATAAGCGTGCAACTATATTATTTTAATTCAGTCCGGGAACATACTTAAGGACAAAGGGTCAATCGCCATACCGTTTGTACGCTAGTTATTTGCATAAGTATTTGCTCGCACATAAAATTGGAAGTACCGCATGAACTGAAAAATAGCTTCAATTATGTTTTTTTATACTGGCTTAACGAAGCTGGCGTACATTATTCAAATACACGATTAAACTCTGAAAAGCGGCATCTAGGCGACGATGACACACGATATAACCGTTGGCTTAGAATTTCAACTGAATGGAATGTAACTCCGTGTGATGTTGATTACATCACAACATAAGTATTTTACTTTCACTAAATGTACAGAAAGATTGTCCATTTGACCATCTCCACACTCGACCTACAGCAAAATGCAGTCTTCAGTTTAATATTTATACTTAAATCAAAGTTTCAGTATATGTCTCTATTCCTATAATAACACTATCACAGACTATTACCTAAAAATAAATTTGACCATCGTGACTTTGGGTAGATTTACTTAAGTATGTATTTGAAAAAAACAATCTGCAGTAAAAATATACGGAAGAGGTGTCGATAGGGCGGACTTAGCATGCAGTTGGCTCTTGAGCCGCTATTTCAGGCCGGGCTGCATTATTCATCACAAATCACACTTTCGAATTACCGTTCTTCATCTTGTCTGAAAGGTGGCTTTGTGTGAAACACTACTTGAAAATGAGTATCAACGGCTTGTGAATGAAAGCTCATTTTCACATAAGAGGTACCTGTCCTCGTTTTAGATCAGACGAAACAGGTCATTCGGAAATAGTAAGTCAGAACTCCAATTCTGTCCTACAAATCACGCCCACTTTCGTCGAGCGAGCAGTTGGCTCAGCCAATACCAAATTATGACCGATTTTGATTCCACCAATACTCCAAATTACAATGCCGGTAAATTCCTTCCTATTTTGTCACATCCACAGTCATCACCTAAATTTCTTCAATCAGCCGAGCAATTTGTCGGTATGTACGCTTGTAGGGCGGGGGTGTATGGCAGAATAATAAAATTTAGCCTCTGCGATTCCCGGGTTCCGGGTTCGATTCCTGCTCAATGCCGTTCTCCGAGTAAAGTGTTCATCTCAGTCATTCACCAGAAGAACGCTGTCCACTTAATAGATTCTACCAGGCTTCCCATTTTCCTGCTGTAGCAGCTGTGGAGCCATGTGAGAGGGCCCTTATTACACTTTCACAGAGAACAACTCAGTTATAACGAACAGGATAGGATCCAGCTATGGCGGCGCCACCGGGATGACCGAGGAAATTCGTCCCCTCACCTCTCACCGAACTCGATTTTTCAATTTGTCAAAATCCGAGGGAAGATGTCGAGGAGTGGGTGGGTAGGTTTTTGAAAGAGGCCGTTAGATGGTCGATCCCATAACCTATCTGCTGGCGAGATGTCTTATATATTTGAGCTTCATGGACTCACTTGCATGGTAGAAAGTCTGCGAGCCTGAACGAGTCGTCAACTGTTCACTTTAAGGCTCCGTCCACACGCATCCGTTTGTGTCTGAAAACGCAAACTTTTCTTTGCGGATTGCCTTCCCTTCCACACGTATCCAGCGAATATGGTCAACGAAAACGGAACTTTTCAAAAATCCTTCCCAAAGTAGAAATTGTTGAAAAAACCGATTTCCTAAGTTCGTGTGGGCGGATGAAAATGAAATTTTTCAAAAACGCCCACGTCATGGTAGGGTATCCCGCGTAAAATATAAAATGTCGGACGGACATATCACTTTTGTGTCCCTTTTACTTGAAATTTTTTCAAGCATAATAGTGTGTCTTGAGATTAACCCGGCTTTGCTGAATGTTTAAACTGAGTACATGAGGAGGCTTTAATTTATCCAATAACTTTCACTCCCGATCTTGAAAGTCTTAAACGTCTTGACTCGTGTGGATCGTATGGATGGAAATACTTTTGAAAACGGAAAATATATTAGCGCTTTCAAATGAAAACAGATAGGTGTAGACAAGGCCTAAATTCATTATCACAGGTCTTGCGTGTTCACTGGTTAAAGAATGTGCACGCTTCTCAAAAGCAAGTTTGAAAAGCGTGCACAGCTTCGGGTTATCTTTAATCTAGTAGAATGGTGTATTTAATATTAACGTCACCTATGGTTTAAGAGCTTTTTTCCCTGTTCTGTGGAGTCTTTAAACCTTGTCATGAGCCGGCTGGAATAAATGGCATGCGGCCTTTGGCTTTTACTTTCATCATCGCTTTCGACGCTCTTTGTTTTGCGACAAGTTGGTTTGTCTTAACTAGGTCAGTACAGTCGAACCTCAATTATCCGGACCTCGTTATCCGGACTTCTCGATTGTCCGGACCTTTTCTCTGGTCCCAAATTTTTCATGAATATTAATAAGTCATAATGACGATCCGTGAACGAAGGCTCGTTTGGAAAAGGATTGCTTACACTAAGTTTTTTCTTCTCTGCAAAACGTTCAACTTTTCTCATTTTAAAGTTCACATTGGGGTCTATTACCGAACTACTCACTCATGAACCACTTGATACCGGTAAGTTTTTCAAAAAACCCCCACAAACTTGAAGTTTATTTTCGAAACTTTTTTCACTGAGCCTTCTCTCAAATCTCGATATGGGCATTTTTAATCTGTTGTCCCCTCGCCCACCGCGCGAAGGGCGGTGCGAGGGTACTAATCTTGACGTGCGTGGAGTCCTGTTACACGCGTGGTGACTAGGGAGAAAAATTTTCGCTTTGTGTATGTATCTTTCTATATATATATATATATATATATATATATCCATGGAGTTCGGTCACTCAAAAATGCTGTGTGCAAGCTCGAGGACTGGTATGTTGTTGAACAAACCGTACTTAGGTACCGTATTGAAGCAAATCGATTTGGTCTCGTCCTTTTTTCCCTTGTATGGATCTCTCGCAAGTTGTTTACATTATTTGAACACTGAAGCCAGTAAATGATTTAAGACCGGCAAAGGAAATGGCTTTCTTGGTGCCTGCGGCTGGTTTCGCCACCTAAGTAACTGGACAATTTATGACTTGACAGAGAAGTTCTCAAAGTTAGCTCCTTGGAATATGCATTTGCCAACTGTTCACTTTTTGCAGCAACGCTTTGTCTTGGTTCTTTCTGATTTATATGAACAAAAGACGCAAGGGAACTCGCTTGCTGTCAGGACATTTGTCAAGCGACTAAGTGTATTAAAACGACATTCTTCGCTGAAGTTGAATAGATGTCGATTAGTATAAATCTTGGGACTTTTCACGTTCTGGTAACCACTTACCTGAGCTGCACAATCACAGGTACGTCTGAGGTGCCATAGAATGCTTAGTTGAAAATACGCAAGAGTTGCAGGTTTTTTACGCCACTTTTCTTTTTTATTGATGTTTTGCCTTGGAAAAAGTACGTCTTTTACTTCCCTCTTCTCGTTCTTCTTTCGAAAAAACTTGCACGAGGTTTGCTTGTCGTATTTTGTTTTATGTATTGTATTTTTCGATTTTTGGTCAGCGATAAAACTGCAGAATTCGTTCATGTTTTCTTTGTTTACTTCGTCGGTTACGTAATTCGTTTCATCTTCGTCACCAAAGTCTTGTACTTCCGGATGAATACTTAGCATAAACCCTTATTATAGCAGATCTTAAAGACATTTATAACCAACTTTGAGGTAACGTATAATTTATCAAGTTTTTAAATTAAAAAAATGTCACAAAAATATTCAATTATGAGCTGTCCGTAATGCTGGTATCCGTTTGATAACCTATGAGAATGCTCCAGTTTTAAGTCTACTCATCTAATAAAACAATCTTTCTTTAAGGCAAAATGAGTGAGAAGTCTAATTGGAAAACGACACGAATTACCGTAAACCCGCAAATAATTCAAGGTATTGAGCCTATCATTCGTTGTTTAATAATTTAATTCTAAGGATGGACATCTTACCAGTTGTTAAGCTGTTGAACGTTACTCTCACCGAACTTTTTGTTTTAATAAAGCAGAATTGAAATTTTAAACGTAAATATGACTATAAAGAGTTTAAATATAAAATAATTTCCAGTTTGGATTGTTGTTTATTTGCGACCAAATTCTGTGTGGATATTTTTTTATTGCATGTCCTCTTCCAGTTATAGTCAGGAGGATTTGTCTTTTTGAGAATTTTGAAAAATTATCGTTGTTACTTGGATTCTCAAGAGATATACTGGAAGGGTGGGCGAGGGGTTGTTGCGTGCACGTATTTCTAGTTTACTAGAATGTTTTATTTCGGCGAGTGAATAGCTTGAAGTGTTCTTGTTCACAATCACCTTTTTTCTTTAACCTCTTTATGAGTGGGAAACAGCTATTTCGACTCATTTCATCAAAAACGGGAAAAGTCAACATCTATAGACTGAAAGTTAAGCACTGGGTTCTTGAATTTTATTAAGAAAACTTACAAAGTGGCTTCCAGTCAAGTTCTTTAGAGGGTAGTTAAGAAAAAACCCACAACCAGAATGTTAAAATAAGAGAAGTTTATCAATACGAAAAGTGGCCAAGCGTAAACAAACTTTCACAAACGAGCCTTCTGTCCAGGTATCATACAGTAATAACTCTTTTTCCCGGAGGTCAGTGGTATCCATCATGAGAGAAAGGACCTCTAATTACGCCATCGTTTTCCGGACAATCGCTGTAGTTGACTTCTTACAAGGACCCGCAGTCCAGGTATATTATAGAGATCATTGGGATATTTTGATGCACCGGCTGTCAAGGGCTTATTGCATACACCAGGCTGACAATCGCAACCTATAACATCGCACGTGTAAACGGACCTTAGGAGGATATTCAATGTAGGATAATTTGGTCTAGTAACCGAGTATAATGTAGCCTACTGGTTTTAGTTTACTGAAGTCCATAATAATTTTTGAATCCACAAATTTCATTGGGGGGCACGACAAAATTTTGGGAGGGCAGGTGCCTCCAAATTCCCTCCCTTAGCGACGCCATTGGTCAAAAAGAACTGGTATGACAGATGTTATCTATTTTGAGGGCGCCTTTTCCGCGCAAAGGTGTCTCCGAAAGGTTTTGCACCCCCACCCCCAACTTAAATTTGCTTCCAACATATGCTATATAACATATAACATATGCTATATAACAATATAACATATGCTTAGTATCATACCGTAAACATGAAGAAAGACATGGCCTTTCCACCAGTTAATTTAAATTGCAAACGTTTCAAGATGCTCGGGATGGTTCATCTAGAAGGCCTGTTCTCCCAATGACGTGCAAATCCAGCTTTCTTCTTTTGAAGATGCATATTCTACGCTTTTACTGTCAGGCTATCAATTAATTCATCTATTGAAAACCTTTTGGATGGAAACACTCCTTCACTAAAATTTTATCTTCGATAGGCAGTCGCGTAGCCAGGAATTTGAAAGTGTGGGGGCAGGGTAAATTTTAGACAAATGTGCCAACAAGATGTTAGCAATGAACTGACAAAGTTAACCAAACCGAGGGCAGGAAAAACTTGAAATTCGATAAAGGAATAAATGATTTCTACTTCGCTAGCTCTGGCTGATATAATGGTATTAAATTTCGAAAATGATTCGCAAAAGTGCACACATCACGAGAGCTATGATATACGCCAACGTATCTTCTTTTTGGTCGATCACCGCTACCACAACCACTTTGCCCTGTGGGTTGACTGGACCTATCATTTTTGTCGGTTACGCTTTGGTAAGTCGCTTGAACACTTTGGTAACGGCTTATATTACACTGATTTATATTCAACGCAAACTTAATTTTGATCCTGTAATACGACACTTAAAATGTGAAAGTTTTACCGCGATAGTTCTGTTGAAAGACATGTTATAAAAAGATCAGAGCCAAGCCAAGCTCAGAATTCTAAAGTGTATCGCCATAATGAAATAGGCAAGTCAAAAAGTTTTATAACATGTTTACTGACATGTTATATATGTTTATAAAACTTTTTGACTTGCCTATTTCATTATGGCGATACACTTTAGAATTCTGAGCTGAGCTCTGATCTTTTTATTACGATTACGCTTTCCGCCCGGAAAATCAATAGCCATGAAAGACATGTTATTACAGCTACTATCCACAGCTTGTTTGACGTAATTAACTGGAGATCATGCGAACGTTCGAACTGAGGCCCTGGTTTTGCGACCAAGGGCAAACGCATTTCGTCTCTTTTTGGACGAAAGAATGACAAGCAGACTGGACGTCTCGATGCGGTTAATCTGGTACTGAAGCGCTAGGGTACCCTAGTAATGGACATATTTTTTCCTCATCAGCTAGCTAAGGACAACTTGTCTCCGCAGACAACTTTGCGGCTATTCCCAAGCCTGTGGAACCAATTTTAACAAACACCCATCATACTTAGTAGTCTGCATCGTCTTATAGAGTGCATGGGGAAAGAAATTCTTTCTACCAGCTCACAACTGGAAAGGATTTCTGTATTCTTCCTTAGAAGAACTTCTTTAGAAAGACTTTCTTCTGTTTGGCCAATTTGTTTTGATTATAATCGTATAATCAGTATCATTCTTTGTCAATAGCGTTAAGTTAATCAAGTGACGTAGAACTGATGAGGATGAACTCTTGTTCCAGGAAATTTCAGAGTTTAATTTTGTCTGTGGCATCCAACGTAACTCCAGTGCTCGTAGGGTAACTCAACGCGTTTAAGGGTTCAGAGTGACTCAAACATGATCATGTTGATAATGAAAAAACAGTACTGGAAAGTACGGGGAAACTCACACTCATAACAATAGTCTTGCTCCAAAGGAATATGCAGTCTAAGAATGCTTTGTGCTCCTGCACCTTAGCAGTGAAAATCGAAAGCAAAACTTGCTGAATATTTAATTTCTTTTTATTGGAATTGACCAATCACCAATAGTGGCATGTTAAAAAAGTTCAAAATTAAAGCAAGATGTTGGTTGACGTGAGATCAAATTTTGGTGTTGGCCTTCCAAGTGTTTGCTGGCAAATAGCCTAAGAGTAAAATTAGCATAAACGATTACTAGCCGACATCTTTAAGTAGAGCAAGAAACATATTTCGACGATTAACATCTTGTACACTCAATTTGATTGCTCAAATATTGAGTTTGCAAGACGTTTTTCATCGGAGCATGTTTCTTGTTCTACTTCAGTAAAATTAGCAGCGACAAGTTAATGAAGTTTAAATTTGAATACCCGCTCATAAAATCGATCGATACCATGCGCCAAACATCACGCAATTATTTTGTATTTTGCGTAAAGAATAAAGTTGCTCGTATTGTGAAGATTTCAGAGTTGCTAAGCGAATCTAAATTGCGCATACAAGCTCCACCAAGTAAGAAATTCCGAAAATTTTATTATCCTACCTATTGTCCTCTTTCATCGATACATAGTATCATAGCCAATGGTAATATGCACTGACTGTATGTCGAATACCTGGAGAAACATTACTCAAGCATCTTGTGCATTACATTTATTACGAGATAAAGACTGCGATCGTACCTCAAAAGATATTTCATCAGATGCCTGAGCAGTGTATCGTTTAATCACGTGAGCAGCAGCAACAGCAGGGACATTGATGGCAGAGTCTTCCGTCAATAGAAGATGATTTCCTTTATTGTCAACCTAATTCAAAAGCGTCAAATGTGAATATTTATGAACTTTTATATTGGTTTCTATGCCTAATTTTGACAGTCTTAACGTGGTTGAATGTAGAAATTGGCTTAACTAAATTTCTGGAAATAGGGAAAGATTTGTAGGGAGGGCGTTACATCATACGGACATTACGTACAGGTCCTATCTATTGCAATGGCCGAGCTGGGAAATTGAAAATGGGGGCAACGAAAATTTGAGCTGATGAATCGATAAGGCATTTCTATAACATACTAACAACCAGAGCTAAGTCTTTATTGTTGGTGGGGGAGAGTACGATTTACTGGTTTTCAGTAGTGGTTTAACGCAGGGGACTGGGTCACGTGACCCTTTCAATAAAATACCTAGTCGGTTCCACTAAATGCTATGTGTTAAATAGCATTTAGTGGAACTGTGTTAAAGATCGGTAGCAATTTTGCCCCCCCTCCTCCTTTTAGCTTGCTCTTTAACTGGATCCCCAAATTTTGAGATTTAGAGGCACCATCATTGGACTGTAAGTTTTCGTTTTACATTTTCCTGAAAGTACAAAGTAAATTTGTACGTGTTGGTAAACCAAGTTGTACAAATCTGTGAACTTAGTCATATGGGAAGGTCTGGGGGCATGCCCACCCATCAAATTCTGAACTTTTAAAATCTCTAAGTGATATCTGGAATCGTGAGAACTATTAATGACATGCAATTGTCGGGACTAGCTCGACACGACTGTCGCAATCGCCTAAAATATATCCGTAAACATACGAAGAATTACAATGAGTTCACGAGCTTTTTCACTTTTACGCCCCCATTAAAACCATCCTGAAATGCGTATCAAGCAAAGACTGACGAGCGAGAAGATAAAAGAAAGTGGATTAGTTGAGCTCTGCCCGACTGTGCGACAGTTAGTGAAGTATGAAAGACGTAAAGATCAAATAGCTAAGGCTCACTTTATCCAGGATTTTAACTACGTTTTGACGGTACTTTGCGTAGGACCAAAACCCGTGAGCGTTAAGTTCCGGCAGTTTGAGACCAAATAGACAGCGGAAAACTGCCGCTAGCCGCCCACTAATGAAACCCTTGTTTATCATTTAGAGGATGTTGAGTCAGCGATGGCCACGTTTTTGAAAAAGGCCTTACAAACCTATTTGGCAAGAGAAATGGGGGCAGATGGCCCTAACTTTTGACTAAGCTAATGGTCTGCTGTCACTGTAGCCAACGGACACCTAACTAGGCAAAAACATCAATTTGTAACGTTTTAGCTGTCGTTTAAGATCACTGTAAGATACTTTTCGCGTACGCTCACAATTATGGTGCCTCATGAGGGTAAGGTGCTCATCAATTCTCCTTCTGAATGATTTTAATGGGTCGTAGGTAGCAACGCCAACACATTTTACAAGATCGACATGAGCTATGGTAGCAACTATCTATCTATTGATAATTACCAGGGAAAATTAGCTCACGTCCCATATGGGTCCGGTGCAGCGCACAGACCTCGATTATCACTGAAAGAACGACTACCAATGAATATGTGAAGCCAGAATAGCAGACAAAGGAAGATAATGGGCTGTCAGTTTCGATCTCATTCGCGGTCTTCTCGGACGTCAGTCTAACCACAGAGATCATAACTGGTAAAAATGGAGGGAGCTTTTGCGTTCACTTTGAATCAACAGTCGGTAATGAATTGAACGTCACTTATGTCGCGCTAGTTGCAGGGCAAACTTTAGACACCTTGGGGGAAAGGACCAGCGGTTGGATATTTACCCTCTAAAGACTTTACTAGTTGGTCTTTAGTTTTTGGTACCAATGTGTTCTCTAGTTTTGATTATGAGCCCCCATGTGTTAATATTAAACCTACTGCAGCTATAAAACGTTAAATCTCAGTGTGGGACATATTGCTATGTCAAGGTTTTTCTGCCGTAAGTTATATCATTAGCATGTCTTTTAAAACAGAATGTCTCACGAACAGAGAGAGGAGATAAAGAAATGTGGCCACGTACATTCTTCATCACTTTAATGGTTGTTTGAAATGCGATAAACTTGATAAGTATCTATCATCATTTGACATTTGAAAATGGTTCGAACAGATAAGAAAAAGCGTCTTCCGTTCGCTATTACCTCATTCGCTTTGAGATCTATTCATATTTTGAAAATATGGAAATTTCATGTCAAATGATGTAAGGATGTTGACACAGACGGAGAAAAATCGCAAAGAAAGGAATACTTGCGTAAGTAGTAAAAATTATTCCATGCATATGTAAAACAGAATTTGCTGGCGTTTTTTTTTTTGCCAAAGTATAACTTTCGTGGCAAAGCATAACACACATTTATGCATATGTATAAAGTCAATCATAGAATATTTACAAGCTACATGCTAATTATTTATGTTAACTAGTAGTTGGGGACAACTAAAATATAACTTACAATTACATGAAAGCAGTGTTAGCTGACCGAGCAGGTGCGAAAAGAAAATAGATATTAGAATAAAGATAGACGAGCAGAGCTTATAGTGGTGTCGAGTGTGGGTTTACATTTATTGGTAACTCAGTTTTCGTCCAATAGAAACTCAGATTCATTAGGAGAGGAGAGAATCTCACAGTCATCTAGAGACACAGGGTGACCAGTCGTTTGGTGGTGGGAAAGAATGCTTGTGGGAGGAGGTTAGCACGTCTTTTGCCGGTGAGAGCCAAAATTCCCAAGTGGTCCGAGGCATGTGTGTGCAAAAGTCTGCTGATTTCACCAGCATAAAAAGCTTTAAATAAACCATAAATTACATGTCACCTCAGAGCCTAGGGGATCCGGTCCTTGAAGGACAAGAAATGCGTTAGACGGACGAGTTACAAAGCGAATGCTAACATGGGAGGATGCAGAAGAAACAGCTTTTTTGATTTGAGTTCGGATGTGAAGAAAATGTTGATCTGCACAGGGCAAAATAAAATGATGCGTTAAGGAAAGGCGAGAATTTTTGCAGAATGCGAAAACACCCAATCAAGAAATGAGCTTATGCAGCTGCCAAGTAGTTTTTCGCGGTAGCCAAAAGATATTTTATGTTTGGAGAGTTCAGAGTAAATATTTTTATCTACTGAACTAATATTGTCATTAGTCATTAGATCTACATATTTTGAAATCCTGAATATGTCATTCTTTTCTTCCAGGGCCTCCTGGGTAAACTGGATATTGGTGGCTGAGGCTTAAGACGATGAATGTCCCACTTCTGGGACACTCGGTTTTTACATGTGTGAGATTCTCTGACCTCCTTCTACCTGAGTCACATTCGTCGTGTTTTATCGGAAACCCCAATTATAGGATGTCTTGGAAATGAGGATGAGAATTAGATGAGATACCGACAAGCGAAATTCCCCATTCTTTCTCGTATTGAATGCATCTTTAAATGCTGGCAAAATTAGGTTGCCGATTTTCATGTTACAGAAAATCCTCAAAACGGTATGGTCCACTTACCTCAAACCAATTTAAGATTGGCCCACACCATATTGTACTCCCAGCAATTTCGGAGAGCCTCTCTACGTACTTTTTCAATCGTTGTTTTATATTCTGTAAATATAGTTATAAGTATACTTGCAAAAGTAACCCCAAAAAATCCCTAAATAACTAATCCCTAATAAAGTAATCCCTAAAAGCCTTCTCGTTTAAGATACATATAAGCGGCGGGAAGCGAAACATTCCGTTAGATTAAACGATTCTGACGGAGTAGTAAAGTAAATGAATCAGTTCATTCATGTCAGACCTTAAATCTATAATTGCAGAAAAATTAACAAAAAAAGTCAAGAGATGGCCTCACTGTAGATTTATCTACAGCCTCAGAATTCCGTATGAGGACATATATCAAGCTTATAGACCTCAAACTAGGGTGAAGAAAGTAACGTTTCATGGGGTGTAGAAACTGTTGTCGTCCCTACAATGTAAATAATTCGTACTGCATGTGACTAAATACCTCCTATAATGTTAAAAATTTGAGGGTAATCCTACGTACGCTTTTAAGTGTGAGTCGCTTATGCCTTAAGTTTAGTCAGACTGCTTATCCAGCCGAAGTTTTAAAATCTCTCTGCAATTTTTGTGAACTAAATGTCAGTATGGAGAAAGTTATTTTAACAGCGCACCATGCGGGTAGTGTAAATGTCACTATACTTTCTACACTTCAGTACATCGGTCTTTAAAACAGAGACCTGATAGTCAAAATCTTGACTTGTCCGTAAAATGTTGTGAAAAATTACGAGAGCCATTTATCCGGCATGTAGAAATAAAAGGCGTCTTACACAAGACACAACCAGGCTCATTTATACGAACATGAAGCTTTGCCGTGTGCTACACGGCCTACGTAGAGCGTAACCATTTTTTTTGGACAGCTTCTACGTGAGATGCTTCTTGTGTAAACAGTGTCTTATTTCTTACTTAAAACTTGAGACCTGCAGTCTGATTGTTCGTCAATATTTCAACTTCGATTGTTTTCTTTGTTCAAGCATTGTTCATCGGCAAATTTTCGACTGCCGATTGGGCAATGCGCACAAGTCCTTTTCCTTGAATGAGGAATTAGGGACTATATAAATAAAGCAATCAACACTACACACAAAAACCGGTGTCTCGTAAGTTGTAAATGATTTATGGGTACATGACGAAGTACATAATAAGGCACGTGATACAAAGGTTGAATGACAGTGATGACATTTACAACTGATGAAAGTTTTGAATTAAATTAAAGTTAATTACCGCACTAAGGGTATGCTCAGATTCTAGATATTTGAGCGATTCCAGGCCACTATAATGGCGATCGTAGACACACCTTGATAAATTAAGGAAAAGAAAACACGTGAAATTTTATAAAAAGGAATTATGAAATACAGTTAGTATAATCAAATGTTTCAAACATAGCAGATAAACTTTTTCACTTAATAAACTCCATCCTTCAATATACTATTAACTTGTCCTCCGCGAATACAGAGCTCCTAATCATGGTATCGGCAACGGCCTTCGTAGCTCAGTTGGCAGAGCACAGCACTGCACTAGATTTGCCGGATCGCGGATAAGACTACCAGTCGGAGGCCAATGAGTTGCATTTTTCGTAACTGGTATGGGTTGGGCCTTAAAATATTTGATCCTGACACTCAAAAATTTACCTTCACTTGATATAAACTCTCTTTCATGTGATCGAGTGTAAATGCCTAATATTCCTGAATATTAATAATCCTTAAATAAATGAATAATTCCCCGGAACATAGTGCATACACATCCACATGGGGATTTATTTGAAGAGTAAGCAACCGAGGCAAATTTCAATTTTAGCGAAAGATAAAAAAAAAAATACTTCAAGACTAACGCAACAACAGCCTTCGTAATTCAACAATTTTTGCCTCGGCAATTTTTACTGCAAAGGTAAACCAGAAAAATCATAACTTACCTCGGCATTTGCCTCCGCAACTGCGCAGTGCCGAGGCGAATTACGAAGGCTGAACAAGTAATTCATTTTGAAATAGATGTAGATAATTAGAAATCTGTCCAATTATTATGCAGAATTTTGCTTTCATCGAGTTGTTTATAAGGGCTGACCTCTACGCTGAAATAAATTTGACCCAAGCAAAATGGCAGTTCCTCCCGAACGCCATATAGGCCAGCTCATCCAGTCGCTTGACAAGTGTAACTCTAAGTTTATCACAACGTCGATTCATAAACCCCCTTTTAAACTTGAAATTGCATTATCAATGCCGAACAGCTTCCTACGAGCACAGTTAACCATTTCAATTTTCACCGACAGCCCAATGCCAAAGCATTCCCCGCATGGTTTAATAGGGTCGCTGTTAATCAATTTATACAATAAGGTGGTCACAACGTACTCTGGTTGGCTGGGCACCCCGCCTTTATCACTTCATCAAAATCAACGTGAAATAACCGTAAGGGGAGCCGAAATGCCTTTTGCATGCTTTTGTACAACTTCAATTTTAATAAGAAGATAAATAAAAAATACACTTCAAGACCAAAGTATTGAGTAATTCATAGGTAACAGGTGAAAAAATGTTAGAAATTTCATAGGCTTAATTGTTAGGCAAAGTTTTACTTTAATCTAGTTGTTTCTGATAACAGTCTAACGCCTTCACTGAAGTAAATTTTGACCAAGTAAAATCTCAATTTTATTCTCTTAATTTTCCATTTAATTCGAAAAGCTTAGTTTGAGTCTCTTAGTTTTCAAGCACTCCTTCAGTTTTCTTCCCATGTTCTCGCTCTTATTTAGTAGAACAAATGAAGCATACTACTCCAACGCATTTGACTACCGATGGGTACCGACAAATTTTGTCCCCTAATTTTGGAAGACCTTAAGGCCAGTTAGCAGGGCTTTGGAAGACCTAATATTTCACAGGTAAAATTGGATTAACCTAGTTTTGGAAGACCTTAAGGCCAGTTAGCAGGGTTTTGGAAGACCTAGGACATAAAATGCAGAGAACAGTGGGAAAAAGACACTTGGAATATGGAATTGTTGAACCATGAAGTGAAAACCTTATGGTGTAAAAAAATCAAACATCAGGGTTGTGAGAAGTGGAAGCCTCTTGTGAGTTCTGTGTTTTGTGGTGATCATAAATGTGTTTTGCAGTTGTTATTCCACCTGACAGAATACCAAGTAATGGGATATATGGAGTTATTTTTTCCACCAATGAGAACACATCTTTTTTTAACAGTTCATCATTTTTCAATTCTTTGCTCAATTCCTCAGAAGATTCAGTAGCATCTAGACCACCCAATGCATTTGAGAATCTACTTATTAGAAGGTCAGTTAAGAACTCATTACCTTTTTGCATTCTTTTGCGTTCATAATTTGTGTATAGCTTATTGATTGCCTTGAGACTGGCCTTCTTAATGTAAGCCACAGATTTGTCCAAGTAGCCATCTTCTGCTAATTTCAAAGGCAGATTCCTTTTATTCTCCACAGCGTCAGATATGTCTTCAGTGTTAACATTTTGCGGTTCAACATTTTCAGGTTTTTCTTCGTTATCACTTAACATATCTTTGAATCCCTCACCAGCGGTTGATATTTCTTCTATAACCTCATCTATGGTTTCAAGCTTTGTATTTTTGCGTATTGGCATTGTATATAATATAACATACATTTTATTTTATTGCGGGAAATTTGCGGTGTAGATATTTTATGATCGAATGGATAGCGTAAGTTGATTTCCAAAGTTGCGTATTTATGGTTTTTTAACTTTTCCACTTGTTGGGTTCTTTCTTTTTTTAGAGCTATGACCCAGATAACTACGGAAAATGACATTCACATCATCTTCGTCTGGGTTGTAAAAAGAAATAACCTTCGCAACGTTATCTCTATAAGGTTTAGAAATACTGTTTAACTGTTGTGTGATGACTATTGTTGAAAGACCAAAGTGCCTAGCAGAGAAAGCCAATTTGACCAACTCACTGGTTCTATTTTTGACATCCTGACTACAGGCACAATCGTCTAGGATAATTAAACTATTAGTTCCTTTATACATGACTCGGACAAAGTTTAGTATGTTTTCATTAATGAGAGTTGACGAGGCGGCCCATGGAACGGTCTTCATAAGAGTCACGTGTTCAAATGACAAAGAACGACCAGTCGCATAAAGTGATGTCACGTCGTCTGCAATAGTTTGGTTTTCGATTGTCTCGTATTCTAATTCAAGGTTTTCAAGACCATAATTTCCAAGTGTTTGACCACTTTGAGCAACTAAAATTTTACTTGATTTGGGCAATGTAATGATATAACTAAAATTATTATTCATTTGAAATGGTGCATACAAACCGTGGTCTCTGATAATCTTGTCTAAACAGACCTTCTGCTTTGTACCAAAGATGTCATACAATAACTTTTCAGAGACTTTTGTAGCATCACCTGATGTGGCACCAGAGTCGTCTTTGCTAATTAGCTTTCTAAGATTTTGGGATCCGATACCATATTCAATCATATTGTCTCTCTGTGAATTGATTTTATACAGGTCCTTGTAGACACTATATAAACTCTCACCATTATTATCGTAAACAGTTTCACCAGCAAGCCTGATTTGTAAACGATTTTGGAGAAGCTTAGAGAGATTGTTCAAAAAGCTGGTTTTAGTGTTGCTCAATTTGAAATCGAAGAGTAAATGCAGTGACCCAGGAACCAAACAACTATCTTGCTTCAGTTTTGGGATATCTATATACAGTTTTTTCCCTGGTGATGCTTTGTTAGGGTTCATAGTCACGACATGCTTTGTTCTATCACCTTTTATTGCACCCATTTGGCTTCTTCTGAAACCCGGATTCAATTGTTCCTCTGTTCTATTCATTGGTATATATTAATATACATTTTTTTCTCTCTTCCTCCGTTTTTTGTATTGGTCGTAGATAAACCATGTCACTGCTAACGCTAGAATCCATAGATTGTTCGCCAGCCACGCCAATCCTTTAGCACCCCACGACAATGCTTGAGCGATTACATTTAATATTGGTGCTAATAATGCTCCAAGTTTCTTTCCCAGGTTATAGACAGCTTTTGCAAGTTTTCCAGTAGCCTGTGCACCTTTTATTAATGCTTTTCTGGCGCCCACGATGATTGTTGTTATAATACCAGCGACAGAGATTGTCAAAGCGCTTAGACCGACTAAGTTCTCTTTTGCCCACTCTTCAAATCGTTCTAGTCTACTGATATCGTTTTCCTGTTCCATTCTTGTTTCTTCTAGTTTTCTTTGTTCTAAAGTTTTGTCTATTGCCTCTCTTAAACCGATGACCCTTTCTTCTAATTTTATAAATTCTTCAGGATTATCAGTCTGGTCTCTCAGTTCTGTTGTTTTATTCAGCGTCTCCTGAAATGGTCAGCCTGTATTTGTAATGCACCATTGTCTCCTATCCTTGACTGTGGGTCTATGCTATTTTCAGGGTTTAGTGCGCCTTCTAGCTCCCTGTTTTCATTCTTGGTTAGGCCGTCCATATCGGTGTACTTTGTATTTATTTTAACTAATAGGTTTTCATCCACAGTAAGTTCTTCGTCAATGTCTTCGATAGTTGTTTGTTGTTTATTCTTGGCGTCTGATATTTTATGTACTAATTCTCTAAACTGTCTTACGGCTTCTTTGCTTCTCTGAACCGTGCTATATTTTCTGTCAACTTTTATGATTAGTTTTGGTTCCAATAAAATTCCGTCTTTACCTTTTTGTTTGAAAAATAGAGCACCTTTGTCGTTAACAAATGACCTATCAACGATCTCTTTCGATATTTTGTCTTCACCTAAAGATTTTTTATATATTTTTTTGATTTTTTTATTTATAATTTCAATCCTTTTGATTTCGTCCTCTGCTTTTTTTCTATTGAATTCATTTAGATTTTTTAGTCTAGCCTCTATCTCGTCTTGCTCTTTGAACGCTAGATCGAAATTTTGCTGTTCTACATCGCTATAGTTTCCTGCATTTTCATAAAATTTTACCCCAGGGGCTTTGACTTGAGTGTCGCTTCCTTTTTTATTGATAGTTACGGTTTTACCATCGTCATTTTCCGTTAATGATATTTCTTGTTTTTTTTTTTTACGAATTAGTTTGAGTAAATATTCAGACCTTTCTGTATATTCTCTCTTTTCTTCATCATTTTTGATTTTTTGGTCATCTGTTAATAGATCTTGTATACGATTATATTCATAATCCAACTGCCCATAATTTATATCATCATATTCAGAGTATTTTTCACCCATATTTTCTATTTCGAAATCATCAAATCCTCCTTCAGCCATGATATGTATATATTACTGTATATTTTGTATATCACTCTCAGGGATCCAACTATTATGTTTACTATCATAACCTAACCATTTGACAAGAACCATCTTTTTGCCTTTTACTTTTTTTCTTTTTATTATTTTTTCAACTTTATAGACATCGTCCTTTTTATCAACACTTGACAACTCCTCTTCATAGAATTTCCCAATAATTGTTCACCTTCTAGATCCTTTATTTCATAAACAGTTGGGTCACCACGTATAACCTTGACCACTTTGAACAGTTATTCAGTGAAATTGGCTTCATAACCTTTGGTAAAAGTGCTTTTATATTTTGATATTCGGACAGTGTCTCCTACCTTAAATTTAGGTAATGGTGACTCAGAATAGATATGACCATATAGAGTGGTCCAAACCTCGTCTTCATTCTTTTTGTTAACATCCTTTGGTTTCATTAATATGGTGCTGTGCTTAGTATTGCTGTAATTATACATCAATTGGTCCAATATGTCAATCCATTTATAAGTTCCTTTACTGTAAAAGTATTTCCAAAATTTTTAAATATTTAAATATTTAAAAAAATTAAAATATTTAAAAAAGAGTTCTGTTGAATCTTTCTACAACAGCGGCCTTTTTATCAGAGTTTGTGGAGAAATATTTAATATCATGATTTTCTGACAACGATTTTACACCAACATTGTAAAACTCCTTTCCATCATCAAATTGAGCCAATTTAAGATAATCACCAAATCTACCTTTAAATTGCCTCAATAGTTCTGTGACTGCTTTTGTCATATTATTAGTATCTTTTCTGTAAACAGGAATGGCGGAATGCATACCTGCTAAGAATTTCAATAGATGTTAATATCCAGTAATAACCTTTATTTTTGTTTTTATATGAACCCATGTCAACGAGGTACATCCGTATTTGCTCACCAAGATAGTTAACTTTAGTTTGTTGCAATCCATTATTTATATTAACTGAGTTAGCACTTTTTGTTTTTGTATTGGCGTTTATTACTTGGTGTTTGTTGAATCCCAATATGGGCCCAATAGTTTTCATATTTACTGCACTGTCACTAGTAATGGAGCACGTTCCATCATATTCATTAGTCACCAAAGTAACGCTACCATAGCTCTCGATCTCCTTCTTAAGCATATTAAATGTCCAATGTCCCTTCTGCATCGTCTTTTTATTACCGTTATATGTTAATTCATTGTTCTCATCAGTGATATTATTATAATCCCAGAATAAAGTAGCCTTCTTGACTAACAGAAACGGGTTGTCATTATCTATTAAAAATGAGTCATCCAAGTATAGTTCTTTTGAGGAACCGTTTATCAAACCACTCAGTCTCTTCATATATAATATATCATATATTATATATGGTAACTAAAGAGTTAAGAAAACAAGCAGAAAAGATATTTAAAAATGAATATCCTAATGCAAAACTGGATAAATTCGAATTTGGATATAACTTAGATAATGATGGTAAATTGAAATCAATTGATATCTATTATAAAGTCACACCAAAATACTCAGATTGGATAGTAATAACAGATCCAAGATTTAAAAATAATTCAGGATATAAAGAAGATCTTTATGGCAGCAAAGCTGGAACAGCTCAGCTGTTAAAAAAACCCCAATAATGGATAACAGCTTAGCTGATACAAGTACACCAGGATTTCCAAAAATATGGCAATCAAATGGCACAATACAAAAAATTACTGAGTCAAATATGCAATATGTTGAAGGATATCGTCTCACTGATAAATATTCAGATCACTACATATTGAATTACGATATTGAGAATTTCAGAATATATATCAACAACCAAGAGTATTTCCTGTCAAAGCTTCCAAAATTGAATATTAGAACAAATTATAATAAAGCTGAATAGGATGATAATGAAAGTTATTATCAAGTATGTTTTGCAGTGTATTGTGCATCATATTGTTGTGGAGTTTCCATACAGCATCTAACATCATCATCAGAAGTTCACGCGATTCTAGCATCACTAGTGCGATTCCATTTATATTTTACGGTCAGACGATTGATAAGAAGAATGCAAGGACAAGAAAAGATGTCAGCTATATCAAGAGAGTTTTCCGCTGGCGAATTCTATAGAAATATTGAACACATACGTAGGAATATGATATATAGAACAAGAGGTGGAGTTGTCTATCAACTATTTCCCAGTTCATTACAGAGTGATTATAAAAGATATATTCCTGTTACAAGCAATGGGTTAACAAAAATAGGTATTCAGTATATAAATGAGAGTATTGAAGCCTTTATTTATTCCATATTAGGAAGTCAAGCAAGGACAAAACAATCACTTTATAGTAATAGAGCAAGTGGATTAGAAACACAACAAGAGTTTCGATCTATTCAGGAAGACTCGATAATCAACTATAATACATCAACTTGGATAAACAATATGAATCAAGCAGTGACTGACACCAATGTGGTTCTTAATATCGCTATTAGTTCCTCTCTCTGGTTGTTGTCAAGCAATCTAATCTTATTAAACAAACCAATTCCAGGGTATAACCATAAGCTTAAAGTATCTGATGAAAGTATGAAATTTGGTTTAAATAAGGATATAAATAGAGCGCCTATTAAAGAGTCGCAAATGGATACACTAGGTGATGAAAAACCCAAAAAGGAACACCAAGAGACAGTATTCAAAGAAAACCCAGTCAGCACAGAAAAAACCAGTAAAAACAGAAGAAAAAAAGACTGGTGATGAAAATGATTTAATACCATTATTTGCTGCGACGGGATTAGTGACGTACTTAGTAACAAAATATGTATAATAATATAGAAAATGAGCTTATATTACGGCTATGAAGATAAGACAAAAAATGAAATAGATAAATTAAAATCTGATGTCGAAGAAAAACTCTCTCTATCAGGAGGGAGAATGAAAGGTGATATAAATATGTCTCTATGGAGAATTAAAAACATCCCCGCACCTATATATGATTATGATGCTATTTCAAAAGCCGTTTTAGAACAAACATACTTTTCAAAGTGTCTCAAAATAAGTGATTATAGAGTAAATCTCAGTGAAACATTGTTCTGGGAATACTATACAAAGTATGTTTCAAGTACTTATCGATTTGACCGAGGTTCTAATAATAGTGAATTAGTATACGACTCTACAACTAGAAAAGTTTCTAAAGCTATTGATCAAACTCTACAAGAAAATGATGCGGTCCAAAACACCCCCAGTTTTCAACCTACTATATGTACAAAAAGTAAAAAAGTAGGCAACAGATATTTCTTAAAGTTTAATGGGGGACAAGGAATGGTAAGTAATATCAATTTGAATGCTGTAACTGGAGAGAATGATATAATAAATATTTTCATCGTATACAGAATAAAAGCATATGACACGAATAATTACTGGACTCGTAATGGCTTATTTGGGTACGGTTATGGTGGTTTTAATAAGTTTGTTAGTTTTAGTCCTAAGGGTGATTTGATTGTTTCAAATACAACAAATAATTACATTATCATTGGTAGTAATCCTATTGTAACAAAACAACCATTAGCTCCATATAAAAATAAAGCAAATGCTGGAGTAATATATAAATGGGTTTGTTTATCAATACATTGGGACAATTATACAACACCAGCAGGTAATCATAGTTCAGTTTGTTGTAATGGACAAAAGCTTGCTAATTTTCAAAGCAGAACTTCACCTGGTTCAACCAAAATGACTTTCGGTGACATTAGTATAAGTGGTATGGCTCCTTTTAAAGGCGATATTTCTTTTTTCTGTGTGTATAAAGGAAGATTAATAAATGAGGAAGACATTCTACTTCATCATCATGTGCTTTGCAATTGGTTTAATATTGATACGGTTGATTTCCAATTTTAATGTATGATATAATATATGCCAAGAAAGAAGAGTATTGTTTACAATCATATCAGCAAAGATTTGTCTGATGTTGAAGTGAATAAACTGAAACAATGGTATTCATACTACCATAAGCTTTACACTTGCTTCAAATGGAAGTACAAGAAACTAAATAAAGTAAATCTGAGTTTAAATATGGTAGGTCTAGGGTTAACAGTATACGGTACTATAGCTGGTGGTATAACTTTGAATCCTATTATTTTAGGATGTATTAGTGGTCCAGGTATTTTAACCCAAGGATATTCATCAAAAAGTAATATCAAAACTAAGACAGAAATGTGTAGATACGCATATACATCATATCAAAAAATTCTGACACAGTTGAAATCATTTTTACGTGGTATGACATATGAAGAATCGATATTTCTGAGTGATCTAAAAATAATAGATGATGTTGTTACTGATTTATGCCCACCTACTAATGGAATGTCTAAAAAATATGATAAAATATATGGTAATATATAATGAATCCGAAATTAAAGAATCTGTTTATTAAGGTCAGAGATTTTGTACGTTGTTGTAAAAAAACAACTATAGAGATGGACAGTATGGTAGAGGATCTCAATAGAATACATTTAGAGAATCAACCAAAACCACGTAAAGAAAATGATCTCATAATTAACTTATAGACTCTTCACAGGTGCTTCATATATCATCTGTAAATAAAATATACATTACTATATAAATGAGTGAAGAAACACCTAAAATAACAACAAAAAAGGAAAGACCCAAAAAGGGTTGAAGCTGGAAAGCGATTGGCTGCCAAATCTAAAGCTGCAAAAGAGAAAAAAATGCGGGATAAAATAGAATCAGAAAACTCCAAGAATGATTTCAATATTAATTATGGTCTGGTTTTCGGTTCTATAGGAACAGCTGTTGCTATTGCTTCTTTGTATTATAGAAGAGAAGAGTATAAAAGAGAGACCTTAAAACCAGTCGTTATTAATAGAGTGGAACAAGAAAAACAGCCCAAACATGCTGAAACTATTAAACCAACGAAAAAAGCAGCCAGAAATTATATTAGACAATTTGGAATAACAGACATTTTTATTGCACCCTATCAATTAGATGGGGTGTAAAGAATAAAAAATAATTAATATTATATAATGTTGAAAAATAGAAAATATCTTTCATTTAAGGTTTTCAATGAGTAGGATTTGCATACAAAAGTAGTTGAATTTATCAGAAGATTCTATCCAGAAGCAATTTTTACAACTGGTCTTGGTGAGTTGCAGGATACAAGCGGTAAGAGAATCAGTTCTTATAGAAAGGGATACCAGAAAGGACAACCAGACATAATAATCAACAATAATCACAGGTATTATAATGGCCTATGCATTGAGTTCAAAACCTCTAAAAACACAGGTGTATTATCTGATTCACAAAGAAATCAACTAGAATATTATAAAAATAATGGTTTTAAATGCATAGTTTCCTATGATTATGACTACATAATAACCCAGATCCATGACTATATGAAAGACACCCGGATATCATGTCAATATTGTAATAGAGGATTCATTAATAATGAAACATTTGAAATACATGAAAGGACTATCCATAAAATATAAGAGGACTTTGAATACCCCGTAGAATCGACGGGAAATTAAAGAAATAATATATGATGGTTTTAAGGGGACTTTTAACACTATCCCAAAACGGGACAGTGGTCAAAACCCTGTTAACTCGCCTTAATATATGAATGGAATATAAGTAAAATTATAATTGTTCGTTTTAATGGGGTTTTGAACGTCCCGGCGATTCACCGGGGCGTTAAAGGAAAATATATTCATCCAAATTATTGAAAAATTATATAAGGATATATTATATAACAGTATATAATATGTCACTAACATTCAAGCAATTCGAGAATAAAAAACTAAACATTCCAATCAATACTAATATCGATAAGTCTGAAAATTCATGGTTTGAAGAGAAAAATATTGCCACAATCTTAGGATATAAAGATACCGAACAAACAATCAGAAAAAATGTTGATGAAGAGGATAAGAAAACCTTACTCGTCCACAAGACGGGACAGGTCTATTGACACACCTTCATCAATGAAAGTGGACTTTGATGTTTAGGAAACATGAGAGCTTGGATATATTGAAGTAGATGAACGATCTTCAAGCTCGATACTCAGAAAATGATATCTACTTCAATATATCCAAGCTCTCATGTTTCCTAAACATCAAACTGCTTCAATCATTATCAATATATAGTGGCTTCCGCTTAGGTCGCACATATATATATCGAATTTGCAACTTAGCTCGCCATCTGAGTCTCGGTAGCTCAATGGTTAGAGCGTCTAACCGGTCATCAGAAGGTTGCGGGTTCGATCCCCGTCTGGGGCTCAGATATCATTTTCTGAGTATCGAGCTTGAAGATCGTTCATCTACTTCAATATATCCAAGCTCTCATGTTTCCTAAACATCAAACTGCTTCAATCATTATCAATATATAGTGGCTTCCGCTTAGGTCGCACATATATATATCGAATTTGCAACTTAGCTCGCCATCTGAGTCTCGGTAGCTCAATGGTTAGAGCGTCTAACCGGTCATCAGAAGGTTGCGGGTTCGATCCCCGTCTGGGGCTCAGATATCATTTTCTGAGTATCGAGCTTGAAGATCGTTCATCTACTTGAAAGTGGACTTTATTCATTAATATTAAAGTCAAAGTTATCAGAAGCAAAGAAATTTAAAAGATGGGTAACAAGTGAAGTATTACCCTCAATTAGGAAGTATGGATACTACAGAATGTTCAATAACCCAAAAACTTTGGCATTCAAAATAGAAGATGAATATGATCTACATACTAAAGTGGTTCAATTCATTAGGCGTTTTCACCCAGAAATTCTAATGACCGCTGGACTTGGAGAGAACCAAAACACGAAAGAAAAACGCATTAGATCCTTCAAAAAGGGCTATATGAAAGGTCAACCTGATCTGATTATTCAAAATGTCCATAAGCGTTATAATGGTCTATGTATAGAGTTCAAAACCCCTCAGTGTAATGGTGTTTTAACAGACCAACAAAAAGAACTAATAGAGAGATATGAAGACAATGATTATAAATGCATAATTTCTAATGACTATGATCTGATCACGAAGGAAATAAATGACTACATGCACGATATTCGCATTAAATGTAAATACTGCAGACGTAAGTTTATATCCAGAAAAACACTAGGTCGGCATATCAAATATTTCCATAGGATTGAACGAACCACAAGTTATATTGCAAGCATTTTCCATAGTATAAAATAAAATATATACTATTATATACACAATGAGTACAGTCAATAAGAAAGAACTGTTGAACAAAATCTATGACGCTTCTCTGGTAACCGCAGGTGTCGTGGGGTTTTCAATGGCATCCAGAAAGCTTCTGGATGAAAAGTTTACAGACGCAAGTTCTTTAAAGGACACAGCAAAGTTAGCAGTCGAGATCGCAGCTAGCACAATGCTCGGAAAGTGGGCACAAGATAAAAAGTATTTACCAGTTGATCCCTTTAATAAGCAGTAAATATATGCTATTATATACAGATAATAATGGCTAGTATTATAGGAGGTATGTTACAAACAGCATTTGCTGGTCTTGCATTGGCTGGAAGTGGTTATCTCTTTAAGATGCTTGATAAAAATGGTTATGAAGCTGAAATGAAAAGACATAATAAAGCACTAGAGGAATTAGCTGCATCCAAAGAGAAGTTCTATGAAAATAAAGTCAAGTAACGTGATAGAATCCAACAGTTAAGGCAAGAATTATCAGATGCTAATGAAGACCTTGAGAGGACAAACAAAGCTCTAGACATGCTAAGACGGGTCCAAACAATACAATATAACGGAAAAACATTTAACAGAGAACCGCAATTAAGTGATTTTTACAAAGCAAGTAAAGAAATGAAAGAATATCAGTGAATCACTATTGGTTCTATTGGTATTGGAACAGGATATATATTGAACAGATATGTTTAAAATGTGATGTATATTAGTATACAAAACTAATGGATGCATTAGAAGCTCTGTGTCATGGGTTTAAATTCGAAGAAATCGTTGAAAATATAGATGATTTACCGGTTCTATATAATGGAAAAATAAAAGAAAACAAAGAATATGGAGAAAATGGAGAAAGATACTGTACTACATGAGAAATAGAGCTAAAGATAATGGATGGATTTTACATATGTGAAGAATGTGGTGAAGTTTGTGATAGTGTAATGGTCAATGAATGGGTCGATAATATATGGATGAATAGAAAGAAGTCTGTATACATCAGAAGTCGACACATAAGAAACAGATTGGAGAAATATGTTCATCACACCCATATTCGTTATGTTTTTGAAGATTTTCTCAGCATGGTCAAAATAATGGTCGTATATAAATTGATAAATAAAAACGTATCCAGATATGACTACTACATAATAAGACTATCCAGTCGCATCAATGCAATACTAATAAAGAAACCAAAAGACCTGGTTCACAGAAAAACCAGAAAAATATTCGATGACAGACTTTTCGGTAGAGTTTATCCGCTTCTAGGGTGGGACAAAAACTGTAAGTGCAGGTATTATTTGAAATGGAAAAGAACACTTAAAAAATGTGTACATGGTATATAGAAAATGGTGTACGACAAGTTACATGACTCCACACATCCTAATGTACAGAAACTGGATGAACTTTATGAAGTACTGGTGCAAGGAATGAAAGCTCTTGAAAGATTTTATATACTCCACGAGTATGGATTAAATAAAGTCTATAAATAACATATCTATGATAATTTGAATGACGATTATGAAGAATATACAAACGCTTTCATTAAAACAAAATCTTCGGATTAATGAATCTATGCAAAAATCGGTTAAAAATAATTTTACATAGAATATAGTATATGGGAAATTCGGTAGAAAAGTTACATGACTCATCACACCAAAATGCATCGAAATTAGATGAGTTATATCAGAAAGTTCTAAATGGTCGAAGAGTGTGTCGGTCTTGTCACTCTTACGGTTATCTTTTTGACCCAGAAGGTGTGTGTATGGACGATGAATGAATGACTCTAGATAAAGCTTACAAGGATTATAAAAGAGCTTATGAGGGGTACAAAGAAGAAAAGATTCATGAGTCATCAGAGGAAGATCATATAGGATAAAAATAAAATTCATTTTCACTTCAACATTATTTCATATAACATTATTATATATAGTGTTATGACTCAAACTGTAGATAAACCCAAACGTGGTCCTGGAAGACCCAAGAAATATTTCACAGACAAAGAGAGAAAACAAGCAGACAAACGATATGTTAAGGAATGTATGGAAAGAAAATCTTATTATTGTCACTTTTGTGATCACGCTTATCACATGGCAAGTAAAAGCAAACACTTAAAAAGCAAAAAACATATAAGAAACATTGAAAAGAAGGTATTATAATGTGGTCAAAATATTTTAATGCGTTTTTGGCTTACAGAATTTTATGTATACTATATCATACAGTATATAGAAATCATGACTAAAGACTTCGCCAATCCGTTGACTGGAAGGTTAGTATCTCAGGCATACTATAATAGGGTGATGAGAAAAATTGCCCGTGAAAAAGCTATAGAAGATGAAAAGTTAGAAATGACTCGGATCAGATTAGAAAGACAGTTGAACAATAGACCTAAACACTTACCACCACCTGTTCAACAATTCGTGGTCAAAAATGACAGAAACGTTAAGGGTACTAAAACGCAAAGAGATCTGGATTGAAAAGAAAGGTCATATATAGACCAAAAATATCGAAGGTGAAAAATACAGCACTGTGTACAGGGTTGAAAAGAAAGTTCATAAGAAGTCATAAAATTTATATAAATCCATTAACTGCCAACAAAGTAAAGAAATCAACATATTTAAAAGCAGTAAAAGAGCTGCAAAGAAAGCAACAGGAATTGGAGGAAACGATCAAAAGGGTCAATCACATATTTTCTTTTATGGCTGACAACCAGAAAAACTCAATAAAGTTGCCTATGATTGACCTTTCTCTCAACGATGCGAGACATTATGAATTTGGATTCGTAAACAAACGCAGTGTTATGTTTGAAAGGAACTCTTCATTTGTCAACTTATTCAGAAGGAGGATGAGACGCAACGGCAACGGATGGAAAACTGTTTCTGTCACCATAGACGCTGTTATTACAGACGATAGAGCACCTTTAGGGAAGCAGGATAAAACCAAAACTTTCGGGCCATTTGAAGAGAGTCAACCAAGAGGCTTATCAACACGTGATATTTACCAGTTTTTGATGTTTTCTCTGTTGAATGACAACTGTTTTGAGCAGCAGTCTGGTGAGCATATAATAAGTATTGGAGGTACGATAACGAAACTCAAGAAGTTAACGATGGTTGATGTTCGTATGGGTGATACAAGACTTATGAGTGCTCTTGTGGACAAGTGTAATAACTATAAAAGAATAACTCAAAATAAAGGAACCTGTGTGCAGGATTATATTTATGAAGTATGTAGAGGTGTAATCGGCTTCAAAAGATACACCAAACAGACGCTCACAGAAGAGATAAATAAATATGTGTTTGACAAAGAGGAGAAAAAACCCTCCACTAGAGAGTTATTGGACTGGAAAGATAACTGTCACACAAATGTTTCCATCTATGCTTTGGACCCATTCTATAATAAG
The DNA here is from genome assembly GCA_030142905.1 of Heliopora coerulea. NCBI lineage: Eukaryota > Metazoa > Cnidaria > Anthozoa > Scleralcyonacea > Helioporidae > Heliopora > Heliopora coerulea. The sequence continues at coordinate 947,858 of JASJOG010000050.1, forward strand.
TCCGTGTCATCTCCAGCACCCAGAAATAATGGTTCAGCTGTCCGTTTGTGCTTAATATGTAAAGACGGTCATTGTTTCCCAATACTTAATGAACACCTGATCACAAAGATAACAAAAGGCTCCCCGTTATTAAACCACCTGGATCTCTAGGAATTCTAAACAACCGAAAGATAAAATAGAAATATGCAAAACAGTAGAACACTATTATAAGGTGATGAATAATAACAAATACTCCAAAGTATTCACCAATAAAGCATCTGATAGGGATAAGAACTATCAAAACTATCTAATTGTCCTTCCTGATGGTCATAAAGGCAAAGACATGATGATAGAAACCGTGCAAAGGACACAAACATATATAGAGTATTTCCACTACGACGGAACCAACCAAATAGATGGGTTCATAACACCTGATCTTAAAAACATGGTGGCTGTTAATAATGACTATGAATTAAGGGAAAATATATGTTACCAATTGTTTGAAAAATACCCAGTGGATGCTTTCCATTTTAACAACCAAGGACTGACATCAATTGCAGTGAATTTATTCAAACAACTCTATGGACACATACCAATGTCTAGTTTTATAATAGATATATCACGACAATAATAGATGACTATTATCGAAAGGCACTCCAACATACATTCCATAAAGAGCTATCAGTACAGCAGGACGAAGACTTAACAGCACTTGATATAGCAAAAGATTACCCCTCAGTATTGCTTACAAACGAACATGATATCCCATTATATAACATACATAATACTATCACCAAATTTGATGGAGAACTAAAAACTGGTGAATACTACATAAATGAAACATATATCCATAAGTATAGGACTTTAAATGACGAACCCATAATAATAGAAGCTGCATTTTATGGAAGAAACTTAATAGACTATCTACTGAAGCATAAATTCATCCAGTCATCTGACATAAAGTACCGATTGGTCGCTGATAAGTCCATAAAACATGATGCATTCCAAGGGTATGTTAAGTATGTATTCGACAACTTTGATGAAAAGACTGTTAAAAAGCTGGCAAATCAATTTATTGGTTACCTAGGCACGAAATACGATAAAAGCAGCAAAGGATTCACATCTACTAGCTATGACACCGCTTGTGCTGTGTGGACCGAAGCTATGGAAAATAACGAAAAAGTAAGTATCCACAAGGAGGATGACTTCTATCTGATCCGTAAAATAGATGTGAAAAGAAGGATGACTGAAAACTGTTCTATTAATAGACATGTTATATCAGGATCCATAGTAAAGCTATTAGAAGTGATGGAAGAAGCATGTGATCAACACACTGTAATCCATGGATATAACACAGACGCTAAATACTGCACGAGTGCAAAGAAGGAATACCCAATAAAAGAGAAATTTACTTCTGATATGATTGGTAAAGTGTTCCAAAAGGTAGGAGAGACTCCTTCGCTAATAGACAAATCATACAGAAAGGATATCAATATCAAAGAATAGAAAATAGAGAGGTAAAGGCATACTAGTCACAGGTGGTGCTGGATGTGGCAAGACAACTAAATTAATCAACGATGCAAAAAAAAGTAAGAACCCTATCATATTCAGTTTTACAAACAAAGCTGTGGATAACATCAGAAGTAGGGTTGATGACAGTATGAAAAACGAGGTCCATACGTTTGATAGCTATTTTAATGAGTTTATATCAGACGCAGAGAATCCAAAACTTCTATCTAACAAGGATGTCTTTATAGATGAGTTCTCTATGGTACCAAACAAATGGATTACTTTAATCTACAACAGTTTTGTGGCTAATGAAATAAGAGTGAACCTATATGGAGATATCAACCAATGTGACCCTGTTGAGGGTAATGGCAAATTGACATATAACTACACAAAGAGTCCTGCTATTTTGGACATGTGTTCTGATGTTGTTGAACTTAAATACATAGAAGAGAGTGCTAGATATGACAAGAAAACTTATGACATGTTGACCAACTTCCTTGCGACCGCTCGGTTGAACCAAAAATTGGGCAACTATACGGACAGCTTTGTTAATATATGCTATTTCAACAGGACAAGAATAGAGGTCAATAAAATGTGTTCTGATGCTTTCTGTGAAGGGAAAAAACACAAAAAAGTCAACTTCTGCTACAATGGAGGTAAAGAAGAATACAAAATTTGCGATGGAACACCCGTGATATGCATAGATAATATGAAGGACCGTAAAAAGTTTATCTCACAACAGTTCACTGTCAAAAGAATCAATAAAAATGGCGTCACGATAAAAGAAAACAATGAAAAATTCTCCACAGATGACTTCAGAAAGAAATTCAACCTAGCATTCTGTATCACAGTATACAAATACCAGGGTGCAGAGATAGACCAGCACTGTAATATCTTTGATACTGAAGCCATAAATAAAAAACAATTATATACAGCTTTAAGTAGGACAACTAAATTCAAATACATTCATGCAGAAAACGTGAAGACAAAATACTCAAACAGCAAAAAGAACAAACATGAGGTTAAATCTATAGGTCACACGGAATATCAAAATGGAAAAATATACAAAATAGAATTTGACGATGGAAGCATTTACATAGGATCCACAATTAAGACCCTAGAAAAGAGACTAAAAGAACACATATTTGACCCAAAAAGTATTGTACACAAAAACAAAGGCAAAAACCCAAAAATATCACTAGTAATAGATTGTCCATGTGAAAATAAAAATAAGTTAGAAAAAATAGAAAAGAAACATATAAACGAGTATGCAAAAAACTACGGTAGTAAAGTATTGAATAAAAGAGGCAATGATGTAATCAAAGAAATACCAGAAATCAAATATAGTTTCAAGATCGAAAAAGAGTCAGATCTGTTAAATAGAATAGAAAAAATAGTAACCATAAAGGACAACAAAATGAACAAAAAGCTAGAAATAGTATATCGTGACGGAGGTAAAAAAGTAAAGGTCTCAAAGGGATATCACAGAATATCACTATCAGCAGCAATGGATTTCATGAAAGACCAACAGAAGATAATGAAACAAGTTCAAACAACGTCTGTTAACACAATATAAATAACTCCATATATCCCATTACTTGGTATTCTGTCAGGTGGAATAACAACTGCAAAACACATTTATGATCACCACAAAACACAGAACTCACAAGAGGCTTCCACTTCTCACAACCCTGATGTTTGATTTTTTTACACCATAAGGTTTTCACTTCATGGTTCAACAATTCCATATTCCAAGTGTCTTTTTCCCACTTTTCTTTGCATTTTATGTCCTAGGTCTTCCAAAACCCTGCTAACTGGCCTTAAGGTCTTCCAAAACTAGGTTAATCCAATTTTACCTGTGAAATATTAAGTCTTCCAAAACCCTGCTAACTGGCCTTAAGGTCTTCCAAAATCGGGGGACAAAATGTGTCGGTACCCATCAGTAGTCATTTGTACTCTCATAAAGCTATGTTTAATGGCATTTGAACATGAAATAGATTACCACTTAGTTCCCCACTCAACTTTCTTCGTGTTCACATTACGACAAACATGTCCTCCTTCAAAACCAGGTTCGAAAATGAGCAATAGGGACTTTAAGATCGTGTAACGGCGACTCCAACGTCAACGTCAAAATCGGGAAGAGGCAGAGGAAGGAACATCGCCGAGGACGCGGCACTGCCGTCTTTAAGATTTCTTACAACGCTATCACGGCGACGTTGAATAAATAACTGTGATACTGTTAAAATGGCATCTTTTAAATCCGCCCACGATTTACAATCTGATGGTGTACAGGAAGGCTTCCTAGACGAAGAGTTTTTGTTGATCCGTGAGTACTGTAGTTTTTCGAATGCTGAATGCTCTTACAAAGGTTTCGCCAACCACCAAAGAATGAAGCTGTGTGTAAGAGCGAATACCCATAAATTAAGAGATGAAGTATCATGACTTATCGAAAAATACTTTCAGTAACGATTGTTCGCTGCTTCCAATCGATGTGAAGCCAGAAATAAGTGAAAATATAACAGAAATCTCAACCAACGTTCTCACGTCACAGCAACAGCGATAAACCACGAGTTCTCGCGTTGTCGATGCCGCATTGCGACATCAGAAATATGCAAATTCAGCACTTCGCAAGTAATCGATTTCTTACTGTAAGCGTTGCCGTTGTCGTTGTTGCACAATCTTAAGTCCCTAATCAATGCAACCCGACAGACACTATTACAAATCCGAACGCAACCCAACAACCGAACGGAAACGGAAGTGTCGAACCGACTGGAACCCGAAGATTATTTGCCAACCCGAGGCCGATCCAATTTGACCGAAGCTCCGCGTGACCAAAGGTTTCCTTCCAATACCAAACTCATCTAACATGTTAGGAACTTGCAAAAATCCACTTTTTAAGAAACCTAGCACCAAATTATCAAAACAAACAGATGGATAAGGAAACGAGGTTGAGATAAGTGAAGCGGATCAAGGATCATTCGTGTCTGAGTTTAAACATTAAACCCAGCCACGACCTGAAACTTTATGTCCGTAACCTGATCCCGTCCCGGCCCGAAAATTAAGACAACGGAATCGTACCCTAACCCGACAGTCAGTCGGGTCAGATTAGGATCGGGGTCCGGCTGGGATCATCAACTTAACATCTTATCAGACGTACATATGCAATCTATGCCTTCGTTATGCCTTTATTCAAGTTTACTGTTTGGGCCATCATATTTATAACAAGTACTTGTTTTGTTTTGAATTTTTTATTAAAAAGAATTTCTAGGGTAAATTAGAGCTCGTTTCCATCTTTATTACTAGAGTTATTTACCATGACCAGATCCCCGACTCGTACCTTAACTTTAAACGCCTCAATCGGAAGAGAAGCCTGCCTTCGACGGGCCTGGCTGATCATACAACTTAAGGGTTTTCAAAGCTAGTGAACCATGTCAGTAAATGCGATGATTTTTGAGAGAACGCAGCAATGAAAATCAGTCCTGATAGAATAACGAGAAGACCTATGAGACTGAAAAATGGAGATTTTAGGCCCGTTCACAAGGGCACTCAATCGTATAGTTCCGTTCCATAAATTGGTAGGGAGAAGGGTTGCGTTCACGCAGAAAAGCTTCAAATCGTAGCTTATCTTTCCAAAAACTGGGCCAGAAAGGAAAGTGATCCGAAAATTGAAACGGTTCGCAATCCTACCGTTCCGTCCCCGTATGAAATGGTAAAAAAGGTTCTGAACGGCTTTGAACATGCACGTTACTTACTCTTACGCGGAAAAATTTGGGGACGGTACGATTCAGTCTCGCGCGAACTCGAACATAAGTCAATACGCAATCGTACCGTCCTCGTGTGAACAGACAACTTTTCCGTTCCAAAAATTGGCACCTAAACGGAACGATAAGATTGCGTACCTATGTGAACGAGGCCTTAGATCAAACACGAGGAACGATCCAACTAAAACCATACAGTGTTTTACAACCATTCCTTCGGGTAACCAGAGATAGCAGTATTTATCCAATAATAATAATAGATGACCATCACTTTCCCAATCCACAATATTGTCTTTATTAAGAATAGGAAAAGAAGAGATCTTTCAATAGAGAAATAATATTTTACACTTCCCGTTTGAAGCGACTACTGTGTTATAACAATTCATGACATACCGTTAAACATACCTACCGATGAAACTGCTGATCGAGTCCAATAAAATCTCCAAAACTCCGTGTTATAATCCAACTTTTATCACGGCAGCTCACCTTAACCTGCATGAAGGTGTCCATTTCGTAAATAGACCAACAATTAGTCGTATTAATTCAAATATGCAACCCAGTATACAAATATTTAACAATTGTTCACTCAAGGCTCTGTGTATATCGTTGAATAATCCCCGAAAAGATGTGGAGGGGTCTATTTACCAATGTACACTGAGCCTAAGGCAAATAATTTTTTAGCGTAATTATACAGTTGATAATTTGAAAGAAAGTAGTAAACGAATGTTTTAAAATACCTCGGTAACACTTACAAATTTAGCCTCAATTTTGCTTAAATGCTTTCACTGTTATGTCCAATAATGCTGTGTGCCGAAGTAATTATCTGTTATAATTACTGTCTCTCTTAAAAACCCATAATGTTTTCTCTGCATTATATCAGCGAATGTAGCGAGCAAAATGATATAAACTCGACTTGCATTACTTTGTTCTCTGCATTCACTGATATAATGCAGAGTGAAAACGACAGGTTATGATGCAGTCAGTGATTACATTCACCTGCAGATGATTATCGAGAAATATGAAGTAATTTTTGGACAATCATCACGCGGAATTTTCGATGATCACCTATGTAATTATACTATTTCTATAAAACTAATACACTGGTTTAATCCTCTTTTTTTTTCATTTCTTGATGATCTGTAGTGCTATTTTAGATTCAGTACCTTACATGTTGCAGTGGTCTACACATGATAATATCATAGCGATGGTACGGATTTACAGATCCCTTCCCATGCAATATTGTATTTTTCTTAGTTTCGCGTTTGGTTCAGTGGAACGGTTACAGATTAAATATCAACTTATGTTGTCGATCCTTACGTTATTAGTTTTTTTGGTTATACTGTTAACTACAATAAGCCTGATTGCCAGAATAATATCCTAACAAGCACCGTTGCACCTCAGTGGGTTAATGTACTTTATTGGCTGACCTTTCAATAGAATGGTGATAATGTTAAGACCTTAACTTCTATACAAAAGCACGTAGTTTCCTCGAGATAACAATTGCTTCTTAAATTCGTGAAATCATGCCAAAGCGTGAGTAATGCAACTCCCTACAGTCGTGTAACGGTACGTCTAGTGTTAGGGAAATAACTGACAATTTTGGTATCAAACAATATCCCACAGCTGTAATACTCCAACTTTTACCACTGCTAAAAATTAGTTCGGCTAAGACCCCTCTGTCAATAGCAAATGCTTTACCAGATAAGGCTGTATTGAAACAAACTTATAGTAGTGTAATATTTCACAGCAGAATCAAGTCTCACCTGGACAATATTACCCTCTTCATCCACAGGTGTTATTTTCCCAGACCGTTTACTTTCGAAGATACACATCTATTATTTTTAATCAGAAATTATATTTAATAACGTAAATAAATTCGATGCTACCTTCTGATTTGAAGGAACACAACTTAAAACGATGATTCCACGTTGCATTCCCTCAAATCAAAAGGTAAATCATTTAAATTAGTAAAAACAATAAAGTGTGGGTAATATTAACATTTGACAGGAAGAGATAAGACGGCATAGCGGATGAAACATTTTATACTCTTACGAGTAGAGTCAGTAAATCATAGCATAAACTATAAGGCAATTTGTGGAAATTACAAAGAATTAAATGTTTTTTTGAAAATACGTCACAATATCCATGTAATTAACAGTTACTTTATAAGGTAAAAAAAATATATTTTATCAGTGCCGATCGACCTTTTTTTTTTCCACTGCCCAAGGAAAAGGGGAATGATTCATCTTTTAAACACCAAACCAGGCCAAAGTTTCCCACTCTAGTGAACAGACTGTTTTAAACGCAGAACTTTCGAAAGCAATTGCACTTAGTTTGTTTGAAGGGAAGTTTTGCATATTTTTTCTGACAGACTAAGTCACAATTTTGTTCTTTTAAGCAACCCATGAGTACAGGCGGTTTAGTAAGTGTTGAAGTTAGAGCTGTCGTTTTTTGATTTTACTGAAACAAGTAATTAAATGGTTTTTACAGCAGCATTTCAATACAAAAGTGTAAAAGCGTACGCACATTTCTGATCTTAGTCATATAATGACTATTGCTCTACTTTCAGAATTTCATGAAAAACACTAAAAGCTATTTCACGTCGCTGAACTGACGATTAGAATTTTCAGATCAAATCTTAGAAAAAAGGGATACGTTTTCGTTAAGCGTGGCTAACCCACCTATTTATTATACAATGTCATTGAAAAAGCTTTGACTATTTCCAGTTCAAACACTCTTAAACCTCCCCTGCGACAAAACTCCAATAAAAAGATTCCCTTTGTACTAACTTTTTATCCTTTCAACAACAACGTTAGGGGTGCTATCATCCCTAATTTTAATATTTTACAAAACGGTCGTGAGACATCGAATATTTTCGACAACAACCCATTGGTTCCTTTTCGACGACATAAAGCATTCGAGATTGTTTAGTACACAGTGCCTTTAAACAAAATGCATAATTATCAGCATACATCTTGTCCTGTTCTCGTGCCCGTTGCTGCACAAGTGCTTTCCTCCACCCCACAACCCGAATTTTCAGGACCAATTCTGACTTCGCTATTAGGCCTCTATCACACCAACCTCTTCTAACATAATTTACTGCATCTCCACCGTCAAATTCTACATCACTGAAACAGGCCGTCGTCAATCTAACAGACCTGCTGAACATCTTTGCTCCGTAAGGAGCAGTGATGTTGACAAACCTGAGTGTTCATGTCATTTCAATAGTACCAACCACTCGTTTTCACATATGAAAATTTGTGCGATTTCATCAATTTTCCATAATGGCCGTAAATTCAGTCAAAGATTAGGATAATCTTTCACCCAAGGACATAAATTCATACAATTACTCAACGTTAGAAGCATTACACGTGCCGATATGGATGAAACTAGTGAGTTTCTAAATATCAAATAGATACACCATCATCATCCCACGGCCCGTTCCCGGCTTGGCCTTGTAACTCATTTGGTAGAGCGTCGGACTAGCAGACCGAAGGTCGCGGGTTCGAATCCCAGCCGCGGTCAAGTAGAGTTTTTACTACTTATCCGGTATGGGTTTGTTTCACTTGGAGTAGCGATAAATATCCTTATCCTAGTAAAGTCAGTGATAATGTATGGTAGTTGTGTTTGGACGAGTACAACTAATGAAATTCTGGACCAAATATCAAAGTTGCAAAAGAGAGCTGCAAGAACTATCTTGGGGGTTTCAACTCGTGAAAGAAGCATTCTGCTTTTTGCCAAACTTGGTTGGATACCATTTATTAAAGAAGTTGAAATCAGAAAAGCCATGATTTGTCATTATCGTTTTTATGGCAAATTTAATAGCAGATCTAGTTCCATCAAATTCAAGTCGCCACAACAGAAATACCCGCTACCAAAGATCTTACTATTTGTAAACCAAGAACAAAAAGGATTAAAGAAGGTGGAAAATCATTTTCTGTGTCGTCAGCTCAAATATGGAACAATATTACACTTAATTTGCGGGCCACAAGTTTATTACCTAGTTGTGTCACGTGTAACCCTCATTATACAACGTTTCATTCATTCATTCATTCATTCATTCATTCGTTCGTTCGTTCGTTCGTTCGTTCATAGATGGGCGTCCGTCCAGCTTATTCCTCAGAAAAACGATATCTGAACTCCAGACGGGGATCGTCCTTTTGATGACCGGTAAGACGCTCTAACTATTGAGCTACCGAGACTTAGATGGCAAGCTCATTATTACGTGTTAATGATGTTCAATGAGATAAATGTTACGTATGTGGGAGCTTCGAAGTATCACGGATAACAGAAGGACGTTCGTCAAGTTAAACCATTAGAAGCATATCGTGGTTGCCGCATAAACAAAGCATAGGTCGAATTTGTACCGCAGCTCACTATCCCAATCACGGTAACTCATTAGTTAGAGCGTCTCATCGGTCGTCAAACGGTTGAGTTCGATTCCCGTCTGGGGATCACAATTCATTTTTCCGAGGTATAAATTTGACGAACGTCTCTCTATTATTTGTGCCATAAAAGAACGTTTTTCTTTTATTTAACCGCTCACAAAGTTATTGGGGCTTTTTTGGGAAGGGGGGAGTTATTTGAGGCTTGGGCTGTGAGTTATATTCCCTAAATTTTGAAATTTGCTATAGTTTGCGTCATTTATTTATTCCTTTGCAATTAATGATCTTATCAAGCATGGGCTCGCACTCTTTATGCCCTAATTGTCCCCCCACTTTATTATAATCTATACGCAATAGTATTCCTTCAAGTTCTCTGACCGCTCCTCCTCTTTTCCGCTATGCTGATCGACATTTAAAATACCAAATGATTTACCATAATTTACATCTCATGTCGCAGTTTGTTATTGGCCTCTTAATCCTGTCGGTCGTTTTTCGATCACGTTTTTTCCTGACCAATAAAACATACCACCAAGCTTTTATGTCACTTTTCGTTTCACTCCGACGAGAGGCCTTCCTACGAAACGTCAGTTTCTCATCTACAGTAAATGTTTCGGCAGTTCCTAAACCATTTTCGCTTTTTATCATAGTTTTCAGCTGTTTTTCATGTGAGCAAAGTGACGGGGTCATTCAAATCAAACACTGCTGTGTCCCTTTGTTCTTGTTAGCATACTTTTATAACAAAAGGGCAGTGAACTCTAGGTTCAACTGCAGTAACTGCTATGAATGCGTGTCCAAAACGGTTTGTAGTCTTCAAAAACATAAAGAGTACTGGCAATAATCACCTGCAGCGGAGAACTAAAATCTACTGTACCATAATGAAAGTGAGCCATTTCCTCAATTCTTGGAAAAAACGAGTTCCCTTCATGTTTATCACTATACAAACAAAACAACCCAAGAAAATACACATAAATAAAAATTGCGGCTTGAGACATTTAAGGTTTTCATGTTATTTGCAGTACAAACGCTGGGAAGGACTCGAGTGGCGATATTACAGTGGGGGACTGTACTTGCATCGGTAACAGCATGATTTCAAGTGTAATTTGTAAAAAAACCCACGAGTGACTTTTTCAAAGGCAATCAAAATAGCACGAATGTTCGAATGACGCTGAAGCTAGGAGATGGCGCGAAAATAAGAAGTCGAATTTATGCCGTTACACTGCATCTGGATGTTCCCAAGCGTCCACCACGGGTTACGGTTGGCATTATTTATCTGGTGCACTATGTACAGTCGGCGCTATTTATCTAGTAATTACAAATGGCACTGTTCATATTGCATTGTTTGTAGTTATTCCGCATGTAATTTACGTAAAAATCTCCTTACATTTTTCGGCAGACTCGGACGGCAATCTGCTGCCTTTCACCACTGTCCAACGGCCATTTCTGATACACTTTATCTTTTGAAGGATAGAACACATTCCTCATGGATTTAACTTGATGGGGGGGGGAGTATTGGGGAAGGAAAATATCCAGCTTCGCATGCAGACATAGTTAACGGATGAAAAACCAAAAATTTATAATATTGCACAGGCCCCAAGGTTTGTATGGAGTTGCAAATGTCCAAAATTAATAATCGTATGGCCAAAAATAAAACAGTACATAGCGGAAAATTTCTTCTAAATAAAGATATATATCTATGATTATTCGGAAGTGAGAGTTAAGGTAACTCTGTAAAACTGCAGAGTTCTGGAATTGCAATTGTTGGCAACATCATATGCACTTCACTCGCACAAAAAGGTGACCCTGATGTCTTAAGGCATGAAAGCAACAAAATTAGGGCTTAATTTACCTCATATCTGTCCAACTATTTCCAAAATTTCCTCCAATATATTCAACCTGCAAAGATTGAAATTGCTTAAAGAAACATTTAAAACAACTAAAAACGGAAACAATACAATTACTGCAGGCATTTTCAGTAACTATAGCCAGCCAATAACTTAGCAAAATATGATTCAAATAGGAACATTTTGAAAATTCAAACTGTAGGCCAAAATAAAGACTAGTAAGGTTAACGATAGAAAAATATCACCAATTCACTTACGTTGTCGCCACCAGACATACAGTAGAAAGAAGTTTATTCGAGAGATGCCCATGCAAGTGCTGCCTCGGGGCACATACAGCAAATGAACGAACCTCAGAATTTAATTCCCTCTACAAGACCTCTGGTAACTACCTTTACCAACAATCTTCCTGTCTGTTTTTATATATTACCGCTATCGTGTTCATCTTGTCTACAACTCAAATTTTGAACTTTTACAAGATGTTGTTTACCGGAGTATGTTTTTAACTCGAAATACAGGTAAATGGGTTCTGTAAATCCTAATTAAAATAATATTAGTACACAAAAGCCATAAGCCATTAAGGGTTTGGGGTAAACAGTCGTTAATATTGGCAACCATCGCCCCTCTATTCTACAAGGGTCGTATGCCCACATGTACGTATACCATTGTGTACGTAAACCCATGTACAGGGTATACGTATACCCATATGTAAGAGTTCTGGACACATGAGTACTTGTATGTGAATATGTATAAGTTCACACAAACTAAGAATTCTGGTTAATTCAGTTAGTTGAATGACGTTGTCCTTCAAAGATCTAAACTATAAACCTTAAACCCAAAAAAGAAAAATTCGATGGGAACAACAGGTTTACATTATGGCAGGTTGTATAAACTGCCAGATGCATGCCAGAAAAGATTTAGAAATGGACCGGGGACATAGGCACTGGAGTGGCGTTAGAGTCATTTTACTATATGGTAAATCTATCAGGAACGAATACAATATTACAATGTAAAAAAACAAAAAAAAAAGTATATGTTGCGATTATCATTACAATCGATAAATACTAACACCACAGATGTACTGAACATGCTTTTTATCGATGTCTTACCTAACTGATATGAATGCAACAAAATTCTTACTGAAACGTCGCAACAATTATAATATGATGGAAAGCGTAAAAGCACGTAGAATTTTTAAATTTTGGCTATGCCAAACTCTTCTTCAGAAATTTCACGAGGTAAGTTATTCCACAGGACCACATCACAACAGGAAAAGCTATTTTTGATATAGTTTGTAATTCAAGTTTACTATCGACATTTCCTCCTTGTTACTTCTTATTAGATAATTTTCTAGCATTGAAAATGACTTGAAGACACTTAACTGCTGTGTGCTTAAAGAATCTAAAAACCACTATGCAATAAAACTTATATTAAACAATCGTCTACTGTGCCAAGACCGCATACTAAGCTGATAGTTCCCATTGTCTGGCATTAGCCAGAATAAAATCCTAAAGTGCACCGTTTTCCCGTAAAGTGTTACCTGCATGCGAAATCATATTATCGAGAGCCAGATATGAAAAATCTAAAAAATTAAAAACGAAGTGGACTCTTGCACCTCACAGGGTTAATGTTTAAAATTAAGCTTCAGTTTAGCGACATACATTCTCTATAAAATGTCTCCGTATGAGTGCACAACACTTGTTTCATCATTCTGACAATTTAAAGATTTACCAAAATGATACTTCCCAGATCCAGCCTATAGAAACAAGATCAAACAACCAAAGCTTCTATTGTTAATTGAGTGTCCATCCACGTTTGTAAGTACCATGTACTGGTTTCTGTCACTTCATACATAGTACATAGTACTTTGTGCAAAATTATTGCGGGAGAACTTCATTTGATGCTATTTCAAATATCGCAGAGTTCTGGGAACGAGAACCTGCTCAGTACAGATTTGACTGCAGCTGAATGTGAGAGATGTTTCGCCAACCAAGAACTTCAAATAGCCGTCTTGCATTTGGGTTATGTGAGGTACGTATCCGTACATGTCGTGCACGGTTTTGAAGTTGTTGTGTTTCTTCACAAAGCCTCTCCCTGCAATCCCCCCATTTTACACGACATTTGTCGAAATGAGGTTGAATAAACGCTTTATATAATATGAGTATGGCGTTAAAAAGGACAGGAGGATCAACTCATTTTAATGCTCCAATACCGTAAGTAATTTCTTTTACATATATAATCTGAGAATCTTTAAGCAATTTTTAAATGCTTTTTTTACTGCAGAAAATCTTCTTTCTTTTATACAAACACATAAATGACAATAAAAGTATTTAATCAGTGCCTATCCATTTAAGGGCGTCCTTTATGTGTTCAGAAATGCCCCCGAAAGCTTTTGGCTCCTTAACTTAAACCTGCGTCCTGCCTCGAAACAACAGAGTGTAATCTGGTTGACTGAAATAATGGTGTCTATGGTAAGGACTTACTATTTCGTTGCAGTTAAAGCAATTTCCCAATATATGTACAATTTTGAATGATACCAAATTTCTTATGAGAGCAGAGAAAACTAACTTTGGAACTTTCCTCGTAATTTGATGAAAGACAAATAATTGGCTTCGTTTATTCCTGAGTCACCACCTCGAGATACTGAGTTGGGCTCTAATAAGCTTTTCTACAGAGTTATTACGACCACTTCCCGAAGAAAGAATGGACGTAGTGATGCATGAAACCCAGCGGGAAACAATGTCATTTAAGCTTTTGAAGTTATTTTCAAGTCCTTTTTTTCAGTTAAAGCTATGTTTTTATACTCAAATACAAGCATAATGATAAGGTCTGAAAAAGGGAAAAACATGTCCAAATCAGATGAATATGAAGGCAGTTCCTCAGTGAGCTGTAACAACCCTCGAAAGTAACGGCAGATTTACGATTTCTCTAAAATCGTCCGAAAGTAGTGGCCGCCCGTCTCGTCAGTATGACATCGCGAAAGTATGACTACAGCGTGTAAAATTACAAATCTTGTCGTTGTGCTTCTGCTATTAGTCAAATACCAAGCTTTCAATTGACGCAAAACAGTGTTCATGTTAAAGCTTAGTTTCCATATAATCGCTGACGATCGCCGGGTTGCTGAAATCGTCCAACCGAATGATCGTTGTGGATCGCTCACGATCGCTGAGATAGAACATTTTCTATCTCAGCGATTTTTGACCGCCAGTGTATTATCATGCAAAACAAGATAGTCATTCGCAGTCGCAACCGTCCGGAAATAACGACTCCCTGAAAGTAGCGGCTCTCAATGACTACTCAATCGGAAAGTAACGGAGGCCGTTACTTTCGGAATTCTTCGGTAGTTCGGTTTAACAATGTTCCACAACTGGGTCAAAATATCATCTCGAAGTTCTCATGTGGACCAGCACACCCACCATAAATTCTCTTTAAAGAAAGCCACTTTGATTGTTCAAAACGACACCAAACTGGACCACTTTAATACAAAACAAGACGACTTCCTGTGTTTTAGATACAAGAAAAATCTTTACCTCAGTTGATCTCTCAGATCATGTACAACTTTAAAAAGGTTCATAATTATTTATTATAGTGGAATTTAATCGAGTGACTAAGAGAACGATATGCCAAAACACGTTTGATTCACAAAGTTTCCTTCATTTTTTTGGGATAATGACTAGTTAATGATTGTGTTCACCCTTTAAAACTTACTATTTGGAAGTAAAATATTATTTAGGCAACAAATTATCCATCCCCCTTCTAGCACTTGACTCTTTTCAACCCAAATCCGGTTTTTATTATTTTATCATGGCAAATTCCAGACGACTTTACTCACCATGTCTCGGATCGGAAACAATTACGAATATCTCGATCAACTTTTTTCGGGCCGAATCCAGCTTTTGTCATTTTACTCCTGTCAACCCCTGACGATTTCACTCGTAGGGGTTAGGCCGTCACGCCCTTTGCGTGTACCACGACTCTTGTGTTCCTGCTTGCACTTTGCATTGGTATACGTCTCATTTTGTTTCGCTGAATATGTCACCTGGTATAGAGCATATTCACTCAGTCCCCGGAGACTCGAAGACCAAAAGGCATGGCGGCCATGATGGTGTACCTAACAAAAGATGATCAAAATTCTTTTGTTAAGGAACACCAACATGGCGGCTATGACGTCATCTGCCTACGTTCTATTATATATTCAATGCTTAAACATTTGAGTTAAAGCATAAACAAGTTTAGAATTCAAGAAAATAAAAAAAAAGTACCGGGTATTTTGTCTTTGCATGATTCCAATCTAAAAGTTTCGGTTTATTTGTCTGTTTCTGGAGTGCTTGTGCTCGTGCTTGTGTGAACACTACAAAAAAGACTCCCAGATCTATTATATGTTCAGATCCGCTTTCTTATTACTCTTCTCAAAAAAATTTCTATTATCTCTTTCTCAGAATCCTGAAGCGGCTGCCAGAACAACCAGTTCTTCGAATACTACATGTTCATTTCTCACCCAGCCTGCCCGAATATTCCACTGTCAGAATCATGCGTTTTAAGAACTAACTAGGACCAACTGCGAAAAATGTACCTGCTCCACAAGTAAATCAAACCCCCAACCCTGGATAGCTATTGCAGTGCTTCGCCAAATGTGCTATTTAGCCCATTGGAGAAAGCATGGTCACATACAAACGACAATCCTGATGAAGTGAAAGGTATATTCAAGGTATATTACTGTAGGCATTTACCGTTTTCTCGATCACATGAAGTGGAGTCTATATTTGGTAAAGATAATGATTTCAACTTTTAGAATACCACGTTTTAAGATCTAACAGATAACATTCCCAAAAATCCAACTCTTGTGCCTTCGGCCCTAAATCGAATCCACAACCCTGCGAATCCAACTGATCTGCGAGGGCTGTTGCCAAGAGCTTGGCCATCAGTTCCTTATTTACAGTGGTGGTAATGCTGGTGAAGTGAAAGGCATCAATCAGTACGTAGCATTTACCCTCACTGAAAATGGAGAGTGATATACAGTATTTCTTCACCAAATGCAAACTCTACAGTATTTTATGTCATCTAGTGTAGGTGCAAAATATTCATTGAATATACTCTTTACCAGCATTTACCACTATTGTAAATACAAAACTTGTAGCCAGGCTATAGGCAAAGGTTCTGTAGTTCAGCTGAAAGAGCACTTCACTAGATTCATGAGGTGGTGGGTTAATTTCCCTGTGTGAGGCACCAGAGGTTCATTTTTGGCAATTAGTCTTGGTTGGGTCTTAAAATATATAATGTTTGGACACTCCTTAACCAAATGAAGACTCCATTTCATGTGAAATATCTTTACAGTATATATACAACTTTTGATGATTGAAAATAAGTTTTAATTTAATAACATTTCAGTCTTCTGAAGAAGGTCTTACATCTGAAACATTTTCAAATTAAAACTTATTTTTAATCATCATCTGTTGTCTATCTTTGTTTATTTTTTTTAACTTTAAATCAGCTGTCTGGAGATTGGACTGGGGATCTCTCTGGGAACACAACACATGTGGTTGTATCACATTTACATAAACTGATTAAACTTTAACTTTTTTGATGAATTATTAATGAGTATTTTATATATTATAGGGTTATGATAACAGTGACTAAATGACTACTCAGTGCCTTTGGTGGTACAGCAAATAATCATGATTTTTTTCCCAGAAAGTTTTCCAGTTCCAACTCCTACTTGTAGTAGCATCCAAAATACCTCCCAGAAAAAATCATTACATATATATAATGATGTTTATATGATATTTATATATACAGGTAGTATGTATATATCCATATATATATATATATATATATATAACTTATCAAAAACCTCCTTGTCCCAAGTTTTAAAACCATTTATAGCTGACAAGATAAAACTTTTAAAGTTTTATCTGTATACATATATGCATACATATATATATATGCATACATGTATATATATATACATATATATGCATACATGTATATATACATATATATATATATATATATATATATATATGCATACACATATGCATACATATATATACACAGAGTTAATTAAGATAGTTATTAATAGCCCTTTCAGGTTTTGTTCAAGATTTTTGATTTTTTAGCCCTTTTTAAAGTTCTACATACACTTTATATTTGGATGCATAAAGACTTAATTGAGATGGTCTTAACTCTTTCAGAACTGAGGCATCTACTGTTAGACATTTGGCATGAGAGCAAAATTGTTTGGTATTAAACATAGTAAAATTAAAAAATTGGGTATGGACCAAGGAGAGTTAATGGTGCAAACTGACTTGCAATGTTCTAGCTAGACATGAATGAATTTGGGCTCTGCCCTTCAGTTTTTCAAGAGCACCCAATTTTTAGCTGAGCACACTATGATTTTCTATCTCACCCTGTCATTTTCCTTGTCATTATCTTACAATCAGTGGCAGAGTGAACCCACTGGTTTATGGTTATGCATTGCAAGGATTCAATCAAGTCTCTTGTTTAGGTCTCTGAAACATGTATGTTTATTGAAGGTACTCTAATGAAAACATTGATCATAAGCTACTATTTCATGTTTCAGTACTTCTGAGGTCTTTTGATAAGGACAACACCTTTGAAAATAAAGTTCAATAAGTTGTCAAAGCCCTTCCAGCTAAGAAATTATCATAAGAATCAGCATTGCCTTGCAGTGCAAGCTCTATATGCAAATTTCCTGCCTTGTCATTTTTTCAACCTTGCTAGAACACTGGACTTGGACTCACAAAAACTCAACTATATCCCAGTCTCTTCTTATACAAAATGTATTGCCAAAAGTAACACATTTCACAACACCCAGAGCAACGAGTACAATTCAGTCACATTCACCTTCCTCATGCCATACTAACAATTACATTGTTATAAATCACTGAGGTCCTTAATATTACTTACAAATACTCTGTTATTAATGACCAATAATGTGTGATGATTAGATGAACATAAACAGAAATGTTGATCAATACAGTATATATCCCAACAGCTCATCAACAATCACTGAAACAGTTGATGTGAAATTTTCTTTCAAATACACATTACTAAACATTTACACACATGTTTATCAGTCCTTCTACTGTATACACTCATGGACAAGTTTTGTAAACTTATAAGGGAAACAAATATTAATTCTGAATTTTTTTGACTACTATTAATTTTAGGAATGTGAACAATTTGTATTAATAAAGGTGAATGATCCAACTCAATACAACAACAGAATCCAAAATTAACATCTTGTTTATAAGCTTATGGATAACTCTTTCTCAGAAAATGTTCCAGGCATGTTTTGGTATTTCATTTATCAAAATTCAAAACGGCAATTGACATTTTGTTTTTATCAACTTATCTTCTCTTGGACATGAAGTTTTTGTTAACTCGTAAGTTCACAGGAATTGCTAAAATAAAGATTATCCTACACTGTCAAAATGTAGGAGAAATTTCGAGTTCTAAATACTACCATTAAATATTCATCACTGATAATTTAAACAGTCAATTCTGCTTATTCGAAAGGTTGTTAAAAAGGGGATCAGTATTAAAGAAATGTTCTTGAATGGTTAGCGCACGTCAGTAGGTTGAGTATCTTCATATAGTGCCACTGACAAGAACTCGTATAAAACAGGAAAAAAAAGAAACCGAGAACACTTAAGAAATTTGATAGCTGACTAACCTTTGCCGTTACTTTTACTGGTTGATCATCACCAAAATTTATACTTTTTCGAAACGTTTGGTTGGTTTCATCAACGGAAAGCCTTTTCAACTTTTGATTCTTTCTAGATATGTCCAACGAAAACAAAATGGAAGGTCAGACTGCACATGATGAACATCAATCCAGGACGCGTCGTTTAGAGTTTATAATCTACCGCAGTCTTACTTTTAGTGCTTGAAATATTTGCATGACTAAGGCATAATGTAAATAAATCACTGACACTTTAACGATGGGAGACCGCAGAATTCTCGTTGGTATTCTCCTCAGGTTCAAACGAAATACGAACCACGACACTAAATCACATGGAGCCAAATATTTACAGTACATGTACAAAATTTAAATCAAATTCCCTCTGTTTTCCTGCTTTACAAACTACAATACAAAATAAATTGCAGTAAGATACTAAGACGAATTACTTAGGTGTAATACACCCTGTTTTACGGATAGTGTTTATCCTGGGTGTATGAACCTACATTATCAAGCTATTTTGAAAGTCTCGGCGCACTACACATTGCCAATTCGAATTAAAGTATTAAGTTGGCAAGGGTGGATTCTTTTTATTTTGCTGAACATCTCATCCCAGCACATTCAATCACAGAGATTCATTTAATAAGACACTGGCGTTTTTAGATTTATGACTGAGTCAGATTTCCGCGAAGGTTAAAAAAAGCTAGAACGGCACCAATTTTCCTCGAGTCGTATTTCCAGATGTTCACCTCAGCTTGAATTCTTCAAGCAACACATTCCACTCGATACTGAAGAGTTAAATGGTCTGTGTTCTACCAAACTTACCTTTCTCTCAAATGTCCACCATCTTTGAATTCGTGATTCAGAGGATCGTCGACTACAAGACGAAAGCACAGCGAAAGTCACATCGTTAAACAGAGGATAATCGCCTCGGCATAAAAAGAAGCGATCGCGTTAAAAATCAACTAATCCGTGACCCAAATCCAAATAATTTTGACAGAATGATATTTGATATGCAGATATACAAAGCAGTTGGGTCTGCCATACGATGCGATAAATCTAGTCAATCGTTTCGTCTTGCGTAGAACTCACCATATGTAAGACAGCTAGGTAAAGGCTTTGTTTGATCCATTGGAAAACTAGCTTCTAGCATATAATGCTAGAGAGATTTTTCAATCACACATTCATCGCCTTTTCCATATCACTTGCCATATAAAATTCAATTTCATGTTGTCCCCACGCGTGTGGTTGTGGTACACGAAATGTTCGCGATATTCATTGCGACAAATAACTCTTGGTAACTACTCCCTCACTAATAACTATTCTCCTTCATACTGGTGCAATTGTGGTGCAATTGGTATACACATATGTTTGTTTTTGTCCTTTGCTCAGTGCTTCCACTTTGAAGGAAATTTCCTTCTTTAAGGAAATTTTGAGGAAATATAGGAAATTTGAAGGAAATATAATTTTGAAGAAAATTTGAAGGATTTTTTGACAATTTGAAGGAAATTTGAAGAAAATTTCATGGAAACTGCACTTTTTAACAATTTTATCCGTAATGTTGCAGTAGCTGACCCAAAACTAACAAATGAGGTTAAACTTTAGTCAACTGTGGAACAATTGCTTGCTGAAGACCACAAAAATAATCTGAACGACTCTTGAATAGCTTCCTGAGTCGCAATCGTCATGCACTGTACTCACTGTAATGCTGCGAATAGAAGCGCAATCTTTTAGTTAGTCTTCAGCACAAAAGATCGCAGATTAAAACTAAAGTTTAGAACAGGCAACAGCTGTTGCGTCATGAGAAGCTGACATCATTTTATTCTTTTTATCTTTTCTGTCAAGATCAGATGTAGCACCAAATGTGAATCGCACTGAAATGTCCAACAGTCGAACTAAAGCAGAATTGTTTTATCTTGAAATAAAGTTTGTCCGACGACTCTGAAACTATTTTGTAAATGTATTGAGAACTGCCAATTTGCGATTTTCTTATGTATTCGTCAGATTTACTGCTGATGTTTCACAAATTCATGATTTCACAAATTTTCACAAATTTATATTCGTGTCATTGCTGGTGAAAACCTACTTGTCGAAACAAGCGTAATTTTTACTTAACCCTTTCACCCTACTGAAGTTCTCACCTTGACAAGTAGAACCGTCTGGCACTTGCCAGAGTAAGGGGCCGATTACACGGAACGGGCTGGCTCGGTTAACCGGGCTATTCCGGTCTCTATATAAATAATATAGTTTTTCAACGATTCGATTACATGCTAAGCAGGTCAGCCCGCTTTGCCGGGATTGCGGTAGTCACAATCCGGGCTTGCCTGGTTAATCGGGCCGAAAACTTCCATTTAATTGTTTAATCCAGGTAAGGCGGGCTGAAAATAGTTTGATGCATGAGTATTCGTTTCGCCTATGGATCCACAATTTCTCTTTTCAGCATGAAAGTGAGTTTGACAGCGTAGAAAATCAGTACCCTATCATAGTAGTACTCATGGATGAGTGCGTAGACATGCCTTACTCTGTAAAACTGCACTAAAATGAAGTAAACAAGACTAAATGGTGCAACATTAGTTCACAGTTGTCAAATTTTGCCTCATAAGTTGTCTGACGCACCATTTTGTTTTTTGTTTTTTTTTTCACGATGGATTCAAACCTTGCCGGCAAATTTTCCGCTAAACAAATCTTCCCCAACCAAGCGTTGTGGAATCATTCGCGTAATCGCTCAGTAGAACTCATCTCGGTTAACCAGGCCAGCCCGCTCCATGTTTATCGGCCCCTAAAATGGTACAGTTCGTCGTATACAGGGAGAGTGTCAATTAACTAAACAAACTTCAAAAGTGACGCAAATTCACTGCTGAAAACTTTGTAATGATGTTGAAATATCTTTGTGTCAGCACTTTGCTAATTCATCTTAACTAAGTCATCCAAGAGTCACTAAGACATTTATTCTTGGAATTTGATTGGGTTTTTTTGGGGGGTTTTGGGGGGGGGAGGGTTTATCGAAACAAGTTTAATTACACATTGTGACACGTTTGCCAACTGGCAGTTTTACGTCTCCAAACCAAATTTTTACGAATATGATTGTTTATGTTCGGACCGGGTACGAAAATTCAAAGTTGAATTATTTGCAATTTTGACATTATTTGTCTAAAAAGACAAATCACGAAATGGTAATATGACTATACATTAACGGGCTTTTTGAACGGCGATTAGCAACAGCAAAAACGCTTTTCTAGAGCAATGTTTGAGATACGTTATACCGGTGTTCGGCAATTGTCAATCAATGCGATTGTAACTTATTTATGTTACATAAATCTAACTTGCTTTGGCGTTAATTTTGAACTTTAAAAGATACGTAAAAAACCTACTAAACTTTTGGGAATTTATTATTGTGTATGTACGCTCGTGAGGATAATAGTCCGCAAAGATCGCTACTGATTGGCTTACAGCCTTATTCCAGCTCCCCAGCACTACACCTTGCCTCGATTAAACGTGACAAACCAATGATTTGTTAATTTCAGCAACGCAATTATGGCTTACTATATGACAATTGTGAAGGAATTTTGAAGAAAATTTGAGTATTATTGAAGGAAATTTTAGGCTGATAAGATAATTGTTTAAAACTCATTTTTTAAATTTGCGAGCAGGTTAACGATTATTTAAGATTTAAGATATGAAAAGTATTTCCAGAGTGAAAGTGTAGCACAATCCAGTTTTAGTAAAAACTTTGCGTGTGAAATTATGCAGTGAATTGAAGTTTTATTTTTTCACACATAGTTCAAATGAAGCCTAAAAAGGTCTATCCCGGGAAATTTAAAGTACAGTTCTAAAACGAGTCTGCCAAACAAATGAGACCATTAGAGTTTAACTCAGATGTCAGATCAGCGACTCCAGATGTGTAACAAATATCAGAACCCAGCATCTAACACGAAGGGATAGGCATTTTAAATAGAGGTAACAAGTAAATTTCAAAATAGTTTAATAGATCTAAAGTTTCGTTAGATCTATTAAACCGTTAGATCTCGTTTCAGAGATTAATTAACTCAGTGACGCTAATTATATAGTGACAGGCAAATGCTGACACATGCAAGTTATATGCTGGAGTCATATTTGTTACACGTTTACGATCCCCGCCTGGTGATTCTATCGCTGGTATCAGCGAGTCCGAATGTTTTTGAGCATGGAAGGCACTAGACGGTTGAAAACTATTTTTGTGAAAATTCTTCGGGTAAACATTTAGAGTGGAAGTTATTACAGTTTTAAATAAGTTAGGGCGGCTGGAGCTGCATCCAAGAGTCATGCATGTAATAGTGATCATGTAAACACAACGCTTTAGCCTATCTATCATGATGATATTCTAATGTTATCTTGAGTATCACCTTACTGCAATAGTGTTCACTCAATCTCAGGACTGGCACCCCACTTGAACGCCTCTACGCCCAACAGCCCCCCCCCCCAATATTTTTGTCAAACCACGTCACTGGAAAGAGGTGTTTCTCTACAAGGACATATCCATATAATTAATATCCTAAAGCGAAATAAGTGCATTGTTGAATTGAATGATGCTATCACTCTACACACCCACAAAGGCCGCGTATCGCAATTCTTAATGCATAGGAACTGAGTAACTGACGTTTTCCGTCCTTTGAAACCTGTCAAGGTGTCAAGATACTAAAGAGCCGCAGGTCAAACATCGCAGTTGCCTTTTATAAAATTTTGTCATCATGCTATAGTAGCCAGGAAGAAAACTTTCAGATTTCGATAACGAGATCAATACAATCATTTGTTATTTTTTTTGATATCCAGATCGCAGCACTCTCGGGTTCTAGTAGCTGTACCTATTTTTATTTTACCTGATTCTCATGGTTTTTACTTGATTTTGTTTTTTATCTTTTATTTATTTATTTTTTTTATATGTGTGTGTGTATTATCGACTATGTTGGGGCGTGTGGCACACACCACTAGCTACTACCTGAAAAGCTGACTATACCCTTTCTCGTCTCATTCAAACCATTTAAGTGACAAGACTAACAGCAAGACGATTTGCACATTTTCAAGTTAACAAAACTGGAAACAATTAACAAACGACCTTCGGAATCTTCAAACAATATCAGGCTATGACATAAACCATTTATCAGTTGTCTTGTTCAAGTAAAACCCTGAATCACGAAATCAAGAACAATAATTCAATAAAACAATATGTACTATTTTAAAGTGCTATAAACGATTCCACAGCCAAAGGGGTTTTACAAGGAGATAACAAACGACTAAAAAGACTAGTTCATGTCAATCCTATTTGTTGTCCAACAAAAAAACACATCCAGTCTTGAACTTGAAGCCACTAAATACACTCGTGGAGTCAACCAAACTTAAAATGGAAGGCCTGACATTGTTACGCACCACATTGCGCCAAAACGATTACATGACGAAAGTAGATCCCCGCGACGCTTACTATTTGACTCCAATAATCAAATTACACGGGATGACATGCAATATCTACCCTCACTTCACGGTCACCTCGGTTCTCTTTGATGTACCGCGGTTCTTAAAATCACTTAGTAGCCCCTAGTTAACGTTAATTAGTTAATGTCCCAGAGTTAATATACATTATCCTTGGGACATTAACTAGTCGTCTGGCTATACAAAAACCCAATACTGAACAGAAAGAAATTCAAATTTATTTTTAAACACCCAAATCAAATAGTACTACTCCACTACATTCTGTATGAAGTCTTTGTGATGATGAACTAAGCACGTTAATTACCTCAACCTCGATAACTACGTTGGTTATTAATCGAGGCGCGAAGCGCCGAGGCTAATAAACAACGTAGTTACTTCGGTTTATTAGTATCGTAGTTACCTCGGTTAAATTATTGCTGTTCGGTTACTTATGTTAACTGAAGGGACGTTTTATTGCTTGAAAGACGTTAGTTGCAAAAAATTAATCGAGCAAAACCTTTCTGAAGTGACTGAAACAGCTTTGCAAAAAATGTTGGGTGATAGTGAAAAGTGACACAGGAGTTAGAGCACCTTGGATAACACCTAAAAAGTCCACTTCTTTTTATCGACTTTTTTAACCCCAGAGTGTATATGTACCGAAGGTCTAGAAATTTAAGAGATAGTTTGGTGAGGGCAACGGTTAAGACAGAGACCGTGGAGTCAGAGGGGCTAGGGGGGCTGCAGCCCCCGCTTTCCCAGGAGCTAACTTTATAGATTGAGGTCAATTTTGTGTATTCTGAAATATTTAAGCATGCAAAATTATAAGATTACCACATAAAACTGTGTGAGAAAACGTTTCATGTACCGTTAGTCTGTGCAGTAAAAAGTTAATAGATGTTACGTACTGGCGATGTCTTGTGTTGCACAAACTGACAGTCACTGTAATTCAATAAAATAAAGTATTAGAACACCAACTGTGCCTGCGATCATAGAACTGCGCTGAAAATGGAAATTGCCGGAGAAAAACACAACGTTTACAAAGTTTGAGAATTTTACAGCAATATGTCAACCAAGAAATCGTCTATAGCAAGATTTTTTAAGGTTCAACGGAAGGAAACGGCGACCAGAAATATAGAATTGGAACAAACCGCGTCATGGCCAATAAATTCTGGAGATAATAGTATTGAACTCGAACAAGATAACAGTCAAGTTGGATCGGCGTTCATGAAGTATTTATCGTCACACCGCACAGGCAAACAGCGGGCTCAAAAATACGTCGAGAGAACGTTCGGGTAGCGCTTTTGAAAAACAGTTCATTTTGTAACACTCAGTTTTAAAGACTCTTTTGAGATTATAAAGTTCAAGCGTGGAAAATAGAATCGTTCCAAACCTTGTTTGTGGAGTTACTTCCTCTGATATTGTCTCGAGTTCTAACAATTAAAAGATCGAAGGCGTTTTGCAGTGGGTCGTCGACAACCGTTGAAAGCAAGGACGTAAATCCTGGGGGGGGATCAGGGGAGATATCCCCCCACTTTTTGGACAGAGAGGGATACATATATATTTATCCCCCCCACTTTTTGCAAAGTTCATGACAACTGAAGCCTAATTTCTGTTCCCTCGGCGCTTATGGTTCCATGTTTACCTTTATGATTTTCCGATAACGTATAACCTTTTTCAGCCCCGATTCTTACCTTGGTATTGTTGGTTCGAATACATGACAAATTATGAAAATTTGCCAAGTTATTTTACAGTTCGATCGTTCTTCTTTGGACGCCATTTTGTAAACAATCAGAAATACTTTGTTTAGTCATACTATAACGTCTTTATTGCTGTTTGGAGGAAATGCATGGCTTCGTTTCGATTGAAAAATAAGGTATGAATGTTCTTCCAAAGAGACAATCTCAAAATGCCGGAAAAGGCATTTCATAAACATCTAGATTTAAAAAAAAAAACCAACTTTCAGAGGGAATGCTCCAATTTTAAACCCTCTAGTTCAACTCTTACATCACTGCATGAGCAATGGCATGATTCATAATTCAACCATTTAGAGTTTCAGAAGACCATCTTCCAGAGAGGCTCAAAGTTTCCTTCAAAATTTTCTTCAAAGATTCAAAGTCCACGTTAAATTTCAGTCGTTTCCCATCAAAACTTCACCAGGATTCGCTATTAATCACTGTTTTTGACATATCAGCACACGCATATAGTTACACGCCACCTCTTCAATCTGTCCGTCACGCAGTCAGTTACTGAATCTTTGAGGTTGAAGTTAGGTTGGGGAGGAAATTTAGCAGCTAGTAACGGGAATAAAAACTAAAAGATTTGTGCAATTTATGCGAAAGGAAATGATCGACTTCAATCCGTATAGGATGACGAGTCGTAATTGTAAGATGACAATTAGAGCCCATGCAGCTCGTAACTTTGAAATGCCATGAAAACAAGATGTTGAAATATTTCCTGAAAAGTTTTACCAACGAGAAGCAACGAAACGTCATTAAAATTATCCAGGAAAAAAATTAAATTTTATCTTGTTTAATGACAATTCATTTAAAAGTTTTGAGTTGGGTTCTAATTTTCATCTTACGCTCTGGTGAAGGTTGATGTTACGCTGTGTTGATGTTCAACAAATGTGCCGCAGTTAAAGTTCTACAGTGTGTGAAGTTGATCTGAACGAATTTTAATACAACGTACGTTGACACCAGCGTTCACCTTACTCACCCGATTTGAAACTAAGGTGCAAGCTGTAGACCGAGGAGACTTGGAATAAATAATAGTGTTTGGATTCAGGTTTAGATCCGACCAGGAGGTACTTGGACCACTGTCCCCTCTTGGCGTAGCTTCCACTTATCACACCAATACAAAGATTGGTGGAAATAAACTTACCAATTAAAGGTTGAATGAATAGTGGGACGGTGGGCGATGAAATTCACCGAGGTAACTGATGTAGAGTCATCCTCAGGGTATTATGAAACGAAAAGTTCACAATTAACCTTCACAATTGGTTAATTGTGAAGTTTGCGTTTCATAATACCCTGAAGATGATCCTGAAATAGAATTGAACACTGCACATCCATCCTCATGGATAGCGTTAAGTTGTCGCGAGAATATCTCGTGCACTTAAATTGGATAAAAACTCGCCTCCAATCCTTGTGGACTCGATAACTCAACAGGTAGAGCGGCGGACCGGTATCCCGAAGGTGCGAGTTCAAATCACGCTCGAGTCAACTTTTTCAGTTGACTTCAGCAGTGTAGGTTAATTGTGAAGTTTTCGTTTCGTAACTGATGTAGGTCTGACCACTTGTCGAACAAGTGAACTAATGATGTTCGTTGCGCCACACCCGTACCTTAAGTTATCATCCTCGATCTATGCTTGCAACCAGGGCAATACGCAGTTCTCTTGTAAACCTCAGTTATTTCATAACGGCATGGATAAGAAAATTCGCTGCATGTAACGTGCATGCCATTTGCGAACACCATTTAACAAAACTTGTGTGGTAACAAGTTGCGTTAAAAATAATCGTAGTTCATGAACGCTTGCGGCGACAAAACAGCCTGGTCTTAAGGTGAATCTCCACTAGGCGGAAAATGTTGCGCGATTCAACTTTTTCCGCATAGATTAACAAGTATATTCAATCAGAACTATTCTACGCATGTGACAGTGCGAAGAAAATCGAGTCGGGCAACATTTTCCGCTAAGTGGAGATTCACCTTTAAGGCTGTTTACACGTGCCATTTTGTACCTTCCGATTGACATCTTGGAATATGTGTTCAACTGACGAGAGCGTCGAGGACAAACTACATCGAATCATAAGTGGATATCTTCCTGCAGAGACTGTCATGAATTTATTACATACACTAGGATGACAATCGCAACGTGCAAAATCGCACGTGTAAACGGCCCTTAAAGTTTACTAGCGTGCGCTGCAGACCGTCTAACCAGCGTTTTGACGGTATACGGTGCAAGCAACAGTTTAGCCCTAAAGCAGCCAGGTCGTTAACACCATAATTGTTTGGAATGTATGTGAGTGTCTGTATACACTCACAAAACGTTACGCAGCATCCCTGAGTCAGGAGTCGTACACAGTTATTCGAAAATAACGTCATTTCAAGGGACGCATTTGGAACTCATTTGGGATAAAAAGTGAGAAAAATATCGAAACGTTATGTTGACGAGTCAGGCCAATTTTGGTACGACGTTCTTATTCTCTCAAAATTTACGAACTTTTTACAAAATCCCTGCATCAACAGGTTCCATTTGGTGAGGAGGGCGGAGCCGACACACCTGAAGTGGTATATCTGAATGGTTTTTTCGATTGTCGCAGATAATTGCGTTCTAT
Organism: Heliopora coerulea; assembly: GCA_030142905.1. NCBI lineage: Eukaryota > Metazoa > Cnidaria > Anthozoa > Scleralcyonacea > Helioporidae > Heliopora > Heliopora coerulea. The sequence goes on from JASJOG010000050.1 coordinate 976,805, forward strand.
AACCATCTTCAGATGATCGAGGGGTAGTTGGTTCGTCTTCTGGCGTCCAAATCTCATTTTACCTGGGACATTGTTCTCGATAAGGACACTCTAATCTTCGCCACAACCAAGCAATACATTGCATTCTTGATGGAAAGTGCACAATTTCAGCTGACGAATAACGCAGTCGGAAAATATTGAGATGGCACTTTGCATAGTGGGACGGAATGACCTTTGTAAGGTTTTGATCATAGAATTATTAGACAATGTTTAATAATTTTACGGTTTTGATGCAAGTGACCATGGGTAAGGTAAAGTGAGCCCGAAAAAGTACATCGGAAGTAACCACAAATTGCCACAAATCCACGAGTAAATTAGATCATCAGGTCGCATCTTAATTTCACTGAGAAATGTGCATACCTGAAATTTTCTTAGAATAGACCCTGTTATCAAATGTAAAAGTTGTGAAAACGGTATGTGCATGGGAAGCACGATAACGTCTTTTCGAAACCATTTTAATTGTGTACATTTGTTGTGATTTCTGGTTAGATGTCTAGTATTTTCGTAGAATGTTTCGTTACGAGCAGGGTTGTTAGATTGGCTTTTTTATGCCAAATTTTACGATATTGGCTTTTTCTTGGGGCAAGCTGGCATAAAAAAACCATTTGGCATATTGGCATGTTTTTTGGCTTTGCAAGAGGTCTTTTGAAGAAAATTGCAATAATTAAAATTAACGATTTCTAACATCATTTTTAGTGCAAAAATTCTACGGGAAAATATCAGCAACTTAAGGCTCTGCAAATTTCACGCGATAATTCGCATTAGAAATTTCCAAAGTTACAACGTTGTTAGTTCACGAAACCTTCTGATTTTTTTCCTAACTTACAGTAACCCTGCCGAATTTTTAAGACTGGGTTATGCAACTATTTTTGCAGCAACGGAGTTTCTTCTTACAAAACCAAGTAAAAATTCTGAGACATTCTTTTGCATGGGATTACAAGTTCAAACTGTCAAATCTTTGAGGCACGCCACGCATAGCCTGTGGCGCAGACTTCAGACGGGTAATAGCATGAAACTCCGAGTGGCAACAATGAACTTCTTCACTTCACTTGCGCTCTACCTGCTAGGTATCGAGCGCTCTCTAAAATAGTATATGCAAGGACTCGGCTGTAATCTGGAAAATTTTATATACAAACATTAGAAACCATGGAGAACAAAAATGCATTGAGGCGCTCGAAATAAAGTCATTCCGGCAAGATTAGAAACGATTGCAGTGGGAGAACGATTTGTACATGGGCTTCTAGATAAATACATATTACATCTAAATTTTAATTACTTTTTATAGCTTGTAAATGTTATCATTTTATTAGGTAGGTGTGCATATATAGGTCTGAAAAATTGCTGTTAAAACTTTTCCACTGAAGAAGCCTACATCGGCGAAACGCTTGGCCGTTATTTTTCGACTTCACCTCATATCTTACTGTGATGTGAAGGGCTTTCGCTCGAAACGACCATACCTTGTTCCCTCGTTTTTCGGCAGATTACTAACTTTTAATCTTTTCTCCAAAAAATTAACAGCCTGCTTAATTAAACAGTTACGCTTGACGTCATAGCCACCGAGCTGGTATTCTTAAACGAAAGAATTTTGTTCGCTTTCTTTTGTTTGGTACATGTGCAACAACATAGCCGCCACCCTCAGTTATTTGAACCTTTGTGTATTGAATGAAAACAGAGAATAACCTGGCTTTAAAATATCACCTTGCTATTGACAACTTGAGCGTCAGGTTCGCTTCTCACCCAAGTATTGGTGGCAAATTTGTCACAATGTGAGAACCGATGTGGTGGCTGTATCGACGAGAATTATGATCCACCTGAAAAAGCCTCTTTTACTCAGAATGAAATAGGCAAAATTACGTTAGCAATAACGCTGGAAAGAAAATTTTGAGATTTAAATGCTCCTCTACGAGTACATGAAACAGAGGTTATCATGGTTTTGAAAAACAAACAAACGGGTGTACCGATTGTTAACGAAAAAATCAAAACCGGAGAAGAGGGTCTTAAATCGGTGGAAGATTTTACATAAACATTGACAACTTTCATCAAGATTTTGTCACTAAACAGGAGCTGTTTTGCCAAATTGTGTGGTGTTTGGTGAAGGGGCTCTTGTTTTCAGCGTGCTTCTTGGTGTATTGAAATCGAATGAAGTACCCTTACTCGTGTTTCAACTATTAACCACGTCTCTCAGCTCTGAAGCGTTCTTTCGATTGAAGCTACGTGTAAACGGCTGTTTAATTTTACTTAACTTCCATTTCGATGCAAAGAAAATTATGGCTGCTATTATTTCTTAAAGCTATTCCTTAGTAATTTTTTACTGAAATGAAGGCCTTAACTTCCCAGTACACAAGATTAAGACACATGTACGCCAAAAACCCCACAAAAGCCGATACCGCGGACTAAACAGACTCTGCGATAAGCCATGATGTTTCGCCACATTAGCTACCTTGGCCAGGTTTCGGATTCGTCCTCATTTTATTGAAAAAAGATTAATCAGCCTTTAGCAACTATCGCAACAAATGAGATCACCGAAGTATTAATATACTGTACAACAAAGAATGTTAAGACTGAAAAAACAGACAAGAATCCTCACATATAAAATGGCTGTTTTCAATATTTTTACATTTTTTTTTTCGAATAAGCGATTGCAAATAATTAGTCTGTTATTCGAACGTATACACTGCAGAATTGGAGGAGAAAAGGAATTATGGTAAAGAAGCGAATCTACCACATGTTTTGAGGAATTACGTCACGTTAAAGGTGACCAAAACTAACCATTTTATAGATTATTCATCATTAACGAGCCACACTTTAAACTCGTGAAGTTTATAAGAAAATTGTAAACAAATGTTAAGTATTATCGACAACGTCACCTGTTCCTAATGTAGACTTCTCATGTTATTTTTAAGTTCTCTTTCTTGCAAAAGTGAGGCCGTATTGTCCGCAAACAAGCTAAGCCATATAAAACTTAGGAATCACTTAATTTCATAATTTGACTAATTTCTATGAAAGTTGTTCTTTAAAAAGCAATGCTGTAGTCTTGATGAAGTTGATCATTATAAACAGTTATATAGAAACAGTTAAAACGTACATCAACTGCACAAATGCAGTACAGATGAATATAGCTTTATTATATATTAAATAAAAGGAAGTTTACATGTAGATTGTACATTAACACAGAACTACCACTGACCAGTTGGGCACGTTCCAATAGCTTACTTCAGTTATTTAGAAACACGAACACCCAGAAATTGCAAGGCATCGTTGTATCCTTGTCCATAAATTCTATACAAGTCTTTCTTGGACGGAGGGAATAAAGCTTGAAATCCACGCTCTATGTTTTGGAAGTTTACACCAACATCCATATTTTTATTTATTTGTGCCTTGAACAACTTAAATGAGTTCTTATCATCAGGACATATGTCAAAACTTCCACTAAACGGCGAAACACGGATTGTTCTACCAGACTCAAACACAGGAAGGTTATCTGAAAATCCTCCATCTAACCACCTCTGTTAAAATGTTCGGGAAAAATACAGGAACGTTAACACATGAATGGTCACATGGATTAACTCTTTCCCGGCGGGACAAGATTCCTGTTGTTTTGTTACAAGTAATACCATGAAATGAGGTGTATTTGCTATTAAACCTCCCGCTCGATGAGGGTCATTCAGTAAAATTCCCGAGGGCCGAAGGCTAGAGGAAATTTTACTAAATGATCCAAATCAAGTGAGAGGTTTAATAGCTAATGCGCCGAAATTTCATGGAATTGCTTTGTCATATCATGTTTGCCAAAATTCAACTAATACTACCTCCAGTGACGGCAAACCGGGTCGTATTAGGACTAATACGACCGGGTTTGACGTCACCGGAGGTAGTATTAGTACAAATGAATTTTAATGAGGTAAATTAGTAATTAACGGTACCTGGAAAAACAAAAGAAATTGAGGTAAACATGATATTAATTTGGATAACGCTAGACGATTTTACTCGTTAAAGGGAGGGCTCCCACCGGGAAAGAGTTAATCAACATAAGAATGTTTAAGGCCTATAATTGTAAGTAATATAAAAGTAGAATCAAGTGTAGGTAATGTGTTATGTAGAATTTAAAAAAACGAGCATGAGTACTTTGTCGGATTTTAAACACGAAACGATAAAAAGAGAACCCGGTAATATTTTCATTCGCGAAGAAAATTTGAGAATTAATGTTTTCTAATTCTATATCCCAGATTTTGAGGAGGAAAGTCAATGTATTTTTATCATAGACATGGTTATGATTTTCCTTTGTATTTTCCTCATAAATTTTTAATGAGCATTGATAAGATGCGTTCTAAATGGACGAGATCATATGGCGGAACTGAGTTACACAAAAACAAACATTGTGACGATTCGGTAATATTAAGCGGGTGTTTCAAAACATTCCGATTTACTGGGAGTTATTTGAAGAAGGAAAGTGTGGACTGGATGATCGTTGGACGTTAGTCAAGCTCAAACGTTAGAAAAACGATTTCTGAGCCCGAGAACCCGCAACCTTCTGATGACCGGTGAGACACTCTAACCATTGAGCAACCGAGATTGAGAACGTGAGCAAAGGTTCAAGTTCAACAAGCAGCCACGATATGTAAGAGTATTGCACCGGTGAAGGTTGCGAGTTCGATCCCTGTCTGGAGATCAGAAACCGTTTTCCTGAGGTCTGAACTTGACGAACGTTCAACGATCATTATGAAGATGTCCACGTTCCTACGTGCAAAATACCAGTCTCATAAAACAACGGATTGTGACATGCCATTACGCCATTACCTTTACGTTTTCGTTGATGTTTAGGACATTGAATTAAAGAATACTCCACAACCTCAGACTTAATAAGAATCTTGTGTTAACTTGTCTCATGAAAAAATGTAGTTGCAAATGAAGCAATACAAATGTTACGTTGAAAAAATATAAACCATAATATCACAACCAATTAGCACCATGACTAGTTTCATTAAATTGCTCTTAATTATTTACAAAGTTACGAGGGAGGGGGGGGAGAACGGGCTTCTCGGGCTGTAAGAATCTAAAAAACCCAGAGTCAAACAGGCTCATAAGTTGATGAGTCCAACTTATATAAGTTGTTAGCAAAGGGTTGTCACAAATTCTTTAGTGACTCAAGGGCCAAAATGGTTGTCATCTAAAGGCCTTTTTAGCTGCGCTAGTCCATTGCTAGACATAGTTCTGTTGAAATTTAGTACAGGTGTATAGGTAGAGCTATTTATTCTAGTTTACATGATCAGGGCGTTTCACAGTTTTCTTGCACATTAAGAGAATCTAATGGGCGATACAACCGGTTGGCCTCGTTTTGTGTGTTAACTACAATAAATAAACGCTTTGTGGTATTTTCTTTTTTATGTAAAACTCTTAATGCCAGAACACCATGGAAAGACAGCCATAAGACCAACATCACCAGTGTTTTGGCATTTGCATTTTGCAGACGTCATAAGGGGAGCCAGCCATCATTAATCAACTTTTTCAATTGAACATACCAGTATATCCCATGAGTCTGAGACCCTTTGCTAGCTTTATATGATTTGTTACTATGGGTTCTTGACCCTTTTTCCATCATTTCTCTCATTGTTGGACTCAGACATGTCATCCTCACACACACAAACACACAGTCTCAAATAAACATGCTGAAGTAGGTTACAAGGTATGAATTATTAGGGTCAACTATCACCTATGCCTTTATGGATTCTTCATGCAGTTTCTTTTGGCCTTGTGGTAGCAATGAGGGGACAGGGTGGCAGTTTAAGATGTGCCCTTTCCTTATGCCACTGATACCACAGGTACTTGGCTTACTAGTAGAGTCTGAATATTTTGATTCTATTTGTGCACCAATATGAACAGAAAACCCACTGTTGCAAAGCTCAACAACACACTGTCACTCCAATATTACTGTATCAATGGTCACAGACAGCAGCTACAGTAACATGGATTCAGTGACATGTCAATGAGCATGTTTCATTATTTTTGTTTTTTAATTTTAAAGATTTTTTTTTATTTTCTAAGATTTTCTGTGCAAATTCTTCCACAAATTCTCCCTTAAAGTCTTCCTGTGTTGAAATTTACTCAAGTACATATCCTATATCCAGAGATTAAAATGACAATTGCCATGTTGATACCACAAACAAAAAAGTTATGACTAGAAATATACTGTTAAAGGTACATAAATACATTGTATGACCTCCACAAAAACCATCAAAGTATGTGTTTGGCATACAGTATATATGGTTCTGCTATTTGGCAATCAAATTCATAAGTATAATTCACAGACCTTTCTTCTATATGATGGGAATTTCAGACCACCATAGACTGGAATGTAACAACTTGCCAATAGTACCTTAAAACAAAAATAACAATTTGACCTGTTAAAAACATACAGTAAAAAGTGTTGATTTATTTTCTGGATAATGTTATTATTGTTTGGGGAATTAATTAACCAAATAACTTGAAGCTTTGTTTTCAAATGAAAAATTTATTTATCACTTAAAAAACATTGTCACAATGGTAGATGCAGTATATTAAATTGTGCTATAGCTCAGTTCAGTTATGTTTTTGTTTAAACGAGGCTTCCATGACGTCTCCAACAAAGTTTTGATGACATAAGCGGTCGGCTGTGAAATTTGATCTCACCCCGTTAACATGGCCAGATTTTTATGGCCTGTTGGTGACTGTGTTAACAGGGTTCCACTGTAGGTGTCACTAGGGGGCCCAGAGGGCTATGGGCTCCCCAAATGTAAATTTGGGGGCCTGACCCCCATTTCATACCAGCATATTGAATTTGTTGAACAATTACCAGCAAATTATTGCCTCCTTTTCACTTCTGGATCTCAGCAACATTTGTGTCTACAACCAAGTTCCTTTTTTTTTTTAGTGTGATATCAAACAAACAGTCGTTGCCATTCAATTGAAGTGATTTCTAAACTATAAAATGTCTGTTGTATAAATTGACTGCAGTTTTATTAACTACATGTAACTCTTATGTTTTCTATATTTAAAATTACTGAAATTAGTATGATAAATATCCTATTATTTTAACTGGTAATTGATTACAATACAAGGAATGCCACTATATAGGAGTGAAACATTAACATGTTAGTTTTCTTAATGGTGTCCAATTATTGCATAATTGCTCATGCTTCGCAATCAACCAGTCAACATTCAGTACTGTAATTAAAGTAACACAATTACAAGCTTCACAATTATCAGGGCTTTAAACTGGAAGAGATTCAAAGAGGAACTGGTAGCCAGTCACTTGCAGAATCCTGAACCAACAACTTATAATGTTATCTCTCAAAAAGCATTCCACTAAATCTTATCCGGCAGTTGTACTGAGAGGAACATCTCATTACAGTATTACAGTAATTATTAATACTGTATTTTCTGGGTGATTACCCATACAGCATATAACCTGCACACTCATTAAAAACTCATCATATTACCCACATCTTTAGAAAACCTGCAATGGCTAGCTAAGGTGAACTAATACAAGCAACAATTTTGGTGACATGTAATGGGACACTATTGTATTGCATGTACTATTGTTGCTTTTTTTACTATCTTCTGAAACAAGTCATCAATTGCACTGAATTTTCTTATATTGCAATGTTTCAATGGGTAGTAAGACATGTAACAATGGAATTCAACTTGATACACAACAATGTTGTGTTACCTGTTGATGAAAGAAGTTGCTTGTAGTAGTTCACCTTTACAAAATTTGTAAAAAGAGTTAAACAACCACAAGATTTTAAAAAAGTATGGTGGATGAAAACATTAAGATTACAAGTAGTTTTCATTGGAGAAAATGCAAGACTAAGTCATGCATGGGCAGTCTATTTTCATTGTGAAAGGAAGTTGGTGTTTTGTATTATATGTACATGTTCCAACTTATACTATATGAGTTATGATAGAATATAAGTCAGGGAGGACTGTTGCATTTACATGTTAATGGGTTGTACAGTAATTATATTGAAATGTCAATTTAATAACCTGTTGAAAGATGAAAATACTAGAACTCTTGGCCATGGCTGTAGCACCACACTGCTGAATCACATGTCTTGTGCAGTCCTTTTTGATGCACCTTGGTCTTAAAAATTCAATAGATTACCCCCATCACCACGTTACCCATGCTGATTATGTATTTTAGTAAAATTAACAGATAACCCATGGGTAATCACCTGGAAATATGGCAAATCTTTTCATGTACTGTAAGGCTGCAGATGAGAGATACATGTAAGCCAATCAGGAAAACAGCTGTTCATAGAAGCTGATTATTTTGAGGCTGATTAATCAAAATAATCAGTCAATTAATTATTACAGTATGTGCTGATTACTGCTAGGTTGGTGGCTTGCCAGTCCCTGAGCAGTTTTGTAGTGCTGCGGGCATTGTGGATTGGAAACATTTTGAAAATTTTATAGAAACGACTTGTGGTTAGTAACCTTATAAAGGTTTTGGTTGTTTAAACAATCCAAGACATCATGAAAATGTAATATCACTGGGCACAAATGACATTCAGATTAATGTTTGTCCATATTTTGCATTAATTATTGCTTTCAAGTAACAGAAAAAGGTTGTATGGAGTTCCTTCCCAGGACAATTTTTCTTTGTTCTGTGCATCTTTTGGTTTTACTTGTATAAACAGCAACTACGGTAGGTGCTTCCTTTTCATCACAGAAAACTTACAAGAAAAACAAGTGAAATCTTTGTAAAGGACAATTGTGATAGCATTATTAGTTTACATGTTTTTTTGTTTTTTTTTATAAGGAACCTTAATCTGGATTTGAGGCTGAGGTTCCTTATTTTTTTGGAGAGTTTGAGGCTCACAGTTACTTAAATTGTTCCTTATTTTTAAAAAGGTTTTCTCAATAATAAATGCTAAGAATTCCATTGTTGACATTGTTTTGACTTTATAGCTCGATTTTTGTATGAAAGTTATTTTCTGACGAAGTCTTCTGTTTATTTTTCTTTTTGAATCTTTAGTCATGGCAAAGAAAAAAACTTTCAGTTGACTTTACTGTTTCTTAGTTCCTTGGTATTCCTTGATTCTAGATCTCAACCTGAGCAGTTCCTTAAGAGTTCCTTAATCTTTTGGCAAATCTCAGCCTCAAGTTCCTTATACAGGTGTTCCTTATAAAAAAAAAAAAACGTGTATTGAAAGTAAAAACAATTCTGACTACTGTATTCCAAAATCATTACGTAAGTCAATACTCAAAGTCCAATTTTGGCAAAGTGTGATACAAAAAAAACATTATTAGCTTTACAGGTATAAGGTGCTACCCTGCTCCTTTTCTCCATAGAAATGTTCCCTGGCTCACGACATGTATTCTCATAATAACAGTAAAAACAGAGTTGTTTGTTTTGTTGGGACCACGTATACATACACATGAGAAAGCAAGGTTATTGGTGGCTTGACATTCATGAGATTGTTACTGTAGTCATCTCCATTCACAGTACAAACTCTCATGTGCTGATTATTATGCATTAACTGGCAATTACCATTTATTCTATATTGGCTGATTAATAAAATCACCTTTGCAGATGATTAGTTTCCAATTAATTGACTGTTTCTTGCAGCTTATCTGTACCTTCCTGACAAAGCAAGCCCCTCATTTGGTTCAAGGATCTGTTGGGATCATGTTAAGAATAGTTCCTCCAACAGTGTATTCGACTAGATCTTGGATTTCCAAAGAAAATTTACTGAATGAAATGGGGGGGGGGGGGGGAGGATAATTCTGAATATCAATATTTTTCATATTCAGAATAGGAGAAGGACTATTCTTAACATGATCCGATCTGTTGAAACTGCCTACCTAAATAATAAATTGCATTAAGAAAAATCAGGGTTATTGTATCAACTTACACTGTACAATACAAATAACTGTATATATATACAGTAAATACAGCTGTGGTTAATATGTGTGAGAGTACCTGTATAAGTTCATCCCTTGTGTCAAATTCCGATACGATCACATTATCAAACTGCGGAAAACTGGAAAGTGAAACATGAAGCTTTCGACTGGCTCGTTCATGAGCATCTTCCGGGAGGAGCTTGTTCAGCCCATCTTGAAGATGGTTCATTAAATCAAATGAAGGATTTAACGCTCCAAGAAACTGTTTTCGTACTTCGTTAACAAGGTCAACAGTAAATTGAACACCTCTTTCCACAGGAATTGAAGTTGTCAACACAGCTGCTACTAAAGAACCTGCAGAAGCGCCTCCAAAACACTGTATCCCATCCAGAAGTCTTTTCCCATGACGTTGAAGGCATGAAACAGCACCTAAATGATATATGCCTTGAAATCCGCAACCAGCAAATGATATATTCATGACTGATGTGATTCTCTCGCCGCATGAATGATGCTATTTATGTAGACCAAACACATTTCATGAAAAGATGGATCGTAACCTTCAAGAAAACTTGCAATATTGTACTTGCAGTATGTTGTGCACATTGAATAATAATTTTACAGTTGTGCAGGATTGCAGAAAACGTAAGGAATACTGGGCAAATTAGGGATTGTTGGGGATATTGGAGATTAATTTGGTTGTGTCCAGCGGGCGCTTGAAAGCAACCAGGTACTTCGGGACCAGTCAACTACAGTACGGTATTGGTAGTTTTATTTTTCGGGGAATATGACATTATTTCACTTTGGGAACTGTGTAGCCTTAGCTTATTTTCCTTATTTCATTCTGTACAAGTGTTCTGGATTGTGAGTGTGATCATTTGCTTCTGTTTTATTTAGTTTCCAGTCTTTAGTTATTAAATAGATAGCTCTTTAAAGGTGGTGATGTTGTTTGTCTTTTTTATGTAGATCTGAATACAGTGCATTCTGGAGATGTGTCCAAGCGGCTTGTACTTACTTGGTCACCCAACTTTGCAAGGTGTACATTTGCTTACTTTACTTACTATGTATATTCTATGCCATTGTTCATTAATTTTGCTTCACTGGATCAATTTAAGTATCATTGCCCCACAGATGGGGCGGTGGATATTTTAATAAGAATTATGTTAAGAGTACTTCTTCCTGTTTTGTAAAAACAATTCTATCAGCAACATGAAAATTAGTTTGAGTAATGCTTTCAGATGAAACTTGATACAGTATGCATTACAAGTAGTGGCAGTGATACTGTAGCTCTAAAGGATGGAGGTGGGATACACCTAGAAGGCCAATTCCTTCTCCACACTGAAATACATGGCTGGTATTTCAGATTTGTAACATTTTTGCATGCAAACAATTGTTGATACTGTAAGTTAATGAGAAAGATATTTGGATTGGGCTCACCAACCTGGAAGCACTGTCTAGTGATGAATATAAAAGCCTAGCATAGAACTCAGAGGAATGCCATCATTAAATGCAAACAAACATACACATAAATATAAATATTATGTGTATGTTTGTTTGCTTTTAATGATGTTGTTATAAATACATGTATATATAATATTACATAATAATGATGCCATTCCTCTGAGTTCTATACTGGGCTCTTATATTCATCACTAATAAGAAAGATGTTTTCAGGCCAGAAATATTGTATGAATGACATTTTCCTGACAATTCCCAGCCTTTAGTGGATTAAAAATAAATACATGTAGAAAAAGGGCCTGTAAATACATGTACACTCTATGTATAGAGTTACAAACAAAAGAAGTGTGTGGACATAAATAGGTGTCATTACATATGTTGATGGATTAATGTGTGGAAAAAGTAGAGAAACTATCAACACTTTCAATAGTTCAGAAAACCACAGTCTGATCTTATGATAATTACAATGTACTGTAGTAAGAGTTCAACTTATTTTGTACTTCTGCACTGTTGTTATGGTCAAGCAACAAAGCTTTCATGTTTAAGACATTCATCCAGCTTTTCATGGTCTTCTTATGGCCTATTAATGAACCAAAGTAATGCTAAATGTTACTCTCACTTGCCAAACTGGGACAGTAATGAATTACAAAAAATGCATGAGAGAGCATTTTTCAATAATTCTTCTTTTGAACATGATGCTTTAGCCCATAAGATAGGTTATTCATTAGTATATAGGCATCTTCAAGATATGCTACTTACAGTACTGTCTTCAAGGCTATGTATTTGAAAAAGCTCAAAGGTGTTAACAAATTAGTATTGCCTCCAGTTAGAACTATGTGGTATTTCAGATGAGTTAAAATCATTAGAGATGCACTGGAACCAAATTTAAAAGTTCTGGCCAGAACTGGAACTGCCCAGAACTGAAAAAAGTTACAGCAGGACTAACTGGCTGGAACTGGAACCAAAAATAGTATCTTTTTAATTGAACCACAAAGCAGATGATATAAGACCATAAGTTAAAAATATCTTGTGTGTTCAGTAATTTTGACATTGTAGAGCTTGTGGAATAGATAATTTAATGACATCACATCTACAATTTATTTTTAAATGTTGTGTTTGTGTAAACCATAAAATCTATTTTAAAAATAGGACTACTATTATTATTACTATGAACTACTTTTCTTATTACTATTTTATTAGAGAATTCTGGTTCTGGCCAAACATTTTTCATGAGTTCCAGTCAGAACCAGAACTTAGGAAAATCAGAGTTCCAGCTGGAACTAACTGGCCAGAACCAAGTTCCAGTGCATCTCTAAAAATTATTGATCAATATCAAAGTATTTATTAGAAACTATAAGACAGTTCAAGGTATTTCATCTTTTAGTTAATATTTTCATGTATCATTGTTTTTCTATTACATTATAATTATCATGTTCAGAACATGTAATACATATGACATGCTTAATATATTATTTTATAGTCTTATATGGCAATTATAGTTATAATAATTAGGGGATTAATTTTTGTTTATATTTACTTTATGGTTGTTATTTAATTTTTTGGCACATTAGCATTGTACTTTGCTTGTGACATAACTATCTTTAGTTAGTACCAAAGATTAAATGAATTTAAAAAAAAAGAAGAAAATTTTGCTAAGAGATTACCTGTGCCAGAAAATAATTTGTACTCAAATTGCCAGACAGGGCCCTTCAGTGCATTCCCTGAAAAAGCATGTTGTTTGAAACTGAGGTGTTTTGCAAGTTATACGGTATGTCTCTTTATTAATTTGATGATTTGCAGAAATTTAAAACCATTTTTGAAGGACTGTACTTATTAAAAGCATACAATCAGGTACAGGGTCAGGGTTCAAATTAGAAATCCAAAGTGCATTTGCAAAATACTTCATTTGCATTTAAGCATATTTATCGCTCAAGGGCATTTGTAAATGTTGCTTTCAAAAGCAGTAAGCCTTCTATGTACTTGACAGAATTTGCTCTTAATTTGAAAGAACTTAAATGAATGTCAAAACCATAAAAACCAAGATCAGAGTTTTGCATGCCCACTTCTGAAATTCTAAGTTTGATGACATGAAATACATCTTTAGCTAATCATGTCTAACTGACCTCATGGTGTCAATTTTACCACGTCTAGTGGATCTCACAATCTCAATTTCAAGCCAGATAATATGAAAAAGGAAAAGTGCAGGCTGTAAGAATGTCATTAGGGATTTGCTGAATTGTTGAAATTAATTGTTTAACGTTGAACTGACTTAGCAGGCAGTTGCAGACAATTGACAAACAAGATGCACATTCAGAAAACATCCATTTGCAAATTGACTGTGCTTTTGCAAAATGTAAATTTGCATTCACAAACTGTGAATTATGAGCTGCTAATTTGAACCCTGAGGGTGTATACAGTATATATCTTAATCTTTCCTCAAGAAAACCTTTAAAACTTAGTCCCTCACCTCACTTTTGTACAGTTCCAGCTGCTAGATATTGACCACTTACTGAGTCCTAAAATTTTCTTGAATGTTTTGCTATTGTTCTCAAGATAGCACAATATTATGAGAGGCTATTACTGTAGGTGTAAAAACATTTTGGCAATAACCAGTAACATCCTCAGAGTATTATGAAATGAAAACTTCACAATTAACCTAAATTAACCACTCAATTCAACATTTTCCAGTTGACTTTGGCAGTGTAGGTTAATTGTGAAGTTTTCATTAACCAGCAATATTGTACTGTAGTCAAATCTAAAGCTGTTAAATATTACTTGTACAGAGAGCTTTTGGTGCTATGTTGCTTTGACTGTCTATCTGACATTGGCTCAAAGACAAAACAAAAACAACAAACAAAACAAAAACTAGATACCATGTTATGTGGCATTACTTTGAAAGAGAAAAATCTATGAACAGTATTAAACCACCAGTAAATTTCTTAATCTATCTACTGTATAATTATGATACAAAAAGTGGACAGTACTTAATTGTTTCTGTTTGATTTCACTTTGCTTTTCATAACAAAATTCATTTCCCATTTGAGTTCACTGTTCTGGTACAAAATCCTGTCTCTACAAAGTAACTGTACTATGTATACTGGGTGGAAGGAGATTTCATTTCCACATGAAATAAACAGCTGGTAAGACTGAAACAAAAAGTAAATGCATGCTACAGAATTATGGTGTACCTTTTTATTTACTTTCTCAAGGCTCAATTTTTTTCCCATCCAAAGCCAAAAATGGCCGAGGTAATCAATTTTAATCTGCTTATGGCTATCCAAGGCTTTTTTCTTTTTTACCAAGGCCAAATATTTGGCTGTTTATACTGAATAAACAATTTTAAAATATTCATTTAGAGGACCAATGTATACACAGGAGATTTGGTTGGTTTGTGTTTTAGCATACTTGCCTTCACAATGTTCATTTGTACAGCCAATGATTTTACATAGTACTGTACTGTACAGCACAAAGTTTGACATTATGTATCCTGATTAATGCTATGTGGCCCTAAACAACATTAGGGGGTTTGCCTGTGCTACAATTCAATCATCTTTGCTGTATATTTGAGCCAGTTGCAATTCCAGCTTTTTTACAGTTGTTACCTTAAATTGCTGTTCTGCTACCACTTTTTCTAGGATATTTATCAGCTTTGCACTCAGTTTGCAAGCTGTTTATTCCTTAAAATTGACTGTGCTAGTAGTGGCTGTTTCATCAAAAGAATTTGCATTATTAGTTGGTTTATTAGAAGGTGTATGTTGCTTCACTCCAGTGATAAATAGTGCTCTCTGCATCCTTGTAAAATAGTGAAGATGGTTGATTGTACTGCAGAACCTTGAACACTTGAGTCTGCACACAAATGTTAACCAATTTTGGTAGAGTATGCATGCAACCAATTGATCTGAAGTATGTTTGAAACACACTGCACATTACTGTACAATCAAAACATGTCAAATCTATAATGATTTTAGAGTGAGAATGAAAAAGGTTTATACAAGTAACTAGTTGCACATTGTCAGGAAACCTTACTGTAAATAAAGCAAATTTAGCCAGAAATGTAGGCACTTAGCATTAAACATGTGTGCATTCCTGAAATACCCATCTGGGCCAAGAGTGACCTTGGATTTTAAGCACAATTTCATTTTATCCACAGTAATTTTCCCTTTATCAGAGGCCATGGCCATAATAATATTTGAGCCCTGTTGCTGTTTTGGCCATGTACAGTAAATGAGGAAGTCATTAAAAATTCTCTCTTGTTAATTAGAATTGGAGTAAATACGGCAACATCATTGTTCCATGCCATTTTTACTTCTTTTTTTTTCTCTTAAAGATGCTAGTCCTTGCAACATTCTTTCCTGCATCAGAGACAACAGCAGATTCATTAGACATTGCTGCTGTAAGTACAAGTATCTGACACAAATTATTAAAACTGTGGTCTTCATAAGCTTGTAAAAGATACATAAATGTGGTCAGCACTATGTCTGACAAAATGTTTTCTAAAATACAGAATTTACACATTTTGAGTAGGGTTCTTCAGCAATTCGGTTCCAGTTGCTTGGCAGTTTTGTGCTGGAACTGTTACATGTATGGATAGCAAAGGATACAGAAGTGTGTCTTGGTTGGTAGAGATACATGTACTGTATAATCTGTAGCCTTGGTCTAGTTTCATTTTTAGTCATGCTGTACTATAATTTTTCAGCAACAACTTACATTTGCATCTCCATTTGGCAGGAGTAGAGTGCCAACTGTTGTAACCGTTGAATTACACTGTAAGTGAATTTTTGATTAGTGTCCCCGTAAAAGTCTCTCAGCACTATCAGCTAGCAGATACTGTTCCCCCCAGACATTACCTCCAAGCAGATACTGTCTCCCCGGACATCATCTTCTAATCAGTGGTGTCCCACCTCACGGATTCTGTCCCCCTCCAAAAATTGAAAACTAGTGCGGTAGCTTTCAGCTTTTACTTACAGTGTTTCGTTTAGCGATAGGTTAAATCTAGCAAGTTTAGCAAGTTTAAGCGATAGGTTAAATCTTATAACCCATAATTCATAAATGGATATAATTTTTAATAGCAACTCCCAGCGCAGTTTTCGTGTTCGGTTTCTGACAATAACAGGTATGAGTTAGTAAAACTACAATCGGCAGCGGGGTTCCAGATATTCCCGCAACTCCCAACAGTTTCATTAAGTAACAAAGCACCGGTTTTCGTGTTTGTTTTTTGACAATAACAATAACTGGTATTACCGGAGACCGAATACTACCGGATAGCTGAACCTCACCGGACATCAGAACCAGGTATCTGGATCTGGCAAATCTTTGTTTCCGACCTGCGCACGTCTGGGCATCGGTGGGTCAACGGTTCTAGTGACAGACAGGTCGTCAAAAGTGACTTGTTTGACCTCAGTCTGGAGCTCAAAACCATTTTCTTAGGATTTGAGCAAAACAGATCTTTACGTATTGTCTATTATAACTCCAGGCTCGCGCTTCTTTAACAATACTGTGAAGTATTGATTTAGAACTCGAATTTATTTCTACAACAGTTGGTGACACTTTTTAAAGAGCAATTCACTCTGGACGCGTAACGCGTTGCGGTAATTTGGATGCATCTATAAGGGGTGGTGAAACGGCCGTGGGAAAGTACGCCAACTTGTGATACAGGAACTGGTAATCGATTATCGCTTGTCTCCTTGGCTGTCAACATGGGTTGTTTCCACTTTGTACATTGATTGTTGTTGCTTAGATATCCCCCTTCTGGTTTCCCTCTTCTGGTTGCTATTTACTGTATACTTTGCGCCCAGAAATTTTACGATAAATTAAATCTGTTTTGTGATCAGAACGTGTTTCAGTTTTCCTTGCTCTCTCGAAAAAAGCATGGTTGTGAATTTCGATATGTAGTTACACGTATTGATTGTGTCGTTGGCTCTGTTTCTGCAAGTATGTATGAAGTTTTACTTATGCTGCTCCCAATTAATCGATTATTTTTTGGCAATCGATTATTCTTAAAAATAATCGGATCATCGACAACAACCACGCACAGCACGATATTCATCTGAAGTTTCTTTCTGGAATTAAAAAAAATGCGAAGAGATAGCATTCTCGCACTCTCATTGCAGTCAATTGTGGTCTCGAAGAAACGTTTAAGCCGGCCGTAGTTGATGCACTGTTATTTTTAAACAAAAACAATATGTAGACAGTCAAAGTGCATATTTCTTTATTTAGCCTATTTCTCTGTGTTTATATAATTATATTACATACGTTTTTTTCTTGAGTTTTTCTACTGGAAAATTTCGAAACTTTAAAAACATTACAACACACCCCTTTCTTTAAGGGACAAACCACTGTGCACGTGTCATGATTTAATTTATTCAATACGATTAATCGATATTAATCGATTGTTGACAGCGATTAATCGATTACGGATATGAACTGAAGGGAGCAGCACTACGTTTTACTGACCTTATCCAATAAGAGTCTTCGTCTTATTTTACGGTACACGAAGATATTTCAACTAGCACGGTCTCCTACAGTTCTATATAACGTAATTGTCATTTTCATTTGCTAAACTCTACTTTTGATGGCCCGTTTCGCTTTTACGCATTCGAGTTTTTTTTTGCCAGTTGCTGGATTGATTAAAACTTGTTATATGTCAAGGTGTCCACGCTGCCGTGTCATGCAAATTTTCACAAGCAAAATGTCGATTTTTCTATCGCCAAGTAGGTAAAAGTAAAATGGAAATCATTTTTATTATGAAACAGTCATCATTTTACCATTTCGAAATGTGTCCGAGTAGCATAATAGCTGTTGTTTACAAACATGCTGAAGAGTTCGGCTTTCCCAACGAACTCGTTAATGAATATTACTGTCGCAGATGAAACCTGTTTAATCGTACTTTGATACTTAACCATCGATATCGTACATCTATTTTTTATAACAGAGAGATTTCTTTTCGCTCAAATAAAAAATTATAATAGAAACGGTTAACTTGCTAACGACGTCACAACAGCTCAGCTTGATGTGATGGATTGTTATAATACTTTCTTAGAGTATGTAAACTGCACCCGAAATATCAATTGTTGTTGAATTTTTGATCAAACCACACTCGCGCGAGACTGCTTCCGCATTACTCGTCAATCATCACTTTATGATACCGTCTCACTGTGCATAAAAGAAACGCCCTTGCGATAGCCGTATCTTGTAGCGCTTGAAAAACAGCCCAGCATTGTTTATGTAGCACCAGGGCACACTAAAACACAGGCGTGGAAACGAGCGCTTTAATTGCCTTGATCTATGTATGATGCATTGAAGCACTGGCACTAGCTCGCTGGTGACCCAAAAACCAAAGAAAAATAGTCAAACAATGGCAAAGGTAAATAAAACAACGCTTTCTAGAAAACATGGCAATTTAGGAGGTGAATACTTATCGTACTTAAATTATATGAGCAGTTTAGTAATAAGCATTATTTAAAGTCGGATTTCCACACTAAATTTTGGGAAAAGCCAAACAGAGCGGAAACAAAGAATAAAATTGTACAGCCAATGGCTTAATATTTACGTCCCTTTGCAGTCTGTACTATTGTATTATGAGCGCATCAACTTCACATCACGCTCACGAGTGCTCTAGGTCAGGCATATCAAATTGAAAAGTGCCTATGGGCCACATTGCCAATACATATTGTCATAGGGGCCGCATCATTTTGATTCAGTGACATTATGTATTACCATTACAGTTGCCATGTTTAATCAGAAGAATAAAAATCAAATAATTACACCACAGTAATGTTTATTCAGTGTTTATTCATTGTCGAGGGCCGCATTTGACTTTATGAAGGACCACATGGGGCCCGCGGGCCACATGTTTGACATGACTGCTATTGGTGACCAAAAGTTAATTTGAATTTATCGACTCCTTCGAAATTTAAATGGCTTTTCATCGTATACAGTCTGGAAAACAGCTTTCGCCGGCTTTTCTTAATATTTTGAGATTTCAATACCCTGCTTTGATTCAGTGTTTGGAACCGACTTCTCTCTTCCCTGTAAGTAACAAGCCAAACTGCTGGAGTAACTGTAGAGGTCACAAACTATTCCTATTAAGTATACGTGTCGCTTAACTATTAAGTTGAAACCTTTTTAAAATTCAATTCGCTTTCCATTTCGAAAAGATCAGCAATACTAATTATTGAATAAAAGGCGTTCTCTGACCTGAGATTTTTATTCACGAGCTTCGACTACCTGAACTGTAGCTTTCGATTGGTGAAAAAGGGGAGTGACAACGAGAATATATGTATACATGAAGTGACGTAATAAAGCTAAAATTAACTATTATCCAATTTTAATACGTGCGTGAAGCTAATTGACAAGCTAAGTGCTAAATTGTTTACGTAGAAGGATAGTATATTGTTGCGGCAATGACTTCGAATTGTTGTCGGCTTGGTCGGTCGCGGCTGTAGGTCAGGACTCTAATGTTTTTCTTATACGGTTGCGTCCTTTGTCAATTATTTTTGCGTTATTAAAGTCAATGTTGTGTGAGTTGTTCCAAGCATGAGTAGCAATGTTGGAGTTCTTTGCGAAGTTTTTTAGATTTTTTAAATGTTCCTTCTTCCTTGTTTTGAATGATTGATCTGTTTCCCCAACGTAGCTCCGTGAACAATCAGCGTAGGGTATTCGGTAAACTGCATCAGTTTCTTCCTTGGGAGGGACTCTGTATTTGGATGATGGGAATTCTTGTTGAAGTGTTTTAACGGGTTTGTTGGTGACTAAGATACCATAGTTCCGTAGTGTTCTAGTTAGAGGTTCGGTGATGCCAGATATGTGGGGTAGCGTAGCAAAGCCTTGTACTGAGTTAGTTGGGTCGACCCAGTCAAAAAACATCCTGACTAGTTCTTCAGGTGTCGGCACGGGATTCGAAGTTTTTGAGGTTTGGATTGTGGCTATGACCTTTCTTGGATAACCATTAGCTTCTGATGTGTCCGTTACATGTTTCAGTTAGGACTTTATTTTTGTCTTCAGGTGTAGTTGGAATGGTCACGGCTCGTTGGATTAGTGTCTTAATAGTGCTGAACTTGTGTTTCTTGTCATGATGTGAAGCTTTATTACGTCACTTCTTATTAGCTTTATTACGTCACTTCATGTATATATATTCTCGTTGTCACTCCCCTTTTTTACCAGTCGAAGGCTACAGTTCAGGTAGTCGAAAGCTCGTCAATAAAAATCTCAGGTCAGAGAACGCCTTGTATTCAATTATGTCTCTTCCTGGCCGCGCTTCATCTATATTTTTAAATACTAATTATACACGACCCTATTTTCTATTATATTTGGAGCGCATCATCTTATATGAATGCACTCGGTGACCAAAAGTTGTTATGAAATAGTCCGTCTCTTGGAAATTTAACAGGCTTTTCAACGTATACTATTTGTAGATCGCCTTTTGCAGGCTTTCTATGATATTTTGAGATTTCTATACCCTGCTTTGATAACGTTTATGAGTGCACCCGATGACTAAACGTTCATTTGAATTTATCGATCTCCTTGAAGTGAACAGGCTTTTCAACGTGTTCTTTCATGCAGGAGATCGGTTATTAATGGTTTTTTGTTATATCTATAATTTTCATTACCTTTTGAGCCGGCTTTCTAAATCTACTCTCTCCCTCTTAGCGAACAACAGGAAGATCAGGTGGATGAATATAAATTTTTGCTGCCAAAATAAACTTATGACGTAAAGAGTTTTTCGGTGAAAGTATTCTTGTTTGACTATCTAGTTACGTTTTTATCATTTAACTCTCTTCGATAGCTTTTCTGAAAAGGAACTGGAGTGGAATGTAAAGCTAAAAAGCATAAACTGTTCGTCGAATGTTTTGTTCCAATTTCTGATTATACTTGGAGCGCATCAATGATATGTGGGAGTTCCCTACATCACACATAGATCAGAGCCTCATTGCCGTTTCAACGGCCGTGTTTAGTATACTGTGGTAGCACGTTTCACGCTGAACTCGTCTATTGGAACGAGATTAGTTTGAAGCCTGTTTTACATGATTGATGCAAACGCGATCACTCGGACAAGCAAATCTTCGTGCGAACTGGGATAAAAAAACAAACAAACAAACAAAAAAATACAAGTATAAGCACGAAACTGATGAACCTTTGTTTTGTCTTTTGTCTTGCTCGTATGCTTGTGCTTATGCTTTTGTACCCCATCAGGAATATTTTCTTTGTCTTGTCTTTTGTTTCGCTCTTGTGCTTGCGTTTCCTTCGCTAGTGTGAACAGGATAAATGCTTTATTACATTTCTTTATTCACTGCTGCCTATTCAGTTCGATTTAACTATTTTTGATAAGAGCTTTGTGTACGAAATGTATAAATAGACAATAAATACTCGACTAACTCCCAGCTGCTGCTTCGTATTATGCATACCACAATATATAAGTGGTTGCTACAAAAGATTTATATGTCATGTTTCTAATGCTACAATCAAATTACACCGGCTTTGCTAAATATGAACAGTACCATAGAAATAACATGGTGTTTGTCTATGGTTATCAGTTTAATCCTAACAAGAGCTCAGAAAAATTTTTTCTTGAGTGATATCTAATGTGCCGGATTAACGTTGATGAGGGGTTATGACGACCATCCCTTCTCAAAGACCACAAACGACCACATCTTCAATAACAGCCATGTGGAGACTTCGTCCATTCTTGCCAGATGGACTTTTTTTCTGAAATTTGCTCACGAATCCTTTGGTGGCCACAAAACTGACGTGAATGAAAAACTTATCGAAGGAGAATTCAGCGTAAATAATTAAAAGAGGAAAGCGTTCTCTTTGTATGACCCAGATCGGATCATTTTCGAAAGATGTCACTTCACTGACTTACAACTTGAATCCTGTCCACAACTCCGCGTATCTAGTCCAATGCAGTACCGCCTGTGCCATGCTTTGTATTTACTTGATAAGATGTATGATAATGCTGGTGAATCTACTGTACGTATCGAGAAAGTCGTTCACTGTTTTTCTCTGTCAATCCGTCGTTGACATATTCTCTGCTAGAAATACAATAACCTTTGACGTCACAAACTTTGGTGAGCATTTTAATTTGTCGGATAATCCAGTTTATCTCGAAAATTATTAGAGCAAGTCATACTGGCACATGAATTGGAAATGTTAAAAGAAACTTTCCTGTGCTAGAAAAGTTTACTTGAGCGGGATTCGAACTCCCATCATCAGTTTTCCTTAACGTTGCTCTACCAGTTGAGCTATCGAGTCAATTGGGTACACCATGCCCGTTTAATCCATTTCAACAGCACTTTTTTCGGTCCGGAAACGAGAAGATGCGGGTTCGAATTCCGCTCAAGTCAACTTTTTTTTAGTGGCATTTAATGAAAACAGTTCTCACTGTTTTCTGAGACGAAGTCGGAGAAAACATTCAAACTCGATGCGGTTTAGTCTCACTGTTTCTCCGAGAGGGCTAGTCATCAAGTGACTTGATTTATAAACCTGTGTTTTCATAAAGAGAACATTAACACATGTTATCGGAATATTCGAAAGAAAAAAAAGTGCTGAAAAATTCGGAAAACTTCAAGCTCAGACACATGGGACAGCATCGTCACATCACAAACACAATGGAACGAAAACAAGACGAATAATGATGAACTAATTTTACTTTATGTAGGAGTTCCTAAAATCGACCGTTGATGTTGCTGATTTATTTGGTCTGTATTTCACCATGACCAAAATTGCAGGAAAGGGAGAATTGAAAGTATTAGTGGCTGGTTTAGGTACAGTATTTTGTCTTCATGTATTAACGTCCCCTTTTGTATTAGGTAAGGAAGCAGTCCATGTTTTCGACATGGCAGAAATATTGCCGCTTGTAAAAATGTTAAATATATGATGTACATGTGGTACATTAAGCAGCAAGCAAATCTGAGAAAAGTCTTGTTTAAACTTCATATCTTTCATTAGTGTATTTTTTCTCTAGCATTCAACCACGTGTATACATACATACATACACACATACATACACACATACATACACACATACATACATACACGCATACATATACTACTTTACGTTCACCCAGAATACTTCGACCATACAAGGTTCACGTGATACACAAACCAACAGGTACTTTATGGAATGTTTTGACGAAGATGAAAGATCCGACAAAACTTGAATATAGAAAAGGAGTGGTTTATTGGGTAAAACGTGCAGAGTGCCCAATCACCTACATCGCAGAAACTGGCAGAAATCTGAAAGCCAGAATTAATGAGCAGAAAAGTTGCGCTGCATTGTACATAAAAGAAACAACATAGCTGTTGATCACATGAAAAGCAAACATGGGGTAGAATGGGAAAGTGCGACTTGTCTGGATTCTGCTACAAACTATCTAGAAAGATATTACCTTGATAGTTGTTACACGAATCTCGAAGAGAATGCCGCGAATAATCCGAGTATATTCAATTAAGATTTCTTAGAGTCCAGGAGCATTCACGCCATGAAATTCTACGCGGACAAACACGTTCACACGATGCTGACACAACATAAAAACGTTTTACCAACTGCCTTCATCCACGTCTCTGAAGATGGTTTCTGTTCAGGAAAACGAAACGTCTGACTGAAATTTAAGCAATAATCTGGATAAACGTAAAACAATATTGAGTATAAAATACAATACAATACATACACTCATACGTACACACATGTATATACATACACATATCTGTACGTATGCGTGTACGTATGTGTATGTGTATACGTACATACATGCACGCATACATAAATACATACATGCGTACGTACGTACATATACATATGCATATGCAAGTATACATTTAGATATGTATAGATATACATATGTTTATATATATATATATATATATATATATAGTCGAATGATTTATCGCCGATTCTAAAAGTGCTCAATATCGTGGAAGATAGAGCAAAATAGATAAAATGTTACCAAAGGATGTTCGTTGTTACTAATAGTTTCACGCCCGTAGACGATCTTCAGACAACTGCTGATCTGAAGATCGTCTACGGGCGTGAAACTAATAGTAACAACGAACATCCTTTGGTAACATTTTATCTATATATATATATATATATATATATATATATATATATATATTTATATATATGTATATATGTATATATATGTATATATGTATATATATATGTATATATGTATATATGTATGTATGTATATATATGTATATATGTATATATATGTATATATAATGTTAAGTTTTGGTAAATGTTTTTACAGGTTGGGCTACGGCAGAACTCATCATGACGAAACTGCTCCCATTGTGGGTTGGTGCTAGAGGTGTTGAATTTGATTGGAAGTACATGCAGATGAGCTTTGATGCAAACATTTCTTTGGTGCGTTTGAAACAATGTTTGGTCGTTGTTGTTATCATTGTCATCGTTGCTACTTTTGTTGTGTATCCTATATATGTTTGTGAGGTCACTCCGTTTCGAATTCTTGTCCTAAAAGGGCCTCAGGTGATCCTATCAGATTTTGATAATGTTTGGTCAAATTTTCTTTTACAGGGGTAAAAGTTAATTTTCAAGTTAAAGTTGTTTCGAAAATGATCTATTTTAATTTATAAAAGAACAGACATATTACGCATGCTGTAGTTTGACGTTTTTGTAAGGGCGGAGAGACCCGGCTGACCTGATTTTTATATCATATTATAGTAGAAAGATCAGATTAACGTCTCAGAAAAAGAGCCCACTTCGAACAATGGTAGCCCATAATCAAATGAACCGTGCTGGGTGTGTGAGATTCAGGCTAATCCGGCTTTGGGTTATTCTGGCGGATTTCAAGCCTTGATTTACATGCTACACAGACCAGTGAGCCAACGTGGCATGTGTATGATTTTACCTTATATGGCTTTCTCCCGTCAGCATCAACATAAGTGAATACTTTGTCTTCTATGAAATGTTGGATATTGTAGTGAAAACTTTTTTGCCACAGTTCTCGTTTTCGCATCAGCGAACGCCACTAATAGGTTGCTGCACCACTATTTACAGAAAATGCCTTCTTACTGATCCCTTTGTAGTGAGTCATCTACACATACTCGATAGTTTCGTTGTGTGGCAAAAACCAACTTACAACACACCATGATTTATGCATCTTGCATTATAAAGTTTTATTTCATGATTCAATCGTCACAAGAGATGAATGTCGTTCATATTATCCAGTTGTTCGCTCTGTGTCTTGACGTTACATTTACTGATAGCCAAGCTAATATCCTCGTATTTTAAATCGGACAAAGCACGCACTGCAATTTTTTCAAATGACTTCTAAAACGAATCCGTTAATACGCTAATTCGCGATTAAAGTTTCGAAATTAATGTTTTCTGAGCCACAAAAAATTTGAGGAGAAAAGAAACAGTGGTTTTGTCATATTTAAAGACACGACACGTTAATGATTTCCCTTTGTATTTTCCTCATGAATTCGTAATGATTTTAGAAGTTTTCGTTTCAGTTGAATTCGAAAGTTACTTTCCATATGTGTAACCAGCGCTATTCAACCAGGTATAATATCAAAGAAAGAAAACTGCTTGTTTTTCGTTAGGCCGTGTTAAAATATTAATTGTAAGTATAAGTTGATTACATACTACAAAGAATCATTAAAAATACAAATTAGGAAAGTTTCAATGTGTTATCAAAGTGAAATAGTCATTAGTTAAAACCCGAGTGAAAGATTCAAAAGATATACTGTAAAGATGTCTTTACAAATTGAATCATCAAGAGATCTCAAATTACGAATACTTCTTTCTTTTTAACATTTTTATTCCATATTTCAACAACAGTCTAGCTAAATGTCCTTTTCATTGAATTAGTTTTCGACTTGGACAAGTTAAACTCATATTATTATTGCTTTCTTCAATTGGTGTTCGGCAAGTGCACATGACTTGTACTATACAGTCGCTGATTTCCTGTGTTTTCAACAAAAACCATATTTTGCCTCATCTGTTTCTGAAGTTTGGCTTGCTTCTTGCTCCATACTGACCGTGACGTGTAATACAAATGACCTAATGAAATTTTTCCACACTATTTTTGATTAACTATGTATTGGGATGTCTCGCTGGTTACGATCTGATTTCGGTAGGCTTTCCTTCCCCACCCCAATTTTTACTCACGTACCGACCCCTCTCTTTTCGTACAAGTCCCCTTTAATCATAAAACAGTCTTGGACGAAATAGCTGAAACTTCTTCTTCAAAGTTTATATCTTTGTTGAGTTAGTTCACTTTTAACGTAAACGCATTCAATCTCGTTGACGAAGGCAAACCCTTTTCTGAGAACGCATGAACAACATTTAACACTGAACGAAGCACGAGAAGGAAGGAGCGTGTGGGGGATAACTCGGGAAAATATAGGGTAAAAATTGTACTTGTTCTTGTCTCTATCAGCTTCACAATTCAAAAGATTTTGACCAAAGTAGTAATCTTGTACCAGGTGTCCAATCAGAGCAATTATTATTGGAGATACCAACTTCGGAAAAGGAAAACTTTAAATTTAGAGTAATCACTAATGTCCTGACATGACATGTATTAGTTTCTAATACTATGATAACAGATTTTCAACAAACCGTGTGTAGAACCACTAGGGCTCTCTCTCACACGAATAAAGGTTAACGATATCAACATGAAAAAGGAGTTCTGCCAAACTTACTTCTGTCTGGGCATGGAGTTAGATGATTTAGATATCTTTGTCTAATCCTTCTTCGCCCAACCCGATGTGTTTGGGACATCTAAATGTCCTTTTCATGGTATCATGAAAACGTGGTATGAAAACCGTGCGACCCATACCAGACCAGTAACAAAACGCTTAACTTTAGGGTCTTTCTGTGGCTCAGTCGTGACAGAAACAGTAGTTGGTACTGGATACTTGATCACAGGTTCACAACAGAGGTTGTGAATTCGGCCGAGAGTCATTGGTCTTCCAAGAGTTTTCCGGTTCCCTGTTACCGAGAGAGTTTGAATAAGTATTAGGTAAAAAAAAAACAAAGAACAACCCAACAACATCAATATGAAAGGTCTGCAAACATAGGTGGTTTTGGCTTGGTAGTTAATATAATTCAATGTAAAGTTGATATAATCGGCTGCTAAAAGGTCCAGATGAAAAGCAAAGTCAAAATGTCAATACAGCGTACTAATTTGTACAGTGACCCAAAACCCAATAACCCTGGCGGTGAATTTCGAATATATTATGGTCGTGAATTAGGTATATTACAAGCTTATTTTTGGCATTTACGCACGATACTATTAAACAACGAGTATAAAAAAGACGAGTTTTAAGTGTACAATAATGAAGAGGAGGATATGAATCCTAAATTACCATTTTTTGTGACAGACCTTGTTTGGAATGCATCGGAAATTTTGATTTTACTATGCTGAAAAATTTGAGAATTTTGGAAAACTTGAGACAGTCGAATAATTTGGATCAATCTCTCACATCAGTGAAACCTTGATCCAACTTATTCCTCTATATGGCTTGGTAAACGAACTGTTTCCGACGAACAACTTAATGTTGGCGGTGAGTCGCAAAGTATTTGTCGTAATTCGGTGCAGCTCTCTTAGTACATTACAGACTATAGAAATAGACTTCTGGAAGGAATTGTGTGTCACAATGGAGTGAGCTTTTTTCCATATAATCCCTTATAATTAGTGATAATTTGACTGGCGTATTTTGTGTTGATTGACATTTAACATTCTTGCAATATCGTGCGGTCAATCACCGTTGTTTGATTAACTGTTTTGATATGTTCATGTTATATGTATTTTGTTCTTTAGATTCACCATATTGCTACTGCAACATTAGTTTGGTTGTGGACTCGACATGACCTTCAAAAATCGTTCCTTCCTGTCCTTGCCGTGCTGATGTTTTTGTGCTCATTTAAACCTTTAATTGTTGAGTAAGTATCCAATAAAAAAGACTAAAAATTTAGAAATTTTTGCCAGTCTGTCTATCTCTGTCTCTCTGCCTTTCTGTCTATCTCTTTGCCTGTCTATCTGTCTGTATGTATGTCTGCCAATTGTTTGTCTGCTCAACATAGCACATTCAATCCTTGGTGAATCCGAGTAAGTTGTTAATTTTTGTAGTCCTACGCATATGCGAGGAGCCACTGTTTCTATCGTGCAAGCATCCGATGATCATGAGGGGACAGTAATTGCCGTTCACATACGAGTAATTTACGAGTTTGTGCGGAATAATAACTTCAATTAGCAACCACCTGTGATTTGAAATTTTTGCCGATACCGTTACGAGTAAAAACTTTGAGAAATCTTTGCAAGTTTTATTTCGAAAACAGGTTTGGCAACTATCGCGAGTACCACCGCGGCTTTTCTGATGTACTAGTATGTGATTTTTTGGTGTTCTTCAAATGGCTAATGTCGCAGCACACTAAGAGATAGAAATATAACTAGGCTCGGCGTGGTACCAAATTCGAAAAAAGAAGTCTGGTGTTATTTCAGGAATAAACATTTTTATTTATCGGAGAGTAACACCAAGAGCGAATATGTAAATATCATCATTGCACTAAATTTTTTGCTCCGGTGTTAATGTCTGGTTCCCAGTGATGATTTTAAGGCGCGGAATGTGATTTCAACAGCCTTGATCAGTAAGTATTGAAAGTACTAAATGTGTTTAAAGTAGCACCATGTTTAAGGCCAAATAACCACACCAAATGTTGGGAGTGTTGGAAAATGTTAACGCTTTAAGATTAAAGAAGGTAAAATTTACTTTCTTCAGTTCTTCCGCTTAACGATGAAGTCTTAAGTACTAAATTCATTGCAAGTAGGGATAACTCTTTATTGAAACCTTATCATTTTCAGACCGGATTGTAATCAGAAATAACTGTTGTAAACTACTGGCGATTTGACTGGAATTTCAGTGACTTTAGTCGTTGCTGCAATTTGCATTCAATGTTTGCAGCCATTTTATCAACGACTTAAACCAGTAAGCAATGGTCGTCTTTCATTTGTAATTTATTCCCTTGTTTGACTAGCCTGTTTTTCTTTTTTTGTTCGAGAGTAAAAACATAATATCCCTACAACTACTATTCAACAGAGAAACAATTTGAAAGTACTTCAATTAAGTAATTTGTGGAGTTACTTGGTAATTCGGCTAGATAGGAGATTTGTTTTGCCTTGCAACTGTCATTTGAAGTTAGTTAAACTATGTAAAACGTAAAAGTATCACACGAAAACTGGACAGTGAAAACCTTGAAACTTTTTGTAAAAGCTGTGAAAAGTTATTTCGGCAAAGTTAATTTGTAAGTAACCAAACTGATTAGACAGGAAAGAAACAATTCAATCATGATGAACATTTATAGATGAAGCGCGGCCAGGAAGAGACATAACTGAATACAAGGCGTTCTCTGACCTGAGATTTTTACTGACGAGCTTTCGACTACGCGAACTGTAGCCTTCGACTGGTGAAAAAGGGAAGTGACAACGAGAATATGTATACATGAAGTGACGTAATAAAACTAAAATTAACTATTATCCAATATTTTAATACGTGCGTGAAGCTAATTAACAAACTAAGTGCTAAATTGTTTACGTAGAAGGATAGTATATTGTTGCGGCAATGGCTTTGAATTGTTGTCGGCTTGGTCGGTCGCGGCTGTAGGTCAGGACTCTAATGTTTTTCTTATACGGTTGCGTCCTTTGTCAATTATTTTTGCGTTATTAAAGTCAATGTTGAGTGAGTTGTTCCGAGCGTGAGTAGCGATGTTGAAGTTCTTTGTGAAGTTTCTCACATTCTTTAAATGCTCCTTCTTCCTTGTTTTGAATGATCGACCTGTTTCCCCAACGTAGCTCCATAAACAATCAGCGCAGGGTATTCGGTAAACTACATCAGTTTCTTCCTTGGGAGGGACTCTGTATTTGGATGATGGGAATTCTTGTTGAAGTGTTTTAACGGGTTTGTTGGTGACTAAGATAACATAGTTCCGTAGTGTTCTAGTTAGAGGTTCGGTGATGTCAGATATGTATTAAAATATTGGATAATAGTTAATTTTAGCTTTATTACGTCACTTCATGTATATATATTCTCGTTGTCACTCCCCTTTTTCACCACCCGAAGGCTACAGTTCAGGTAGTCGAAAGCTCATCGATAAAAATCTCAGGTCAGAGAACGCCTTGTATTCAATTCAATGATGAACATTGTTACAGCGGATTAAAATTTGGAAGATTTCTTACATTTTTAACTTGTAACTGTTTTGATAAAGTCTCTACTTTTTTTTGTATATTTGTTAATATTATTTTGTGCTTGCAAACTGTGATAATCCTTCATATTTCACAAGTGAGCGATGGATAATTTCAATCGGGTATTTTATACGACATTTAAGTCGTAATTCGATCCTGACCAACTTTGGGTCCGGTTGCCAACAAGCGAAGGTTGGGTTCGCACTCCTTTCGTACAGAACCGAGAAAGTTTACACGTAAATATACGCATACGGTACAACGTGCCCATTTATGTTTTCAAACGTTAATATCTGTCTGCTTTTGAGAAAGGTTGTTAATTCTACTATTCAGGCGTGGAAACAGGATTTCATAAAGGGCATATAAAAGTAGAATGCTGTGTCGAAAGTGTTAGACGACGTGTAAAAAGCCAAAATGTTTAAACTAATGGCAGAAGATCCTAATGTTTCGGGCAAAGCCTCTCCAACGCTGAGTTAAAGTATTAAGTGTGAAAGGGGGTGACCTTCGTCCCTGCCTGGATCTAAGTTGTTATCCGATCCCCACTCACTTCTGGTTTGGTAATTTTTTACACTGAGGTTGGGATGGCGTACCTCTAATACATCTAGATAAATGTAGAGCCTCAAGTTCCCTCCAAAAACTGCACTTCATTACTTAAATATTGGGAGAAAGATACGATATTTTGAGGGGGAAAATGCAATATACTTTTTGGGAAAAAAATTTCCCGCACCCGCCGGATGGGAGATAGCTCCTTTACCCTTCACCTTAATGGTATCTTTTTTTTAATGGTATCTTTGTACCTGGTTTCACTCATTTTCAAAACAAATTTAAGACTAATCTGTACCTTATTTGTTATCACAAATCTAATTGTTATCATGTACATGCTTTAGATTCCTTAGTTTCTTTGTTGGCATCTACTCGTGGAATTTATTACTCTTAAAGGCTGCTTTCACTTGCTGTGTCGGTGTCGTGGCTTTACAGATTTACCTGGGACTTACTACCACGAAACCAAATAGGTTATGAAACTTTGTGAAACGATAAATCAGAATATGTAAACTAACATACTATGCATGAATGTAAGTTTGTAAACGTTAAGCAAAAATATTTCTTGTCTCTATAAATGTTTTAATGCTGCGAAATCAGTTGCCTAGGGTGGAAATATAATGAAGACACTTACTCGGACGTTTTTGAGCGGACGAGGAGGGAAGCATTAAGGTTTGTACCCACAAACCAAATGCTGATACTTTCCCGTACAGACCGAACAAACGAGGTTAATGAGAAATTTATCATATGGTTTTTGGTTCGTGAGATATACATTTTAGAAATGCAGGAGCTTTGACATATCTTGAAATGATAGATGAACATTCGTCAAACTGTAACCTCAGAAAAACGATTTCTGAGCCCCAGAGGGGGATCGAACCCGCAACCTTCTGATGACCAGTGTGACGCTCTAACCATATAGCTACCAAGAATCAGATGGTAAGCTAAGGTGCAAGTTCGACAAATGTGCGTCCTAAGTGGAAGCCACTATATGTTAACTTAATAATGATATTAATGAGATATATCTCATTGATCGATTGGGGTTCGATCCCTGGCTGGGGCTCAGAAATCGTTTTTCTGAGGATAGAGTTGGACGAACGTTCATCTGTCATTTCAAAGTTTTTGATTCCTTCATCACTTTTAGCATTCTCTTTGATTTACGAGGAAGAGGCTTCGGTTTACTGGCTTGTTTTTACTTAAAACCTCGTTTCCCCCATTTTAATTTTTTTTCCATCTGTTTAATATCTACAATCCTAGCTAAAAATATTGGGATAACACTTAAAAATAGATACACTTTTCTCCACCACCCCCTTTCCCTCCTTCAATGTTGCGAGTTTTGTTAAAACTGAGAAAAATGAATTAATGACGTACTGATAAGGAGACATTGACTAGCCAATCAGAGCACTATTTGTAATATGAGAACTAGGCCATGAGGTTTGAGAGAGTGAATCCTTTTCTGTGTGAGACTGTGTTGTCACGTTTTGACCGCATTAAACAACCGTGAAAACTGTGACTGATTGTAAAGGACATCCACCTAGGAAGGCAGTTGTGGAAATTTACAATAGTTTTGGCCAATTTTTAGCTGTGTGTGTGACTCAGCCAGAATCATCTGACATGGTTACATGAAGCAACATTGATGGAGAGGGTAGGGTAAGTGGAACGAACGATATTCCCTCTTTCGTCTTTGTCACTGCTAGTTGGGAGTCATCTGCAACGCTGCCCCTGGTATTTTTGGCCAGGGTAGTCTGAATTCAGGGGTTCACTTTAAATAATTATTATTCCTCTCTTTTTCAATGATTTTTGTTTCCCTCATCATGCTTGTCATTTATTCATCGACCCACTAGAATTACAAGCGCAGAAGGCGAATGCGAGGACGTTAATTGATTGCATTTCTCTTTTAATATACCCATTACTGGTCTTCAGCATTTGATAATTGATTTACTGAGAGAAAGAAAGAGTGGCGCTTAGGAGAGAGACAGAGACAGACTGAGGGGAAAGAGATGACGAGTGAGAGACAGACGGACAGAGAGAGATGTAATTGAACACCATCTCTATTAACGTCTATTTCAGAATCATCCACTGGCTAACTCGGGGAGACTATTTCGTGAATTAACCTATACTGCTAAGTCAACTAGAAAAGCTAACTAGAGCGGGATTCGAACTCGCATCCGTAAGGATGTGCAGTACTTCGATGTTACGCTGAGGATGATTCTGAAATAGAGTCAAAACACCACACATCCTCATGGATATCGAGTGTTAAGTTGTCGGGAGAATCTCTCGTGCAATTAAAATGGATAAAACGAAGATGTTTCCAGTTGGGAATGACTTGATAGCTCAATTGGTAGAGCAGCGGTCCTGAATCCCGAGGATACAAGTTCGGATCCCGCTCTAGTCAACATTTCTAGTTGACAACGTCTAACCACAGGACATTTCTTGCTATAAAACAAAGCTGTTAACCCTTTAAGGGTCAAGCCTGGTTCACACTAGCGACATAAGCGCAAGGACAAGATCAATACGAAAACAAAGCATGACATCACATCTGGGACTTTCCAAGATAAAACAACAGGAATTTTTCTTTGTTTCGTCTTTTGTCAGGCCTGATTCACACGTGAGCATAAACATAAGCATAAGGACAGAACAAAAAGGCAAAGCAAAGGAATGAAGTCAACCCTGCGACATAAAGATCGTCATAAACATAAGTATAAGATGATAATCCAAGCATAAGCCAAGAGCCGAACAAAAGACGAAACAAAGAAAATTTCTTGTTGTTTTGTCTTCACAAGTCCCAGAGGAGATATCATGCTTTGTTTTCGTATTGATCTTGTCCTTATGCTTGGACTATGATCTTACGCTTATGCTCACGACGATCCTTATGTCGCAGGCTTGACTTCATTCCTTTGTTTTGCCTTTTGTTTTAACCTTATGCTTATGCTTATGTTCAAGTGTGAACCAGGCTTCAGCGTCCTTTATACAGGACATCAAGAACACAAAGAACAATGAACAAAAGAAATCGAATTCAACCTTTGAAGAGTTAAGTTAAAGTTTTCATTCCCCGTAAGATTTTTTAGTTCATTTGCGTTCTTTGTTTGTTCCACGTTTAATTTGCTGTTCTCTGGTGCGCTGACCACCAGCTTTTAGTTTTTCAGACATTTCTCACTCCATCCCCCAAATAAAGACAGAGTTTACCTGGGACATTTATTCAGGTTAAGTGAGAAATATTAAAAATACGATGTATCAGGTCTCCGATGCCTCGAAAATCAAAAAGTGGACACAAGATATAAGCTTGATAGACCTTATCCACCTTTAAGCTTTAGGCGTGAAATGAAAAGTTGACTGAAATGTACATAAAACATGCGAGTGAGAAATGTGACAGAGTGCAGTTTTGTGGGATGCACGTGTATACCGCTCATCCAATGCGAACGCCGGAAACTCCACGTGTTGCGGTCGAGTGTAGTCTCTGGCTAATCGAAAACGACGCAGCCTTTTAATTTCTACATAGCTGTTTTATCTCGCAGTAAATGGATTTTGACGAAAAGTAGGTTTTGCTCTTACAGCTGAACAGAAAATGCATCTCCAAATGTATATGCAGACAGTAGTTTTCGGGCTAAAATTGTTAAATACGTCGTAAATTGTCATGTTGGGGTTAATCATTTTTAAAACGAACCTGAATCTGATTGTTTGCTTTCGAATCAACTCGGACATTTTCCCTCCAAAACTTGCCTGTCTGTATTTTAAACTTAGTGCACCGCGTGGCAGCCAATCAGGGTGGGTCATTTTACGAATGAACAGATGAGGAGCTCAGCCATAAAATAATGCGGAAAGTCAGTGAAATATATCATGCGGTAGAACAAGGAAAGCCAATCTTTTTGGCTAATAATGTGACAGCAATCGGCATAAATGAACTATGCTTGAACATGAACGCGGGTGAAGAAGAGGAGGAGGAGGAGGAGGAGGAAAAGAAGACGACGACAACGAATTAATACATTTTTATTACTGAATATTGCAAATAATTTACTAAGACATGACTATAACTAAATCATGGTAATACTCAGAATTACTAAAGTTAAAGGAGATATGAGAAACGAGGTCCAAATTGTAAATGTGCTACTACAGAGTTAAAAAAGGTGAAAGGGCATTCTCAGTCGAACTTGAGATGTCTTATGCAACGACTTAAATGCAAATTTTTAAACGAAGCTTAGATTTAGTGTGCCTTACAAATCCTTTTTGTGCATGTTCCACGCCTTAAACTTTCCGAGCAAAACAGACGTTAAGGCATACAGTCTGTTATAGAGCAAAGGAGATAAATTAAATAATATAATAATAAAAGTCGTCTAAAGACTGAAAATGCATAATTTGAAATGAATAGATATCGAAGGCCTTTCATGTTGTTTGTGTAATGCTACCTTTTTCAATTTTTAATCAATTTGTTGTGATAGACTCACGGTGTGACACGAGATTAACTAGTCCATATGCTGAAATATTATGCATTTTTACAACGCAGA
Organism: Heliopora coerulea; assembly: GCA_030142905.1. NCBI lineage: Eukaryota > Metazoa > Cnidaria > Anthozoa > Scleralcyonacea > Helioporidae > Heliopora > Heliopora coerulea. The sequence goes on from JASJOG010000050.1 coordinate 1,012,422, forward strand.
AGACTCACAACAATCCCACGTAGCCGCCCGTGAAAGAAACCGTAAATGAATGGATTTATTGCACTTCTGCAAAATAAAAGAATGATTGAAACTGCTTGAGCTCGTTCAGACAAATTACAATAACCTGAATTCTCACAAAAATATACAACAGATGCAGGTAAGCTACATCCTGTAAAAGTGACAATCACAACTAAAATTATGACAGACGCACGTATTTCTCTACTGTACTTGTTAACAGTCGGATCCTCTTGCTGTGACTCTGACACAATCTCTGGATTGATTCGCTGTGGGGTCCTCTTCCTTTTCCATACAACCCACGCTACAGCTCCACTGCAATAAACTACAGCCGTGCATGGAAGGCCCACAGAAAATAAAAGATACATAAGAGTTCCGGCAACTTCGTCCTTCAGATTATACGTACATAGATTTAGTCGAGGACGATAGATAGGTTTTACAAATAGAAGAGGAACGATTGAAAGTACAGCAGACATTATTGGCAAAGATGCTATGCCCCCGGTAACAACGGAACTCGTGAACCATCTCCGATGTTTCAAGGGAAACTTTAACATTAGGAATCGCTCAATTGCTAGTGTAGCAATAGAAAGGTGAGAGAAAACACCTATAAAGGTGAACAGTACCGTTGTAAAAGTACAAACAATTCTATTCTCGTACAAGTTTTCATCTGTTACCACATCAGCTAAATAGAATGGAGTGATGAGTCCAATGAGTAAGTCACTGATGTTAAGATTAAGCAGAAAAACATTTGTCTTCCTCCAAAGATGCCTCTTTTGGAACGCAGCGACTATAATCAGTGTATTTCCAAAAATTGTCACGGCTGCAATGACGGCCAGTATAATGCCACGAATGTAAAGCTCGACACCAGACTTACGTCTTAATCCTTCATAACTTCCATTATGTAGAAGTGAAGTGTTAAGGGCCAGGTTGACGTTGAAGGACATTTTATAACTTCAGCTTGACTTTTTTTCACTTCACATTTGACACTCTTGTCAAAAAGACGAATAATTCATGTTGACATGCAGCTGTGGAAGCACTGAAAAGGCAATTAACAGAAAAGTCACCCGCGGCACCTATAAAGGTTTTGACCGCTCGCACATCCTCTCACGCAAGCCGGAAATTCGATTACGAAAGCCGATTAAGTGCTCTTAAAGAACTACTTAAAAAAAATGAGAGGCCGTCCTGTATTGGAATATGCAGACACGAGGCTAAAGGCTAGTTTCCACTGGGTATAAAAACCTAAAAAGTCGGGCGGGCCATGTCTTTTTTGTAGCCAATTGGCTAATATTGGTTGACAAAATGTAGAATGGAAAGGTCGACTTCAAGTCAACTTTCTCACAATAGAGATATCACCCGCGAGACGAATTTAGCACCGAGTGGAAATTAGCTTTAAACCACAAATTTTGTAAATTACTCCTAAAACATGCTCTAAGTCGCATGGGAGTTCCTGAAAGATAGAACAAGAAAAAAGAGTCAATTTCAAGATGAAAAAGCGAGCAGAAGGCAGTAGCAGTGTCTGTTAGTATAATACAAAATTGATTAAAAAATCAGCGCCTGTAAATTATGTTTTATTAATCATCTCTGTACCATATCTACGGACGCTGATTAAACATTAATTTGTTTTGAATTTTCCTCCCGAATTGTTAATCATTAAGCTATATTAACTCAGCGTTGTGACCACTTAATTTCCATTTGCCATCTTCTCTAGCCGGTGATTATTAAACCATAACAGACAGATTGTATGTTTCTTAATGTTTAACTTTATTTTTTCTTAAAATGTTTTTTGCACACATTTTCCCTTTCAAAACATTTACAGCTCTTCTGGATAATTATTTTAAACTTTACATCTGTATTGCGGTTAGCTTAAGAGAACAATCTCTTTGTTTTACTTAGTCTCAGTTAAACTTGAATCACAATGTAAGTCAAAGTATTACAAATTCAACAATAGTTATAGTTCAGCAACAAGTGGATAAATGTCCAGGGAAATTCAATTTGGTTCAAGTTAGCTGGGTTCTACAGTAAATGTTTTGAATGATAGATGGGTGTTCGTCAAGGTCGACACCAGAACGTACCCACTGAGACCAGGTTTCCGTGTGGAGACTGGGACTGGAAAATTAAGTACTTTATTTACTTGATATCCTAATCCTAATCCAAACCCTAATCTTGATCTTAATCTTAATCCTAACCCTAATTATTTCCGTTGACGTGTTACCTCTGGTAGGATTAGGGTTTAGATTAGGGTTGAGATATCAAATAAATAAAGTACTTAATTTTCCAGTCCCAGTCTCCACACTGAAACCTAGTCTCAGTGGGTACGTTCTAGTGTCGACCGTTCGCGTCAACGTCTATCCTGAGAAAATGATTTCTGAGGGGACTGAGTTCCGAAGGGGGATCGAACCCGTAACCTTTTGATGACCGGTAAGATGCTCTAACCATTAAGCTACCAAGACTCAGATGGTGAGCTAAGTTGCAAGTTTGAGATATGTCCCACCAAAGGGGAAGCCACTTTATGTTAATTATATTATAATGAGATATACATTTTGGAAATGTATGGCAGCATCCGCTTAGTCACACATGTGTCGAACTTGCATCTTACATTCATCATCTGAGTCTTGGTCGCTTGATGGTTGGACCGATCATCAGAAGGTTGCGGGTTCGATCCCGTCTAGAGCTCAGAAATCGTTTTTCTGATGATAGACATTGACGAACGTTCATCTAACATTCAAGATATCTCTAAGCTTCCACATTTCCAAAATATATATATCAGTAAATGTTTTGTGGCACAAACATTCATACTTCAGAAAACGTTGTGAGAGTCTTAATGTACGTCATTATTAACATATCGTGGCTCCCGCATAGGCAGCACATAACTTGATTTTGTACCTTCGCTCACCATCTGAGTCTTAGCAGCTCAATGGTCACAGCGTCTTACCAGTTATCGAAAGATTGCTGATTCGATCCCCTTTTGGGTCCCTGAGATCGTTTTTCTGAGGTTTGAACTGTACTAATAATCAACGATCATCAATGCTCCCACATTCAAAACATTAGTCTTAATGGCGAGAGATTAGTCAAGGTCATTGCTACCTACGGAGCGAAAATGTTCAGCAAAACTGTAAGATATATGTCAACTAGTTTTATCTATGCAGAGTATATATCATTTCTATAAGAAATATTTACAGTAAATGTTAGTACAGTTGCCAATCCATGAACGTATACCACATCAAACGCATGCAGTTTGATACCCAGTGAAAACCTGTAGGAAAATCACTAGTGGTCTGAATCACATTTCTTAAATTACATATTCAAATCAACGAAACAAACATGGAATAAAACAATGGGAATATTCGTTTGAGAAGAGAATTCAAATTCACGTTTATCGTGTCTCATCAGGGGACTCCAAACACTCGAAAACAACAAAAACGTCGAGGCTACGCCCCTCAGTTTTCATTATTTTGTTGTGTTTGAAACACTCAAACGCGTATTTGAACTATTACATAATGAAGTTATATTTGGGTGGTTAGATTGAGAAAAACTGACTGAATGCAACGGACACGAGAGCAAGAATATTTAGTACCAGGTGATGACGACGAATTTTGTTTTAAGGATATGCGTCTTGACAATAATCAACTTCCAGAAAGCATATCTAGCATGTTTAGAATTAATAGAAACGAAAATTATAGACTACGTAGTAATTATATTAATTATACGCTCTCAAAACCTAAAACGAATTTTATGAAAAGAATCATAAGCTACTCCGCTGTAAGTCTATTGAACAACCTTCCAAATTCTGCGAAAGAGGAAGGTATCTCAATCTCAAAAATTAGAGCTATTCTCTCGGGCATTTAATGGTTTCACTCTAAATTGTAAATACTTTCATAGTCTAGTATGTTTTTAGTATGTAATTAACTCTGTACGTTGCAATAGTGTAGTCTTGCTCTGTTATTATTGTTAAGTATTTTAATTATTTTCTTTACTTTGTATTGTAAACGGCCCCTTGGAAATCAGATGTTAAAATATCTGAAGGGTTACCCGTTTTATTATATAATAATAAAATAATAATAATAGTAATAACGAGCAAAATCGTTTGGCGTTAGTCAGAGTAAAATTAAAAAGTTGGGTACTGACCGAAAAGAGTGAGGAGTATATGAATGGGAAACACATAAAGCTTTTTCTATTACATTGTCTAATAGATGGGCACTAGGAAAACCAAGTCTGACAATCATGACTACAAAAGCGGCACAGATGTAAAAATAGAAAGTAAGATGGAGTAAAAGTTGAAATAAATGGTATCGTTCATTAACTTTTTGAATGATTTTCATCCAGCACTCAGGTTTACTTCGAAAATATTAACGAAATTTGAGTAACATTCTGGAATATTTCCGTTTTCACTGATGGTGATGCACTCGCGATGTCAATGTGTCTTACAAGCCTACTAGTTCCCATAGTTTACTTTTATTTTCGTCCTCCCTCCCAAACCGCGTCAAGCAATCTACTCCTTACTGTCAATTCCTGGGCCTTCATCTTCTTCACAGTGATGACCAGGATTTTTGACGAAATCTATGGAAATGAGGTCTTTTTGTCAAACGCGGCTATATCACCCATCTATAAGGCACCCCCATTAAAAAAAATTTTTAGTGTTTCTCATTTATGCAGATACTCTTAAACCACCTCTGCGGCAAAGTTTCGTGGATAAGATTCCGTTAGGCTTAACATTTCCTGCATCAAACCACAAAGTAAGGTATAACCAGGGAACAGTCAAATGATAAAAGATTATTCCACTTTAGAAGTGGCAGTATAACTGCTTCTAAAATACACAGAGTATGTCACATAAATAGTGACGTTTGACATCGGAGTTTGATTAATTCAATATGTTTCTCAGATAGCTGCTTCTTCAAATCTAAAGCAGCAACCTAGGGCTCTGAACACGAGAAAACTGCTAGAAAAAGCATGAGAACATCAGGTATGAGCTTCATGAAAACTTCAAGATAATGGACAGCGGCTTTCACATATCCGAAGAAAACCTATTTATTAATCAGTGCATGCTTAAGCCGATGGATTAGTTTTGTTCAATTGTTGTGCAGGTGAAGGTTGTATTGAAATAACATGCTCTTTCTGCAACCAATTTGTATTTGAAAGTGGAACGGGAAAGTTTTGCCTGAGAGATTAGAACCAAGAGATTGTTTTTGTATAAATTTTTTGTCAACAAAAAATCTTAATGCGATTTCTCTGTTTGGACAAATAAGGTATACCACTTGGAAAGAATACAATCTGACATTGAATTCTGGGAAGATTGGGAGAAAATTTTTTTTTAATGCATAATTTTATTCCTGAATGATATTTATATTTATTTTATACCAGAACTCCAATACGGAAAACTGTCACTATGAAAAAGAAATTATCGATTATGATTTGTCTAATGAGTTATTTTGTTATTGTTGACAGTCCACCAAAGAGGATATGACTTTAAAAATGATGTAAAAAATCAGAAGTGCAGTACTGTACATATTCATCGACACTGTTTGAGAATTTAGTCGGACCATAAAGTTTGGCTTTGTTCAAAATGCAGAAGACTTGATCATTTCAAAAGTAAAGAAAAAAGAAGATACGAATGTAAATGATATTATAATATTTGTAACTCTATATTATTGCTTTAGTTTACTCTTACTTAAATTTGGAACAGATATTCATATTTTCTATAATTGGAATTGGTGATTTACAGAGATTAACTAAAGCACACCATACTATAAGAGTTTTATCCAAGCTTGTAAAATCATTGTCTTGGTTAATTACGTAATCCAAGGGTAGTATGTCCTGTTATACACTATATTTGACTCGGACAATTCCAATCACACCTTCGACACTTACGCCCTGAAGCATTCTTCTGATCTGTTCAACGTTTAAATACATTAAGTTGTTTCTTGCCGTTAGTGAAGGCAGCAATCTATACTTCTGCCTAGTACTTAGTCTGCAATCCGTTCACTATTTCTTACCAAGAGCTCTACGTTTTTTACGACGACAACTCCTCTCTTTGAATCTGCCTTTTCCTTACCTTTCTTTTCACGTTGCTTTTCGGCTTCATTGTCAAATCAAACTATCTGCATGCAGTTTCATACCAAAAATTTTCTAAATTTCATCCTGGAACTTAAGAAACTGCCAAAGTTATTTGTAATAAAGAATCTCCTCGGCAGACTCATTACTCAACGTCTGGCCGTTTTTCCCAAGTTCTAGTATATTAAGCAAGACAAACAAATCACTTTAACATCTAAATTTATCAAATGAAAATCCAACTGGGTACTTTCGTATTTCTATTCTGATATTTCGGTGCGTCAGCGACCTATTCCAAATGTCACTGAGTAAAACCATCTGCTTGCCATCGTCCATCATGTCTAACCTTGCACATGTGGCATATAAATACGTTATTTTAAGCCCCCTCGTGTATGTGTGATTCATTCACAGCGGGTCACACCTACATTGAATAAATCACATATCCCCTCGATGCCTTAAAATAACCTATAGATATAACCTAAGGTTGATCGAAGCAAACCAACCTTTTATCACTAATGTTATCGCAATAAGAATAAACCAACGTTGCTTATAGGTGAAAAAGATTTGTGAAAGAAAAATAAGAAGAATAAGGAGGAGGAGAATGACGCAGTGGAGGAGAAGTTTACGACGACGACAAAAGATAGGACATCATTTTTATTATATCCAAAATTATGAACGACTTAATTTACAAGAATATCACTATTAAATTATGGCAGCAGTTACTCATGCAGGATACTAAAGTTAAAAGAGTTGATGAACAAATAATACCGCATCATGAATATACAATACCAAGGTAAAAAGGTGAAAGGGCATTCACAGTCGAACTTGACAAGCCTTATTCAACAGCATGAAAACAAAGTTTAAATAAAAGTTTAGATGTAGGCCACCTTACAAATCTTTTAAATATATTTTATTACCCAAGATTTTTTAACAAGTGAGACGACTACGTGCTCGGGATCTCGTTGAGAAAGAGTGATTATTGTCTGACTAAAAATACGCAATTTTTGAGGACCGTACATGGATATCCAAGGACTTAAGGTTGTTCTTTGTAACGCTGCCTTTACAGGACGAAGTCTTCCTTTTCAGTTATTTGGAGAATATGAGTTGTTCCTCAAGTTGTTGAACAATTTAATTGTACTACAACCTGGTAAGTTTGGACGGCTTCGAGAAATCATTATGGCAACTGAATCATCAATATCGAACTTCCCTGCTGTTACGATGGTTATTTTTGTCAGTTTGTAGTGACGCATTTGTACAATAGCATGAGATTAACTGGTAGATTTGCTTAAATATTAGGTAGTCTTACAACGCATGAGGTTAACTACAATCTTGCATAGCGGCCTGTGAGAGAAACCGTAAATGAATGGATTTATTGCACTTCTACAAAATGAAAGGAGCATTAAAACTACTTGAACTCTTTCAGACAAATTACAATAACCTGAATTCTCACAAAAATATACAACAGATGCAGGTAAGCTACATCCTGTAAAAGTGACAATCACAACTAAAATTATGACAGACGCACGTATTTCTCTACTGTACTTGTTAACAGTCGGATCCTCTTGCTGTGACTCTGACACAATCTCTGGATTGATTCGCTGTGGGGTCCTCTTCCTTTTCCATACAACCCACGCTACAGCTCCACTGCAATAAACTACAGCCGTGCATGGAAGGCCCACGGAAAATATAATATACGTAATAATTCCGGCAACTTCGTCCTTCAGATTATACGTACATAGATTTAGTCGAGGACGATAGATAGGTTTCACAAATAGAAGAGGAACGATTGAAAGTACAGCAGACATTATTGGCAAAGATGCTATGCCCCCGGTAACAACGGAACTCGTGAACCATCTCCGATGTTTCAAGGGAAACTTTAACATTAGGAATCGTTCAATTGCTAGTGTAGCAACAGAAAGTTGGGAGAAAACAACTAAAAAGGTGAACAGTACCGTTGTAAAAGTACAAACAATTCTATTCTCGTACAAGTTTTCATCTGTCACCAAATCGGCCAAATAGAATGGCATGATAACAAGTCCAATGAGTAAGTCGCTGATGTTAAGATTAAGCAGAAAAACAACTGTCTTCTTCCAAAGATGCCTCTTTTGGAACGCAGCGACTATAATCAGTGTATTTCCAAAAATTGTCACGGCTGCAATGACGGCCAGTATAATGCCACGAATGTAAAGCTCGACACCAGACTTACGTCTTGATCTTTCATGAAAAAGACTTCCATTATGTAGAAACGAAGTGCTAGAAGTCGATTTAATGTTTGCAAACATTTTATAGCTAGATCTCGGTTTTCCTGTACCACACAATGAATATCTTGTTAAAAGAAGAGCAATTTATAATGATGACATCCAGCTGTAAATGCTCAAAGCCGTATGTAGTACGTTGTCAATTACTAGGGGTATAATGTATACGTAATATCGACATATCTGGATGTATATCTCCAGTGACAATCTTGAAAAATAGGATTACACCCTAAGGCCTATATTCACTAAGGAATAAGATTGAAAAAAGCCTGGTATGAAGAAAAACTTACAAGAAAACCTAGTAGTACTGAAGTAGTTGGTTAAAAAAAAACGAACAAAAAGCAAACAACCCACACTTAGATTACAACCCAAACAAACACGTCGTGTTAAGGGACATGCCAAATCTTGTTTTCATGGAAAGTTGATAAGAGAGTCAAAGAAAATTGTCATACAGTTGTACTGAGTCCCATGAAACTAGGGGTAGCATCTTTAAAAAAAATTAATTATATTAATTATAAGTAAAAAATATTTTTAGCATTTGCCTTACTCATTGTCAGCAAATGTTGTTGTAAGATTAAACATGCTATGTGTAAGCTTATGGTGATGTCAAGAGGTTAGTAAAAGATTTTCGGACGTTGCTTGGGTCAAATTCAGAGAAAATATTACCGAGACCCTCATCGGCATCGAAGCAGGAACGGTATCTAACAAGTTCATGATGGCAGCTTGTACGTCTGCTAAAAGAACGAACACACTGTCTCTCTGAGTCACAGCAACTCGATTGTTAGTTCGCTCGTTTATCGTGAGTCGTAATTCAAGCTCACACATACATAATAGGGTTCGAATCCGATCAATATGTCCGAGACATTTTCTGTATATCTGAGCTTGACCACAGTCTTTCAGCAACCTCCTAATTCTCAGATCTCCGACGCTTATTATGTCAAAATCTATAGCAATTGGTCATCCCCATTACGTTATTTTTCTTTCCTCGTTCGATTGTTTTCTGTATTTTGGGATTTTTGTGGCTTAGTTGTAGACAATAACCACTGGTCAAAGATAAGGACAATGAGATTTTTTACTGTGAATATGTGACTTTCTCACTATTTCAAATGTACTAAAAATCCAACTGAATAATTTCAAAGTGTCTTGTTGAAAGTTACATTGCATACGCGGAACAATCACCCGTTCCATCTTTCACCATCTTTAATCAGCACATGATAAAGTCCAATTTCTTCGCCAATTTTAGTTCCTTTAAGTTCTTAGACACTTTTTGCATGACAGAAATCAAAAGGACTCGGGTTCTGACAATGATTCTGTTTTGTAAAAAAAACAACAAAAGATTGTTCGGTTTTTTGTCCATTTAGTTCTCATGATTAAAAAATTGTAATAAAACAAGAACAGAGCTACTGGCGTTAAACCCGCTAATGTGATAAGGTTTATACTGAGATGATTTCAATTGTAGTTTTATAAAATAAAAGTTGCCTATGAAAGCTTCAATGTGCGACTGTTTTTTCTCGAACGGGTGTCTATTGTTTATCGAAATTAAAATCGGTTTTCTCCACGTTTACTTAGAGTGGGATAATGTTTGTTGAAAGTTGCTAAGAGACGTATGATCAGTACTGATTATCAAATGTACATATATCCCACTTTAATTGATAAGGGATTTTATGATGACAGGTTTTGATTATGCTTTTATGGTACCTGTTCAGGAAAAGATGTAACAACGGCAGGAAATGAAGTCCTACGCTTTTCAAAAGTTTTCGAAGGCACTTTGCGGCTAAGTTCAGAAAAACTTGAAGATTGCTAGCCACCGTTTTTGTACTGAATATGAAAGATTATTGCGGTTAAAATTTTTAAGAGATCGTATTAGTTTCCTTGTAGTAAAATTATACGAAATACCAAAAATATGCAAACATTAAGTTATTTAGATCATGTTAAAGAATTATTCGAGAGCCAAGCGTCGCGGATAACATATGCTCGTAATTCAATATATATTTCTCCTCAAGTTAAAACGAAAACTTACGAGACATAATTTAAAATTCAAACAGATGATGGTGATAGCAAAGGTGAAGACTTGCTAGGACTTGGACAAAGGATTACTTTAGAGGATAAGTTTGTACAGCAAAATAAGTACACAAGTAAGAAGTATTTAAGAAGTAAATTCAGGGCATTTGTCGACAGAGTGAAGTTGCAGGACAGAGCAAACCGTATTTCAATAGCCTAAAAATAAATTTTTAGTTTATACTTTCTCAAATTGACAATCGGAAGAATATTCCATTTGTATACATTAGTGGCGTGTAGCATCTTATTGTTTTGCAGGATGCTTTTGCAAACTCGACGGAAAGTCAGGGACGACGTGTCTGTATGAAGGAATAAATGACGTATCAATTGTTCTGGTAACAGTGTCACTGAGCGCATTTTTACGTTTCCGCCTGAACTCGCCAATTTTGGCTGCGTTTCTTTCGAAAAATCTAAAGACAGGTATCCGAATCCAAAAATAAATAGTGCGTTTATCTTATTGAATCCAAAACGGATTCCGAATTCATTGAATCAGACTCGGATCAGTGTTTCCATAGAGTCACTAAATAGAAACACTACTAGTTGTTTGGCAGTACTCGAAATGGTGCATAAAAACACTCCACGAAAAATGTTTTATATTTTCTAAATTTGAATATACATGTATATATGTACAAATATACAAGAATATTAATTATGTAAGTTGATTAATGTTTGAATAAATAAGTATATAAAGATATGAATGTGTAAGCACATAATCTTATACCCATAAAAGCATGTCAGTAAGGTTTTATCGAAACAAGGATGCTAGAATGCCAAGATGCAAGTATGGAAGTATAATTTTCAGTATGTAAGCTAATATATGTAACCATGAAAGTATGTAAGTACATAAGTACATGAGTGTAAATATATTGATTACTTATTAATCGAGCATGAAGTCCGTACTTGCGGGAAAGTATTTGCATAAGGTTTCTGTCTATGCGATAAAACCATAGCCAAATGCTCTCACACACCGATAAAAAAGTCACGTTAATAAGGAATTTTTCTGGGGCCCTCCTTCATCGTTTATAACACTCTGTTTTATGCGCTGGCAGTTTAGGTTTACCAGAAAGAAAAAAAGAAAGAAGACAAAAACTTCTATTTCAACAGAAATTGGAATCTTTAAAAAATTTACATGAATAGTCAGTTTCTTAAGTAGTCGAACATGATAGCTCGTCATTGTTTGTCCGTTCTTGCTGACTATAACGTATAGCTGTTATGATTGCAATTAGTCTGATGATGACTTTCTTGAAGTCGAAAATTTCCTTTTAAAATTGCGCTTCTTTAATCTACTTGTGATTAAGCACGCTAAATTCGGAATCGAATTCTTTTTTTAATCAAGAAGCACAATTATTGCGCGTTATAACCTCCGGCAATCTCAGATGGCGTAGTCACGTACAATATGTATGTAAAAAGGCAGCTAAGCCGTTATATGCTCTGTCTTCTCAGGAGAAGTTCCATACTTCCTGGTGCTCTTTTTCCTGCATATTGCTTCTGTGTCCGACCCATTTTTGAATATGCATGTAAGGCGTGAAATTATAATCTTCCTCAATATCTGAATGATCAGATTGAGAATATTCAAAAGAGAGCTATGAGAATTATTTTTCAGGAATTGGGTATATTGACTTTTCATCAATCGCCAAGTTACAGACCCTCAATGAACGTCGATGGGATCTTTGCAAACGTTTTTTTCCTAACATGACTTCCCTTCTCTTAGGTCGAACACATTAGACCCACCTAGAAGGCTACCATCATATTATTTGAAGTCTCAGGCACCTTTTCAACCACTCAAGTGCATCATTAATCGATTCATGAACAGCTTTATTCCAACTGCTGTTCGCGATTGTAACATATAGTAGAGTTTCCCTCTAACTATTTACTATGAGCTTAGTATATTTTGTACTTGTCGTTATACTTACGCGATTACTTTAGCGTTAAGTTATTTTTGTTTCATATTTTTATATTTAAAACCCCTCCCCCCAAAAATCAAGGTAATTTTAAAGTTATTTCGTTACAATTTGACACTTAACGTGGATTCATTTAAAAATTCTGATACAATGTAAATATAATTTGGTGTAGATACTCAGGTGTGGTAAGTAGTTATTTTTCATCGATGTTCATTTTGTAAATTTCCGGTATTTCAGCTTCGGCTGCTAAGGGATTTCTTTTAATAAAATCCAAAATACGAACCTTTCTTCAAATAGCTGCGCTGGGGTATATCCTTTCCACATCTTCCAGCTGCTGTTTTTCTTATGCAAGGAAAAGTTATTTGATAGCATGCCTATCTAGTATATTCTAATTCTCTAGCAAATTCTAATCTTTACGTATTAGCATTCCATCGGGTTCTCTGTTCCTCCTATTTTCGGTTTGCAGATGGGATTTATGAGATAACTATTGATTTTCTCGATCATTTACATTTCGTTGCTTAGTTTGTTATTGACTTTTAAATCCTTTAGGTAATTTTTGCATGATATTACTTTTTCTACCTTTAAAAATATCGTCTAATTTTGATATCATTTCATGTTGTGCTGTGACGAAGGGCCTTCGCATGAACTTCAGTATCTTCTCTTGTAAGTCTTGGCAGTTCCCTGACCTTTTTGGCTTTTTAAATTTAAGATGTCCACATGGACACACACACACACGCACAAAGTTAGAACTAAATATGCCAATTATATACGCCTAGTGAAATTAAGATAGGAAAATTCAGAATAGAAAAACTGTTAAAGTCCGGTTTCCTCACAGTATATGGTCAGTGCGCTTAAATAAATTTTTTAAATTCAAATTAAATACCGACTATCTAATACATAAAAATTGAAAACAAAAGATGGTCTTCAAAGAGGATACCCTGAAAAGTATTTTTGTATTTCAAGGAGGTTGCTTAACTCAAATTAAATGTCAAAAACTAAGTTCTCCAAGCTCCAGTAAAAATAACGAAGTCACACGTGAACATACTAATCACCAAAAGAAGGTAAACTATAGTATGTCTTGTTCCATCATATGTTAGAAAGCTCATCAAACTTAAAAACGGTTGTTGAATTCAAGTTAACTACAATCGTTAATCGACCTCCTATGTAAAGCCTGAATCACAGCTAGCATAAGCATAAGGACAAAATCAAACGAAAACAAAGTGTGATATCTCCTCAGGGACTTGCAAAGACTTATGCTAACCTGTGAACCAGGCTTAAGCATAAGGACAAAACAAAAGGCAAAACAAAGGAATGAAGTCAAGCCTGCGACATAAGGATCGTCGTAATCATAAGCATAAGATCATTGTCTAAGCATAAGCCAAGAGCCCAAAGAAAGACAAAACAAAGAAAAATTCTTGTTGTTTTATCTTTGCAAGAGAAATGCTCTGGAGAGTAAAAATTATTCATAATAATAATAATAATAATAATAATGCCTGGGAGGTGGTGTCGAAGATGCAACCAGAGCAGTGAGAAAGATTATTGGAGATGAGGACAGTGTGATTAGGATAATCACTACAATGCAGAGGACGGTGCTTTCTGAGGGGGAAACAATAATTAGGAAAGTGCTTGGCGGAGTGATACAGTCAGAATTGTGAACGTACAGCCGAAGCGCATCAGCCTTAGTGTGAACAACTATGGGAACACCTGCACCTCGGTTACCCCCCAACAATATTTGGTAGGAGAAAATAATGGCTAGAATATGAACTGGCTAATGGAAACATAATAATAATAATATGATCATATTTACACAGGTTAACCTGTGCAGTAAAATATTACTGCTATCAATCAAAGACCTGCATTAACAAAATAACTAAGGTAAACGTAAGTTGTTCAAAACTATGACATTCAGGTTCCTATTAGAATGGTTACTTTAAAAGTTAGTCTTTGTTTTGCATGAAGAATTCTTTTGTTTATAAACTCATCAGACCATATTCTTTTGTTTTCCCTCGGTTATTAATCTTGGGATAATCACCTCATTTTGAATCCAGGCAGTTGTTTTGATTATTCAATGGAGCGTTAAGGGGTTATTATTTTAAGTAAAGACCCATCTTTACTTAAAATAATAACCTCCTACTAGGTTATTATTTTTAAATAATAACCTCCTACTAGGTTAATATTTTTAAAATAATAACCTCCTACTAGGTTAATATTTTTAAAATAATAACCTCCTAATAGGTTATCATTTAACAAAAATAAAACCAGGCTAATGTAGGACATTATCTTCATCCGAGTTTCTCAGCCCAAGCAACGTTTTGAGAATTCCTACTCACACTAAAATAACTAACCCTTTAAAACATAACTAATGTCATTCAATACGAACACCACCAAGTCAACACACTTAATTCTCAGACAACATCCAAACTTAATAAAAGCACTTGGTATTTCATTACTTGAAAATACTCTTTTACTTGCCATTCGGGTTTCTGTGTCTCTATTTGCCATGGTCATATGGAAGAAAGATTGTGACTTCAATTTGCCTTCGTCCCTCTTCATGCAAACTAATGGCAAGCAATCTTTGTTTGACATTCCAAGTCATCACTTTCTTCGAGTTTCACTACCGGCTATTCACCTTTTGTTGAACAAACGAATCTTCATTTCAAAATACATCTTTGACCATTTTCATATTCGCCTTTCACCAAACACGTAAGCCAAATAACGTTGAAGAACATTACTATTCATAAATGTAGAACATCATTTCAATCAGCTTACTTGTACACCCAAAGCACTCAAACTATAAAAGATGAATTCCCTGTTGAAAAACAGGCAGAACAATACCTCAATTCTTATTGCTATAAGAACTCATATCACCAGTCATTTAAATTTCAAATGTATTTTTAGAACCTCCGGAAAACAAAAGAATATGGTCTGATGAGCATACAAACAAGTTAAAAGCCACGGGGTCGGTTTTTATTCAACTGTAATGACCTCGCGCTTCGCGCTCGGTCTTCACAGTTGAATAAAAACCTCTCTCTAGGCCTTTAACCTATATTTAACTCTTTCTAGGCGGCAGCTCTCGCCTTGAATAATAAACTCTTCTAGCGTTAGCCAGAGTAAAATAGTGGAAGTCTTATGCCGCCAAGAAGGAGTTAATTGAGATGGTTATAAAGAGTACGTCACAAAGGCTAACCTAGCTCCCTTAGGCCAAAGACAGGGACTCATCATTTCGCATATACAACCAATCGACCATGGATATAATAATGAAGTTAAACGAATATTAAAACAACTATACCAGCATTAATGTCGGCACTCCAACCTCATTCTAGTGCACTTGCCTTGAAATCACATCGTCTTCTGTCGCTTTATCGATGGCCATTAAATATACTAGTCGTGATCTGACATGCTATGTTAATTTGCCAATACCCATTTTGTTTTCTTCCCAAGTAATTCTTGCACCACCAACGCTAGAATAACATAAGATCGCCATGGGAAATCCCATATAAATACTAAGCCTCGACGAGACTTTGCCTGCGATCAAATACACAGATGTAGAGCTCAGGATATTCATAACTTTTGTATGGCGAAAAGGATATAAAATTATTACTCAGGAGTTCGAAAGCTAGTGCCGACGTTATGCCACGAGACTTGAAAATTAAAACAAGAAATCCATTGGCAATACAGTGCTTCAAAGGAAATTTGAACATTGAAAACAGTGACTTAATAAAAGCTCTGCTTAGTGCCGCAAAATTAACTAGAGTTGAAAGATGCTGTAGTATAGGTATTTTTGTCCGCTAACAAAGTCATCATAAATATCTACTTGCATGTGGTAACCACGACGCATAGACTGGCCAATATGAAACACAAAATGAAATCATGAGATCTTTTTTTTATCTTTATCGTACTTAAACTGAAGCAGCAGCAATAGCAAGTGAATTGCTCACAATGATGGACGAGAAGAATCAATACAATCCATTCAAAACCTCTGTGAAAGTGACCTGTCTTTGTAAGATCGGTTTTTCTACCTTTTGATTCTTCGTTTCTCGTTAGAGAATTGTTGACAACAGCAGGCCATTAAAATTAAGGTCAATTTGTGTGCTGCACGTTATTATCTGCGCATTAACCAAAGGCACAACTACTAATTTCGAAGGGCTGAGAATGGTAGTATCAAGGCGACGTCGAGGCAATTTTGATCGTTATGAGTGAAGTAGATCTACGTGACTTTGGGAAATGAAAGCCAAAAGCTGTCATTGACAGGGCACACATAAGATTTTCCACAAAAAATGCAGGGGCCGCGAATAGAATTGAATTAGTTATTAGTAATGTACGGTTTGTATCTGTATAAAAGCATAGATTTCTAACGAAAAATTCAAGTCTAGTTATCACAAATTCATACCTAAAGCAAACACAGCAAAAAATCAAATATTCAAAATTCTTCATTCAATTTAGACCAACGAATTACATATAAATAAACACAACACTCAAACACAAACTCAATAAAAATTGAACGAACAATTGTGAAAACTTGGACTGATTCCCCGCGCACATTCTTGTGTGGACTTTTGTCCCTTTTTTATGGTTTTGGAGTTGGTAATTGGAGCCACACTGGTGTTATAGTTATGTAAATGTGATAATTTAATGACTGGGAGTTGACATGGTATCACCACATTCACTGCCATTTTCGTCTCATGATGCTGATCACCCCCTCATTCGAAGGACTTGGAAACAGCTTGTTTAGTTTTAACGTCAAGTTATTCATACTTCTCCAACGACCGCACATCTCAGTGTCCAGTCCTTTGCAAAATAAACTTTTCGGGAATACATTTCAAAAGAGCTGCAGCAGCAGTTGTCACCCTCAAAATATGGTTGATGAAATTTCCCTCGATCCCGACCTCTTTGCCCTAACGTATTGTGGCCAAGGAGATTTCGTGTAATTTCTACAGTAAGATATGAAATCAAAATGTGTATTTTTGTGCCATATTTAGTATATTTTACTTTGTTTTCAAAGTGTAAATTTATCTTGTATAACAAGAGCATTACGTATACACAATTACCTATCGTTAAATTTTCGTCTTCGATTTAAATAAAAGCTGCCGGCTAAAGGCTTGGGATATCTTGCCACATACAATTTATATAAATTTACCAAGCACCTTTGAGGCATCTCGTCGTTAGCATCATGTTCAATTCTTCTGCCCTTGAATGAATGATTTTTCAGACCACCTTGGTAGTTTTATTCTCCAAAAGAACAGTACACAAGTTTCTCAGGCTCATTTTAGGTAGGTTCTTTTAACGTAAATTACTCAAACAGTAGAATTTGGTGCTTCTTACCGCTTCTCAAGAAAAAAAACTTCTTCTTATGAAGAATACCATCATGTTGAAGAGAGCCTCCAGAGACTGATAACCAAGAAATATTAAATTCCATAACTTTTCCTCTTGTTCCTCAAGTTTCTGCTTCTTTAACTGCTACTCCGCACCCTAATCCAGGCAATCATTTCACCTCCGCATCCAAAAACTCTTGAAAAACTTTTCTGAAAGATGGGTTTTCGAATAAATTAAACTCTGGTCGACCATTTTCAAAAACAGGTCGGAGATTTGAGAATAAGGTTCCCCACAAGGCTTTTTCTTTCTAATCTCCACAACATATTTCGCAAGCCAATAATTTAATTCATTGCTGCACATGTATGCAAATCATCACTTTCTCCACTCCCACGCTAACGATTTCTTATTTCGGTCCATTCTTGCCATGTTCTAGCTAACTGCCCAATATGTGTTGTAGTTTGTAGCGTCAGGAATACGTTTTTCATTCTTTTCAGGTTCTGCATCGGAAACACGGACTATAATTCTTGGCTGTTTTTCTGTCTCTCTGTCAAGGCACACTGCATGATCTTTCTCTATCGGTGCTACTTCGCCTCCTGCCAAGATCTCATTTAGAAGGTATAAATCTTGGACTGTGTTGGACTCTTGGCTAAAAACATTTTGTGTAATAAAAATCTCTTCGTCGCTGTCTACATCCGCCATAACATGTAACCTCTTTGCAGTCTTTAAAAGTCATTTCACTCGAGTAAATATATGTCGTTTCACATTTCAATGACCGTATACATACTATCAAAAGCATGTCGTCACAAATGCACAGGAAGGAAAATGCCTTTAAGAGTGTACCCTATTAATTTACCTCTTTATTTCAGAATCATCCTCAGGGTATTATGAAATGATAATTTGTGAAGTTACCTCTTTATAATTCATGGATTTTTTCCACATAAAGACCTTTCTCATAGGAATATTCTTTCGTATGCAAACCTCTTCAAATTTGAACTAAACTCAACCTCGTTTACACTCTTATCCTTTTAGGCCAGACATCGCTAGACGCTGGTACGGGTGCCACTATTTTTGGGCACGGCATGGGTGATTTTCACAGTTTAACCGGTGGGGACTTCTTAAAATTTAGTACCCGTACCTGAAAATTTAGCCATACCGAGCACCCCTGTATCTGTAGGTCTCTTGCTGTGCGGTGCCCAGAATAGGAACCTTACGATCTATGACGTCAACTTGAGCGACGACGTCTCTTAATCCAATTATTTTTGCCGTATACATGATTCAATCCGTTTATCTTGAACCTCGTGACCAGATCAACGTTAGCAAGTTAACATGATCCGTTGTTCAGACTAATTCAGTTGTCGAAAAGACGGGAGCAATATCGACTTATTAATGTCAATATATTGGACAAATTTATGCATGGCCAATGACAAAATCACACATCATTTGAGTTCTTGAATTTAAGTCTGAGTGGACTTCTTGACACTTCATTTTTCACCAACCAGAACTGCAGTGGAAGAATTAATTCCGGGAGTTTATTAAAGTGTATCAGGGTATTTGCGAGATAAAATCATTGCTCAAATTATTTTTCACGCTTTTAGTATGGCTTTTATATTAACACAAACTCTCTGTCTGTTGAAAACCAACCGTAGTTTCAAAAATTATTGTAAATTTCAAATTCTTAATGAAACAGAATCATAACATTGCACAATGTGTGTGGAGTATAGTGCTCACCTCCAGGCGTCAGTGTAAGATGTTACATTTAAGTAATATTTACAATACGATTAGGAGCGTTTTATCAGATCTAAAACACGAGCGCGTAGCCCGAGTGTTTTAGATCTGATAAAACGTGCACTACGAGTGTTTTGAATAGCTTCAAAGACGACTACAATAGATTGACGGGGAATTCTACCGTTTCTAATTCCTTTTTACCCTTGTTGATAGAGTACGGTTGAGTTCACTGCAGAACAAAAGGAATTTATCTTGAATTAACCTAAATTGGCTATGTATTGTTCAACAAGCAAAAACATGATCTTCGAATTGATGTATGCCGCAATAGGCAAAGACACAGGCCTTTGACGACCCTTTGGCAAGGCAAAGCGGTTTGGCTTGCAAAATCCAGCCGTCGAAAAGGGTTTTTCGGCCAGCAAAAAGTGCAGAGGAGGAAAGAAGACAATTGGAAGATTCCATTCCAAAATCAACACGAGATTGGACAAAATTAGCGTATAAAATATTCAATCAGTGGTAAATGGGCAGGGCAAACAAAGATCCTAGTTTAGAGAGCTGTTCGTTCAGCTTCGATATGGCAAACATACAACGTTTGGACACAAATATTGTTAACTTGCACGCTGAGTCGCTGGATTTGTGGCTTACGACGTTCATACGAGAGGTTTGCAAAGAAAAAGGGCAAAGATATCCGGAGAGAACTCTTTACAGTATGGTGTGCGGTATACAACGGCATTCGAACATGGAAAATGGCAGTTTGGCAGTTTCGCTACTCGCTAAGAACGAAATGAGGTATGCCTTCTATAATGTTTAACCAAGTTTTCTTTATGCCTCTCAGTTAAAAAACATTTCGTGATGTAAACAAACATATGCATTCTGTTTTTGCTTTGCATTTCAGATTGACGGTTTTTTCGTCAAGCACTGGATGCAGAAATGAGAAAGGCTTCGAGTGATGGTGTAGGCAAGAAGACAAAGATGGCGGAAATAACTGAACTAACAGAAGAGGACGAAAACATTTTATGGGAGAAGGGGCTGCTCAGTGACCATACAGCAAAGTCTTTATTGAGCACGATTTCTATGACGGAAAGTTGTTTGGACTGAGATCTAAAGAGCATAGAGGCTTGAGGTTATGTAACTTTCGTATTGTCTCAAACTCAGTAATGTATGACTAGAGTGTTTCGATTAAATACTGTCCGCGAGTTGTAAGGCATGTTTGTTGTACAGGGAAAGACGCTAATCACGCTCGATGCATTGTGAAGTGTTGTGCTAAATATGTAGGAAAGAAAAAACAGTTGACAGAGAAGTGTGAGGCTTTTTTTTTCAAGCCAAATTTAAATCCAGAAATTTTGCAATGTTACGACATGGTAATGGGTTTGAATATGCGAAATCAAATTGTCCCGAACTTATGCGAGAGTGCTGGTTTGAGTAGGAAAACGTGTCACTGTTTAAGAATTACTTGCGCTGAGAGGCTGTTTCACATCCATAGGTCTAATGTAGTACTGGCGAATGAGAAAAAAGGCGAGGAGCCAGAGTTGAAAGTGAGCAACGTTTTAGGCCCAACGAACCTAGAGAACCTAGAGGTTGATGTTCCAGACGAGGTGCTATGGAACATTCCTTTGCCAGAGACAGAGGTCCGGCAAGCAGAGAAAACGGGGAGTTGTGTGTTATCTGATTGTGTTTTTAATAATTGCATTATTAATTTTGGAAGCTTAAACTCTAGCTGACTGTATTATTTGTCCATTATCTGGTTGTGAAAATAAAGTAAGTTTTTTGTTGAGTGTAAATTTAAGAGGTAGAATACGATTGCCAGCGATAAATTTGGTTGTTCTATGAATTGCTAATTAGGATGACAAATTTATATAAAATTCACGTTCATTAGTATTTATGCAAAATTTCATGCTAATTAATATTCATAGTGGTTTTATTAGGTATAAAAGCCTTGCACATGATCAAATGTGCTCATATGATTGGACAACTTTCCTAAAAAATATTTATGAGTTTTTGAAGGTTACGATAAACGTTCAAGACTAAAATTAATGAAAATGCTATTGTGACGTTAAAAGTTAGGAAACATTTTTGGGACTTTTACGACGATTCTTTTATAATGCCTGATTTCTTACTAACTAGATTTTTATTTCGCAAGATGATATACAGTTCTGGTCGGAGGAGAGGTGATAGCACACGAATATGTCAAGGTTGATTTCGCCACATTTTGCAACATGCCAGTCGATAAACATGCTAAATCTCTAAAAGACATGTCCGAGGAAAAGAGACCAATGTCCTTTAATCTGAACCTCTTGTTTGGTCAATTACGTACCAGTCCACCGGGTTTGCACACAGAATACTTGAGTGAGCCGATCCCTATATATAGAAGGGTTTGGGCTACGATTCGATTCCAGTTTACGCAAGTATGCCGTGTGTATTGTACACATAGTATAAAAACTGATGAAATTTGCGAAATTTTGTTCCTCTTCTCATTGCGCGTGTAAATGGAATTCACACGAGTCGAGGGAGGAAAATTTGACACACGTCAAACGATATATTTTGACGTTCACTTGGTGTCGGATCCAGATAGATCCGTGTCATGAAGTATGGAAATAAGGAGGTGCCTTACTTAGTACAGGCACTTCAATGTTTTAGTGCAGGTTGTCTCACGTGTCCTGGTAGTAAGACAGTCACCAAGTTCTACAATATAATACAACAATAAACCAAGCTACAAATTTCAACTCAAAGATATAAACTCGGAGTTTTTGTTCCCCATGAAAACTGTGGATTTGGTGACCAGCCGTCTCAAATGTGCTAATGCATTCAATACCCTGGATAAAAAGCAAGTTTTCTGCTGGGTGAAATTAGATGGAAAAACTTTCATGCATTTACTTTTTAAATACACCCATTGGACGGCTATAGATTCAGAAATACTTGCCTTTGGGGAAAGATGTGCACTAGAAATCTTGAAAAGAACCATGGACAGGATGGTTGATGATGAACACTTGGACGCAGTGTTGAAATAATCATGGATAATGCTTTCGTTGCTATACATGAGACGACACAGGATGAACAACTTCTCAAATTTTTGGAAAAAGTTTGAAGGCAAGGCTTAAAACTTTTGAGGGTATCTGGGTAACCAGCATAATTATACGGTGATATTTTACCCTCTTAAAATAAAGTCTTTGGTTAACCGAGAAAAATGCAAGCTTCATAAAGAGAAAGTGCCTGGTGTAGGGTAACTCCTTACAGCTAGAGGGTTTGAAGAGTCACTCACAAAAGGTTAAAGCATTGCAAAAAATATAGCCAGAGCCTCAGGGCAAAGATGATATGAACTATTTCTTGTATTTTCCCCATCCCTAAGCCGGTACCGTCCCTGATTATCCATCATCTATGCATCATTAAGAGAGCTAGAGAAAGTAGTATTCCTCTAGAACCAGGCACCGAAAAGGAGCTTGGAGAGTACTAAGGAACTTTATAACAGGCATCAGAAATGTCAGAATCACCTGAGAGGAGGACTAGAAGAATTTCCACGATCGTCGTGCAAGTATGCAAATATTTTCTGTACAATCATTTTCTAGGAAGGGAAATTGTTAAAATTTGATTGAGACATAACCAAATTTTTTGAGTAAAGTTAATTGAAATATGACAAATTTGATTTTGACTTTGCTATGACGTCAGAACCTAACATTTTTTAGTCAGAACTAATGTTTGCTTTTATTACGTGTTTGGGTCAAGTGCAGGTCAGCAGACCCCTTAACTAACCCAAATCCGTCATTTTTGTCTATTAAGGCACGTATTCAGTCGATTTCCTGGTAGATCTGAACAATTCCGAGAAACTTTCTGAGAAACGTGATAGTTTTGGACTTCATGCAGCCACGCATGCATATTAGTATGGCCTCAATCTTCAACGGCCAAAATTAATTGTTGTACAAAGCAATTAGTGGGACTGAAATTTCTTAACCACTGCTCTTGTCAACAAGCAACATTACCAGCCCAAGATACTTAGATGAGTATGATCTCTTTATTGACACCTACAATCTCTCGTAGAAATTTCCAGATGTTTAGGATACAAAAGAGTCATTTCCGTGGCAAAAATATAAATAAAATGCTATCTCTTATTGAAAAAGATAATTCAAGATTCAAGATAATTCGCAAGGAAAAACAAAGTTCAGCATTGAAGTTGTGGTCAAACGGATGCCATGTCTAAAAAGTAATCAAAAAAGTCTGGCAATGCCTATTAATATTAGACTATTTAAACAACTGTTTAAATAGTCTAATATTAATTGTTGAGTTGAACAAAAATTGTTGAAGCCAAATCGTGAGTAGAGTCGTTTAAGAACTTAATTACCACGGTAGCACATTAACTCTTTCGCTGTGGGAACTTTCCCCTTGACGAGTAAAATCATCTGGAGTTAGCGGGAGTAAAATAATACATCTTAAACCACCAGTACGTGTTAATAAATCAATATATTCCATAGTAAAATATCGAATGTATACTGTGAGCACAGTCCTCGGGAGTCTAGGTATGTGTCCCATAAGTCCATCCACAACTCTAAGAAAAAACAGTGAATTATGACACCACAATTCAGTGAAGTCACTTTATTTAATGAATGACAATTCCAGTCGTATTGTAATTAATCCGGTGATTTTTCTGTTTCCCAATCGCATGACT
Organism: Heliopora coerulea; assembly: GCA_030142905.1. Taxonomy (NCBI): domain Eukaryota; kingdom Metazoa; phylum Cnidaria; class Anthozoa; order Scleralcyonacea; family Helioporidae; genus Heliopora; species Heliopora coerulea. The sequence continues at coordinate 1,036,388 of JASJOG010000050.1, forward strand.
ATTTACTTAAGTCTTTCAACATATCAAGATATAAAGATGCCTGAGCGACTCCGAATTGATTTGTAGTTTCACACATGTAAACACCTCTGTCATGATAGGTGGCTTTACTTATCTTAAATGTCTTTCCAACCAGCTTACCATCTTCCAAGATGTCCATCTGAGTTACTTTGCCTCCAAACCCATCTAGATAAATAAGTATACATACGACTGAAGTTGAATTACATAAAAAAAATACATATGTCCAGTAATACCCTAAGCAATTCTCGCTTGCACCACTAAAGAAAACTCAATTTCCATTAGACAGGAAGTTCCCTCAATAACCAGGCATTTCTTAACATTAACTGGATTAAACAAACTGGCCGTTTAGACGTTCTGCCTACTGGTAACTCGTTTTGCTAACAAAGAATTGTTTGCATAACCTCTGGAGATTGGGGGTTAAAGTGTCTCAACGAGTCATTAACTCCTCGAAAGACGTCGGATTAGAGTTTTTCAACGAATAATTAATTCCTCGAAAGAATTGCTACGGAATTGGAAACAGAATTTATTTGAAACGTAAGTTTGGTCTTTGAATTCGGTAGCCGGAATTTTCTCTCTAAATCTTGAAAATATTTTATTGATATCTGAATTAAAAAATATATAAATAATTAGACATATAATGATAAGTTTAAGGATGACAATAATCACCAGGTACGGGGTTTGTTTTCTTCCATTGAACAGTAAGCCAAGGTAACGCAGTACTTGTACAGGAGAACGTCACGTCATTGCCTTCTACCCGGGTAACTTTGTTAGAAGGTTTTATCGTAATTTCTCCGACACCTATTAATGAACAAAAACGAAGAAACAGGCAAATATCATTGAGGCGCCACTATGTCTCAGACTATTTGTAAACAACCTTAACACACCCCTAATCCAACCACTATGCAAATCCGAAACTGAAAACTATTCCCGGGCAAAGCCTAATCTTAACAGAACACATCCAACCCTTTAAAATAACGACGGCATGGGTCAACGAAAGGAAGGTTATGGGGATTATGCCCGCGTGGACCATGATAAAATCACAAAATTTAAAAAAAAAAATTAAGTACTATCATTCAAGTACAACATAACATTTTAAAATTAACTACTTTATATCGACTATTTTTTGTACTGAGAGGGATTTCAACTTTATTTATGACAACGAATGTATTTATGGCAACGAAATAACGATCAATTGGCACATGCGTTATTATTCTGATATTTTGTTTCTATCTCATCATTATTTGGATATTTTGATTATTGTACCCATAATATTTTACTAAGTTTCTATTTTGCATCATTAGAATCTTAAAGAACGAGCGTTCATCATAAGATAAAAAGATACATTATGCATCTAGTGCTGCATTAGAACAATGATGTTAAAAATTATTATAAGTAATAGCATGACAAGAGGGAAATTAGTGATTAAATGCCCCGAAGGCGAGGGAGGTTTGTGGAAAGCCCGAGGGCGCAGCCCGAGGGAATTTCACAAACCTCCCGAGCCCGAGGGGGCATTTAATCACTAATTTCCCGACATGTCATGCTATTAGTTTGTAATAGTATGATAACCGAGGGCGACGTAGTGTATAATTAGCTTTTATGTATTGTTTAAAAGTCATATGAGAACAAAAACATTTTGAGTGAGCACACTGGCGTGTATAAATATGAGGTAGATTTCACATACGTTGTTGTTCGATTTGTGGAGTACGAGAAAAGCCTACATTTGAACGTAGATTTAAGCGGCATGCTGCAAGGTGCTACTGTACATGGAGAAGTACATATACACATTAATACGAGTAAATAATTTTTTTGTATTAACAATTTTTATTGTTGTTCAGTTTAATTATGGCTAAATAAGAGTGTTTTGTTGTTGTGCATAATGATTGCTTGCATGTTTGGCCATGCGTACAGAAGCGGGCGAATTATAATTCACCCGGTCGTGAGCGGGCGAATTATAAATTGCCCGCTTGAAGGGGTATTTAGTAATTTAAACGCCCGCTGAGAACAATAGAAACCGAGGTGATCATGGTATTACTATAATAATAACAACAATAACTGTTGTGAGGAAAATAATGATGCTGTTGCTGTTGATATTCTGAGATATTTCAAACATTTCCCTTTCATTCCAGAATGTCAGTTCGTTCCCAACTTCCTCGATCAAAGAGCATTCAGGCGTTGTTCTCTTCTTCTCCCTACTCCACTTTGCTCTTACTCCTCTCTGTTTACTGTGCTCCTTTCTTTCTTCTGTAAGGTTTACATCGCTTGAGTTTGGAATCAGCAGCTAAATATCAACCGTGTGTTGCCTGCTCCTCATAACGGTCTTTGCCGAGATGAATACTAGCGAATATCGTGCTAGTTTCCCATATGCCAGTACTATTATCGTGACAGTTCTTTTGCATACTCATAGAAGTAGCAGTGGTGATCCTAGATAGGGTAGCTTGCCCAATGTGCTGCCCCAGACACGGATAAGCATCGCGGGAGCGTCTAATTTCCTGAAGTTGGCCAAGCTCAAGCGTGTCCTACCTCACTGCCTAACAATGTAGCCTAGCCGGTGACAGTCACATACTCAAGAAAGAGTTTGAAAAGACTGACAATTATACTGTTATGTGATAATCAGCATGGATTCAGACGGTATAAATCTTGTATTACACAGCTTCTGCAGTTATTGGATCATTGGTTTAAGACTTTCGATGAATTAGGCTCAGTTGATGTGGTCTCTTGGATTTTGCCAAAGCATTTGATAAGATTTCACATGCACATTTACTGGGCAAGTTACAACTATATGATGTGAAAGGCCAGGTTTTGGGTTGGATCAGGAACTTCTTAACATCAAGGAAGCAACGCGTAGTGATTCAAGGCCTTGCCTCGGAGTGGCTGGATGTAACGTACGGAGTGCCACAGGGTAGTATCATTGGACTGTTATTGTTTTTAATTTGCATGAACGATATATCATCATACGTTAATTTGCCGCTCTGAGCTATTTGCTGATGATACAATACTTCATCATCGAATTGCTAACGATACAGATTGCTCACATTTTCAAGAAGATCCATCATCTGCCTTTGAATGGTGCAACAATTGGCTGGTGACCTTGTAGTCGGAGAAATGTAAGATTATGCTCATAACTAGAAAGATAAATCCTATAATTCATGCACAAATACTCTTTGGGAGCACCGATCTTTGGATTGCTGAACAACGCAAACATTTGGGGTGTGGATTGGATCAACATTGCCATGGAATTGCCACATAAATAACATGTGCGCTATGGCGAGCAGAGTATTGGGATTGGTGAGTAGAACATTTGGTTCAAAAACTCCCGTAGCGATCAGTACTATATTTAAAATCCTCGTGCTACCGACATTAGAGTACGCCGGCCTGGTCTGATCTCCTAACTCAGTTAAACATGTCAAAGCAATTGAATCTGTTCAGAGGAAGGCCACCCGCCTAATTTGTGGGCCTAAAAAGTTACATCCTGAGAGGCTGGAAGAAATCAAGTGGATTACCCTCGAAATCTGACTGAATTATCTTAGCCTCCTTTAAATGTATAAAATCATATTTCGTTATTGTGACGTTGATTTCAAAACGTTTGTTGGTTTAGTTGGTAGGTCACGTACACGCAGCAACCATGATTATGAACTCAGACCTAAAGCTACACGTAGTAACTAATTTAAATACTTTTTTTTTTAATACATTTATTAATCAGTGGAATTCTTTGCCAAATGAAATTATAAATTCACCTAGTATAGCTATTTATCCCATAAACCTAATGACTCACTTTTTGTTTATTTTATTACTTATTTTGTTTGATGTAGTCCTTCATTACTTATTGTAAGGAGACTGGCTCAAGAATTTAGTTTTCTACTGCCACTATCCGTTCTTCCACAATTTTTTGTTTTGCTTGTTACTGTGTTTCGTTCTATTTTCGGTATATTGTAATGTGGTTGGCGAAGATTCATTAAACAATTAAACCATAAACCACGCTTAACTGAAACTGGAGATTGAAAGGATGTGGAACAAGAACATTACAGTTATCCTCGTAGCAATGGAGGAGCTCAGGTCGATAGCTCCGAAACTTCCGTATTATTTCAATCAATTGGACATCAACACAACATTGGGGTTTAACCGAACTCACACTTTACAGAATATACAGCAAAAGTTTATCTCAGGTTCTGTCCGTATAAAGTTATGAGGACCTCACGGATAGTGCATAGACCAGGATAGATTTTGAGCTCAACAATAACAATTACAGCAACAGCAACAGCAACAATAACAACAACAACGACAACAACAACAACAACAACAATAACAATAACAATAACGACGATCTCATATGAACTATTGGTAATCGAGGCAGCTGCAATTTAAAACACTTCCTTTAAAAACAATGTTGCAAGCAATGGCGCACTCAGGGGGGAGCTTAAGAAGCTTAAGCCCCTCCCTTAGCTACCACAAAATGATATCTGTTTGCATCCACGAAAAAAATATGACGTAAATTAAAAGCAAACAGCATAGACGGTACGATAGCTCTGACAGACGACCGTGGAATGCAATAATTTCTCCATCGTCTCACTAGTGTGTTGTGTACTAGGACTGTCAATTCATAATCCCGGAATTGGCCTTGTAGAGACTCTAAAATATAAGATATTTCTGGGGGAGCATGCCGCCAGAGCCTCCAAGTGAAGGCTGATTTAACATTCTAGCTTCCCTCTTTCAAGAATCCTGAATGCGCCGTTTGTTTCCAGAGATCCACAATTATCGTTCGGATACAACAGTAATGCTAGCAAGTACTAATTGAATTCAAATGCATCGATTCAAAAATTGCTTTCAAAGAATGTAAATGTCCGTCATACAAAATAATGTTGTTTTTGCGTTTATGAACATTGCCATTCTTATTAATGTACAAAATCAAACATTTTGTTAACTTCTTAAAAGTATAAGTCGTTTTTCTGAGTATAGGGCTTGACGATCATTCACCTATCTTCTTAAAAGTATGTTAGAACAATAAGTCATTTTAAATACTTACGACCACAATCATCTTTTGACATTTTACCAGCTAAAAGAGTGGAAGTATCTTTTGGGCATTTTATGCACGATTTCATTCCATATCTTGGTTGATAGGAACCGACAGCACATAAAATACAAGCTTGATTTTCACTTGGAAGTCCGGTTGCAGAGTAAGTTCCAGGATGACAAAGTCCTAAAAAGCAATAAGGTATCACAAAATTAAGAATTCAGTATTTTCAAAACTTTTTCTGGCTACAAATTCCAGCTGTCTGTTTAGACCCCAAGTCTCAGAAGTTGCGGTGTTCAAAAAAGCATCACGTTTGGCTATTCTTGAAGAAAGTTATGGACAAGTACTGCTTTCAATGGAAAAAAGACAAATGCTAAATTGGTAGAAATCAGTCTGCAACAAAAATACTTAAAATAATCACCTTCATAACGCTGAGTATAATCCTCGTGAGAACTTACTTTTGCATTGCTTGGCACCAGTTTTCTCGGTTCCTTCATTTCTAGGGCATTTCATACAAGACAATTGCTTTTCCTTATTTTGATAAAAGCCGACTAAACATTCCACGCATTTTCCTTTTTGATAATACGTGCCAACCGGGCAATTGGCTACAAGAAAATCAAAACACGAAGTTGATCAGACAACTGAAATGATACACGTTTGTACAGCCCCAAAAACGTTTAGGGGCGAATAAAACTTTAACTTAATCTGAAGTAAGATTTTCTACAATTCTGTGATAAGTTGACAAATTTACCCAAATCTGCCCCAGCCTTCCCTAATTTATCCGAATTTTCAGTATTTTCCTGATCGAGGGGTGAGTATTTGCTTCCCCGATCCCGCTTGGTACACCTATCTTCTAGTTGACTTCTTTCACTAAATGGCCTCCAAGGCTGTGGATATTCGATTGTTTAGTTATTTAATTCACACTACGCAACCCTTTGCAAAATAGATTTTGGCAGAAAAAGAGCATCTTTAAGCTGCCCAGAAGTGAAAAAAGTAAATAAATAAATAAAATGCACACTATACAAACAAGCAAATTCCTAAAACTCATTAAAAATTGTTGAGAAAAACAAAGGAAAATGATAACCAAGCCGTGTCAATATGTTCGATAATATTATACAACCCGCTCCGTTTTGATGTCAACTTTTCGCCAAAAAAAAAATTAATTATCATATTCATCGTCAATTACCCTATAAAGCGGTTGATTTTAGTAGTGATTTAAAAAACTAGTTGAACACTAGAAGATCGAATTAAAACATTCAGCTGTGGCCTCGTGACTAATAAGCAATCAGGAACTCACACACATATATGTATTATATACACAGTCATATATATACAATTCAATACAGCTGACTTTATGTAGGGTGCTCAATATCTTATAAGATAGAGCAGATAAATAAATAAATAAGCTTAAAACATATAGCCGAATTGTAAAAACCAACAAGGGACGTAAATTTCTCGCCTTAATAGATAAACACTTTCCTGCATCAAACAAATTACGCGAAATCTTCAACAAGAACACACTGAAAGTTAGCTACAGCTGCATGGGAAACACGAAGAACATTGTAAACAAACATTACGCTCGCATACTCAATAAAGACAAAATGAACAACAACGAAAGCTATTGCAATTGCCGAAACAAAGAATCCTGTCCACTACCTGGAAACTGCATGATCTCAAAAATCATCCACAAAGCTGAAATTTTGCAAGCTGACAGCACGGAAAAGAAATTCTACATAGGTATGACAGCCCACCCATTCAAACATCGCTACAACAACCATACGAAATCATTCCGCGACCACAAATACTTGAACAAGACTGTTTTATGAAACTACGTCTGGGGATTAAAGAACGAAGGAAAGGACTGTGAATGTTGTGTTCACCTGACGAGTGTGGCAAGCTTCGGGCTTGTCATACGAAACAGATCTGTAGTGAATATAAGTTCTTATGAAGTAACCAAATCTTGTGTTGTGATTATTCCGCTCTACCTCGGTATAGAGCAATCTGCACCCATATGATTTTGTTATTGATACTTGTTATCAACACACACACACACACACACACACACACACACACACACACATATATATATATATATATATATATAGTAATAGCTTTTCCGCCTGAAGATTCCCCACGGATGAAACAGACTGTTGCGGCTTTGAGGTAAGCGAAATAATATTACTATTACTATTTGCTCCACCTATATGACATTGAGCACTCTTTTGCATTTCGTAAACCAACACTTTCCTCTTACATTTCGATGTTGTTGAGCACTCTAAGGATATATAAGGATAACCGATAGCGTTAAGCAATGCCCACCGCTCGAGTAGCGGTTTGAGCACTCTGTTCCCGTATCAATTCATGTTAGCTCCAACAGGTTGAACACACACACATATGTAAATGCATATATATATATATATATATATATATATATATATATATAAAATCATCAAGATAAACTTTTTGAAGTTACTTCATTAGAATTTTAATTCACTACAGATTTGTTTCGTATGGTGAGCAGAGCTTACCACACTCTTAAGGTGACTATCACGTCTGTTGTAAGTGCGTAAGGGCATTGATATGTATAGGTCTGGAGATGAATCAATTATACGAGTGACGTTATGACAATGATATGCAGCTTAGGTGCGGTGAAAAGTTATGTTAGATATTATGAATAAGTTATTGATTGCACAAAAAATGTCTCTTTCTATGTCTACAAGTGGATATCAGTTCATTTCTACTGTTCAGTGAGCTGAGTTCGGGGTGGCAGATGATGACAAATTTTTCGTATAAGCACAGGTTACATCGTTTAGTTTTGTTAGAGTAGGGTTTGCATTACTTGATTATTTTCCATTTGATTGAGTACGGGACATCTACTTTTAAGGTCCAACTATATTTGCTAAGTTCAGTGGCATGTTTGTATTTCGAGTTTCTGAAGGAGCTAGTATGGTTTAAATATCTAGTTCGAAGGTGCTTTCAGTTATTCCGACATAGGTTTTTGTTTCGTGTTGTCTTCTCTTGTCATAGTGGCTTGATAGACTACCCCTTCTGTTTGGCATTTTCCGGAGAGTGGGAAGGAACTTTTCTGGCGGCAATTGCATTCTTTGGTTGCTGTTGGTTTGTCGTTGGTTTGTTTGCTAAACACGTATATGTTATGTGACCAGATAATGTTTTGCATGTTGGGCGTGCAATACTAGCTCAATTTCAAGGTATTTCTATTGAATATATTTTGTAGAGGGTGGCTCTTTGGGAAGCATTCATCAATCATTTGTAGAAATATATGACCGATGTTGGTGGTGACATCGTGGCTGTAAGGCGGGTTAAACCATGCAATGTTTCTGCTTCTCGAACGCTTTGTTTTAGGTGGGTGAGGATTGAAATTAACTTGGTGGTCATATCCACTTTTTTTAAGGGCTTCTTGGTACTGAGGGGCTGCTGAGTCAAACGATTGTTTGCCGGATGAAATGTTGGACAATCCACTGTTGATGGCTTCTGGTACGCTGCGGAGGATGGATGGCAGATGGTTGCTGTGACAGTTGACATATTGGGGGAAGTTGTTGGGTTTAGTAAATGGTTTAAACGTTCCATACTTTAGATCTTGGGTGATATCCAAGTAGTTGACACATTTCTTGGTTGCCTCGATGGTGAGCTTTAGTGTGTGCTCGCTGAAAGTTTTACATATATACTTCTTGATGTTCTCTATTTCTTTGGGTGATTCGTTAAATTCGTCAAAGCTGCTCATGGTTACGTCAAAGAATGAGTCAGCTGTTTTCTTACACCACGGTTCATTTTCATTGAAAAGTAGTGATGTTTTTGTTTGGATGATGATTTTTTTTCTCTTGGTCGGTTATCTCGTCATCTTCCCAAGCAAACATTAAGGCTTTAGTCAATAGGTCCTCTGTTATCGACGGGTAGAAATCAATTATGTCGAAGCAGATAAATGAGTGTGAGGATTTGTTGGAGATGTTTTTATGCCACTTAATGACAGAGTAGGTATTTTTCCATTGGTTTAAGTTAGTAGATGCCATCACTTTGGAGTTGATTCTTGGAGAATTTTCTTACTAATGATGCCGATTTATGATTTGGATGAGTTTATGAGTCTGCACTTGGGGTTGTTGTTAAAGTTTGGTTTGTGGTCCTTTAATGTCACGAATGAATCTTTCTCTGCTAATGCGTCGATTCTGTTGTCAAGGTCGAGGTTCTCAGCGATCCTCCCTTCTTCGGATATTATTTTGTTTTTGCAGTTGCTTGGGGCTTTCTTGTAGGATTTTGTTATGGTGGTCTTGAGTAGCTGCTTGTATGAAGAAATATCTACGCGGTAGAAGTTCGTGGTTTTGTCAGCAGTGATGAGTAGTTTGTTGTTATTTCTGATATTCTTTAAGTCTTGTGAAAGTTTCTTTTGGAATTCGCTGTTTAAGTTTTCGAATAACTTTAACTTTATTCATTTATATTGCGCAAATATCAACTAAAAGTTTTCAAGTGCGCAATTCGATGTTTTGGATGAGTGTGAGTATTTTGTCTTCAAATTTACTTAACTCTCTGATCGATGCTAGGGCCTTTGTAGTCTTAAGTCCAAATGTTTCTTTGGTTGAAGATTCAGCTGGGTTCAAGAAATGGAAGGCTTTCCATCGTATGCGTATAAATATATCTATATATATATATATATATATATATATATATATATGTATACAAAGATGAGTTGAAGGTCAACACAAGTAAATGTTATACAGAAAATTTGTTGTGTGACAACAAAAATGATAACTTATGAAAAACCTGTCCTTTAAAACATTTTTCACGCAAACGTTTTCACTTTTTAACATTTTTACCTGAAGACCTTATTAAAGTGTAAGCGTTTGTGCGAAAAATGTTTTAAAGAAGTGGTTTTTCATAAGTTATCATTTTTGTTGTCACAACAAATTTTCTGTATATGCATATATATATATATATATATATACATATTTATAGTCTATTTAGTTATAGCTTGCTCAAAGCTATAACTAAATAGACTATTAAAGCTCTACACCTTTGTATTGAGCACTCTTCTTTTCAGAGACGAAACAGCTACATATACATATATTTATTTATTTATTTATTTATTTATAAAACTCATCAAGAATTCATGAGGAATATACACTGGCGGTCAAAATGAAGTGCCCACTTGTGGTGCAGATAGTAACTTGGTTTGCGGCCGTTGGGACCAGCTTCTCTCAGTCATCGTCGGGTAGTGGAAATAGAGACACTCTCACCATGTTCAATCTGCATCTCTGTTTAATTTTCCGGTGCAGTCTTAGAGCGATTGGACATGATTTTCTCCCTATGATTCTGTCCTCTCTCTTCGTAGTTTTCCTTTTTCCGTCCTGGGATCTTCAAATCTTTAACACGTCCAGTAAGTGTCGGCTTCAAAATGTTACTGACACTTTGGCGACAGCCCACTACTTGATCAGCAGTCTCGTGTTATGAGTAACTTTCCTTCCATTTTCAAGACTGATCCTAAGCCTTAGACCCATGATTTTGCATGTTGCTTGGAATTCTCGTTTTACCAAGAATTAAAAGTAATCTCCTCGGGAAGCAAGAATATATTTTGACTTTCCTCTAAAAAAATTCCTTAAAATGACTGGAGCTTTATCAAAAATTGTGGGAGATATCTTAAAATTATCTGAAATTGACTGTTTTGCCATAGGAGTGGGAAAAACCATTGCCGCAGCCGTTCATTACCCAGGAAACGGAGTTTGAGCAGTTCTTTTTGACCGCCAGTGTACAAAAGAAAATTAACCTTGTTGTGTTTGTATATGTGAGACAGACACATGTGCTTTATACTGAAATCCTCCTCAAATTCTCTTTAGTATTTTTCGCCTTAGAAAACATAAATTGCCAAACTTTGGTCGTGAATTAGCGTATAAAGAGGTTTGTTTTATAATTCATTTACAAAACTCCCAGTACGTGCTTTATCGGATCCAAAACACTCGGCTATCGCCACGTGCTTTATATCTGATAACGCACTCCTGCTACTTTTGTAAATAGTATATAAGTATATATGTAATATTTAAAACCCAAACAGGAGTGTTTTATCGGGATTTAAAACACGAGGCGATACCCGAGTGTTTTAGATCCGATAAAGCACGAACTGCGAGTTTTTTAAATGTCTTCTAAAATGAACCTCCTAATACGCTAATTCACAAAGAAAGTTTGGAAATTTATCTTCCGTAAGCCGAAAAAATTGAATTTCTTCTTCACATGTAAAGGCACATGTGTCTTTATAACATATATAGATCCGATACGCTTATGATTTTCTTTTGTCTTTCCCTCATGAATTTTTAATGAATTTTAAAAATATATATATAAACCGAATCACCAACCTCCACCAGATCGAGTTCACCATCAATAATATTCAGTTAAAAACTCTTTAAAAATCTTTAATAAAATTTCAACGTTTTGGGGTACTGTTCCTTGGTCAAGATACAAACATTGCAAACCTTAAATGTCCCGATATATACTGTTCGTACAAATTAATGAAAGATTGGAATCACAAAATTTATGTTTATATTCATCTGGGTCATCATTGAAATGAATTGCTAATTCTCATGCCCTCTTTGTCATGCTAATTGTCATTCGGAAAATGTGATCTATCTGATGACCCGCAGGAGATGTTATCTTCAAGACGTTGGATCAACAAGTACCCAGTTAAAAGTAAGGTTTAGGAACCACAAATCCTTGATGATTGCAAACAAGAGGACATATAATTTAGCAATTCATTTCAAATCAAATTGAATATCGATCCAAGAACAGAATTTATTACTAATAATTTCGAGTAAACTTTCTTACCCCATAGGACCTTTTCATAGCGGTTCACATGTACATATATTCTTAGTTTAGTCCAAACTGTTTTCAGTAATTTTTAAGTTTTAACGGCACTTAGGAAACCTGAATTGGCCAAACATTTGCTACCAATTGTTGATACAGTGTTTAACCTGCTCAAGGGTTGCTGCCGTCTCTTTTCTATACTACTTTCTCAATTTGGGACAAAGAGTTTTGTTATACAGGGTGTCCCAAAAAAACCGAAAACTATTGAAATCACCAATAACAATTTAATTGTTAGAATTTGAATGCCTTAGCACTCTGTTGGCCCCCACGAGTGCATAAATGATTGATATTAGTAATTTTATAATTTGCTTTAAATTCCCACGGGCAAAAAATCGCGCACTTTACAAGGCGATTTTCTTACCTAAATTTTAATACATGCACCTTGTCAATATTTTACGCATCATTACGTTCAGCTTTTTCGTAGGGCATTCAAATTGTAACAATAAGTGATCTCAATAGTTTTCGGTTTTTTGGGACATCCTGTATATATAATTCATTAAAAATTCACGAGGAAAAGACAAAAGAAAATCATAACCGTATCGGATCTATATATGTGATAGAGATACATGTGCCTTTATATGTGAAGAAGAAGTTCGTTTTTTTCGGCTCACGAAATATAAATTTCTAAACTTTCTTCGTGAATTAGCGTATTAAGAGACGAATTTCCTAAGGGACTTAAAAAACTCACAGTTCGTGCTTTATCGGATCTAAAACACTTGGCTATCCCCTCGTGTTTTAAATCCCGATAAAGCACTCCTGCTCGGTTTATAAATATTACATATATATATATATATATATATATATATTCCGTGGTTACCAACCGGTTCATTATATGAGACGTACACTAACGGAAACGGGACGAAGATACTCGTTAACAGAGCCTGTAGCTTTGGCAATGGAATTCACAAGATCACGTCTGCAAATGTATTTACAGGTCGGAAAACACTTCCAACTCGCTACTGATCACAAGCCGCTGCTACCGTCAAGAAAAACTGCCACAGAGGATTGAGAATATAATCATGGGGATGCAGAATATGGACTTGACAGTGACCAAGGGAAAGATTCCAGGAGTACAAAATTGCAAGGACTATAATTTTATCAAGACACCCCGTCAAACCAGTTACCCAAATATATCACGCGTTCGTACTTGAAAAATTTGCTGTTGAAACCGAGACAAACGCATTTCTATTTAAAACACACCATCCACACATATGTTTCGAACAAGAAAGATCCCAATCTAAAGCCTTATATCGACCTACAAGCCGAATTGTATTTATCTGAAAACGACATCCTTCGACTGAACTAGACCTGTCCACCAGAGAATCTCAGAGTCAAGATCATTCGAATCACACACAGGCAAGTATATCTGTGACTTTCAAAAGGCCAAAGAAACAATACAACATCAATATGAGCACTGGTGACCAAGTATAAACTTGTAGATCGAGGATGCAACGAAGAGATGTCATGAGTGTTTAAATCTCAGAAATAAAGTACGCAGAGCCAAAAAATTGACAGAACTCCCAAACAGACCCTGGACAGCTACGGAAATCAATTTCTGTAGACCATTTCCTGACGAAAGATATGCATTCGAGGAAGGCCAGTAGTCTATGGGTAGAATTGACAACAATGACATTATTTGAAACAACTAGAAAGAAGCTAAAGAAAATCTTCTCAGTACAGGAAAGCTCTATATACTGCATGCAGAATGACGTAGGACTACCATTAAACTCACAAACAACGGCCAAATTAGCAGGAGAATCAAGATTCAAGCACAGACGCATTACATCAAGCCATTCAAAGTGCAAAGACAAGTCGGGGGATTTTACAAGCCGATCAAGAAAATCACGGCGATCTCAATGCAAGATCAGGGGGATCCTGAAGAACCCATCTACGATATGCTGCAAGCAGACAAGAGCAGCCCACATCCAGCAGCCTAAGCACAACCATGCAGCAACTCGTGCATAAAGACATGAAGAAAACTTCCGGCTGCTTTCCAATAGAAAACACGAGAACGAATAAGGAGGTGAGACAGAGTAACTCTTAAAACAAGAGCATAAGTAAAAGAATAAATCAATATACGAAACAATACCAAAATCTGCACACTGAATCTAGATGACGAAGTCCTCTGAAAATGCGAAAACAAACGCAAAAGACAAACATGGTACGAACCAAAGGTATACATTGTTACTGAAATAAAAAGATGAAAGATGGAAACAAAGTGGATTAAAGAAAAACAAACAATCCGCAGAAATCTCTACGAGCAGTCAAATTGCCTCGATAACTGGTATAGGACACAACACGAGGAGATGAGGAAAGTAGTTATACTATTGCAGATTCCAGCAACACAGAGGGACCACCAACACAAATCAACAGGACCAACAAGAACCGAAGCCAGCTGAACCATAGCTTAGACGATCCGTGGGCTTGAAAATCATACTTGAGAAAGACGAAGAGCCATAAGATATGTAATAGAAATCAGTAAAACTCGATCGAACATAAATTCAAAAATTTAAATTTAATTATATAATTGTATCAATACTATTTATTATATTAATTATATTAATATTTGTTTAGTTTAATTATACAATATACGAATTTTTTCATATTATTAGAAATTAAATATTAGAATTGCATCCATAGGATCAGGAAACCCATCTGAAAAATGAAGGATATTGTATTCTTACCCTTGACCCATTTAACAATCACATGCAATTTACTATGTAATTTTATCAAGGTAAATAATTGAATTAGCTTTAATTATATAATGGAGTAAAATAATATGTGATTCTCATTGGTGTGAAATACGCTTTTGTCTAAAAAACAGCAATACATACCACACACTTTTTGACCAGAAACTTGTACTAATTCGACAGTTCCATCCAAACATTTGTCTTTAAACGTTGTGTAACCTGAAAGTATCAAAGAGTAATAATCTTGGCTATTGATTTTCCGGGCGGAAAGCGTAATCGCAACAAAAATATCAGAGCCCAGCTCAGAATTCTTAGGTGTATCGCCATAGTGAAATAGGCAAGTCAAAAAGTTTTAAAACATATTTACTGACGTTTCGTTGCCTCGTGCAACATCTTCAGAGTGTAGGTTTACAGAGACGAGAAAAAACTATATATATGAATCTATAATTACATATTGGAATAATTAGACGGCTAATATGTAATAGTTTTTTCTCGTCTCTGTAAACCTACACTCTGAAGATGTTGCACGAGGCAACAAAACGTCAGTAAATATGTTTTAAAACTTTTTGACTTGCCTATTTCACTATGGCGATACACCTAAGAATTCTGAGCTAGGCTCTGATATTTTTGTTACGATTATCAAAGAGTAACTTTAAACTTTATACAAAACCTTTATACATAACCAGCCGACAACTTGAAAAAATATAAAATAAAGTATACTCCGAATAATATTGACATCTTGAAACTAAAGATTTGAGTTAATGACAAGACGAGACTGTCGTGAGATTGTAGTATTTCGACTTTATTTGAAAGTCATCATCAGCCAATAAACACGTTAACTCGGTCTATATATCCTAGAAGCATGGCGCTATGTAGTTAATTGCCGTTACAGGGACGGCGAAGCACATGGGGGCTGGGGAGCTGTAGCCCTCCTAATTTTTTTTAAGTATAACCTATGAACAACTTTGTTTTAATATACTTGTTCCGAATTTTCCCGAAGATGCATGTAAAATACAATATTTTCATCTCAAGTCCCACCCCCTCACTTGAAACTCCGCCCCGTCGCCCCTGTGTTAACGCGATTACAAGGCGCGAATGATCACCGCAGGCAAGAAATTGACACTAGTTGACAAATAACAGTAAGAGGCTTCAATAGGGAATGTAAGTGAATAATGACAATTCTTTACTGACCTTGGGACCCGAGTTCAACTCGTGTTTGTCAAACTTAATATCTAAAGTTTTTAAAAATGATATTTGATTGGTGTTAATGGTGTATTGGAGAAACGAATTTTGTAGTTAGTAAAGATTAGATATTTTATAGAGGAATATAAGTTAGAAGAAAAAGTAAGGTCATTCAAATGGTTGTATTGATTATGTAAGTCAGCAATGAATTGTGCCTGTTTACATTGTAGGAAGTGTTGGGCAATCGCACTGGTGCTGTGTTGAGTAGAATGTTCAGAAAGACATGCATGAAGGCAACGATTGGTTTTCTCTTATATCTATGTATATCAGGGTGTAATAAAAGATGTATATGGAAAACTGATTATTGACTTCATACACATCTTTTCGAACATTCTGCCCGACACAACACCAATGCGACTGCCCAACACTTCCTACAATGTGAACAGGCATAATTCATTGCCGACTTACATAACCAGTACGACCAAATGAATGACCTTAACTTTTCTTCTAATTTATCTTCCCCTATAAAATATCTAACCTTTACTAACCTCAATAGTACTCAAATTGCAAGGACTATTACTTTGCATTTCATCTGCCTACCACCCACAAATAAATGGCCAGCGGGAACGTGACAATCGAACACTGAAAGAATCTCTTAGTAAGCTTGTCAATGACCAAGGAAACAACTGGGACCAGTTCATCCCTGGTGTTCTTTTTGCCTATCACACATCTGTACATGACTCAACCAAGTGCACTCCATTTGAGGTCATGTATGGACGGAAGGCCAAGCTTCCTATCCACCTCAAACCCTCAGAAGATGACACTGTGGACCCTATGCCCCTTTCAGATGATGCCAACCCTGATATGCTGGATACGCTGACAACCATTCATAAAAAGCTGCGCTCAACCATCAGTACCAACATCTACTCTGCCCAGGAACACCAGAAGCGTGCCTTTGATCGCCGACACAACAGCAATAAAGAAATCACTGCTGGCTCCATCGTTTATATCAAGAATCAGCCCCGTATTCATCGCATGGGTTCAAAGATGGAACCACGCTGGATTGGATCCTACTTAGTTGTGGAATCCTTGACCAAGGGACGAGTAAAACTCAAGAACAATAAAACTGGCAAGATACTGAGCAACACCTACCACGCCAGCAACCTTAAGATTTACCAGGATGAAGAGGCTTCTCCACCACCCCAGTCCCCTGATGATTATCCTAGTGACTCTGCTAATGACAGCCCAAAGCAAAAGACACTCAAAAGACCACGCGAAGAACAGACAATGATGACATGTACATCTCACAGAAACACAAGCACACCAAGACTTTCAACCCACTACCAAGTTCAGGAAGGAAGTATCTTAGCACCACTCTTGGCCTTACGTTTGGTAAGGTTGTGTACTATGGACGCACAAGAGATCTTGGACAACCACGGCGCATATATAAAACCAAAGGTGATGGGAACTGCTACTTCCGCGCCATCAGCTACGTCCTGACAGAATCAGTGGACAACCACTCCCTTCTCAGAGATAAAGTCATCCACCACATGAACACTGAATTGACAAAAAAACTACAGGACTACTTGAACCAAAATGTGAATGAATATGTGAACACTTCTGGCATCTCTCGTGATGGAGTCTGGGCAACCGATGCAGAGATCATGGCCACAGCAAATCTGTTGAGTTGCGATATCGTCCTCCACACAAAAGTCGGTGACTCCATGGATTGGCTGACCTATCCCCGCAAGCTTCAATCTGCAGTTAACGACAGAACATGCACTTTATCTTAAAAACAAGCATGATCATTTTGATGTTGTTATCAGTGTTTAACTTTGAACATTTATATTGCAGTGAAGACTTGCTAGTCTTAGAAGTTGAAGTTTCAGGACGTTATGACTTTTATTATATTATGAACGATTAAATTAATTGAACATTATGTTACAATTGCATTATAATGTTTTCAGTATGTGCTTTTATTTTAATGTGTAAACACTACGGAGAAGTGTGGTAGTAATCTTTGATCTTTCTGGAAGTCTAATATTTTTACTCATTGAAGTTTTTCCGGTTGAAGTAATAAAAGTCTATGTGTTTAGAGTTTTATGATTTAAGTCAGTTAGCTTTCTCACTTAACTTACCTGACAAAGCTGAACCCCCAATAAAATGTTAGAAAATTAAGTAATTCTTGTGTATATCACTCAACACTACTGATATCATGGGGGTATAATCTGGCCCGAGGGGTATGAATTGGCCTAGGCCAATTTATACCCCGAGTATAAATTGGCCTAGGCTATAATATACCTGGGGTATAATCTAGTCTGGGCCCCTTTAACCCCGGGTATAGTCCAGACTGGGGGTATACTATGGCCTGTTACACCTCTTTTCATCTGATCAGCGATATCTTAATTAAAAATTCACAAAACAGACAACAACAAAAATAAATTTTCTCACGCAAAAGTTTATTAATTATCAAGCAAACTCAGTGTTTCTTAACAACGAACGTAACATTACAGTTGTCAAATACAGGTTTATCTAAATTTACCACATTTTGGACATCATTTATTTCACTTAAATCACTGTTACAATCTTCTCAGGAATCATTGACTTTCTTGGAGCTCACAGGACCTAAGATATCGGAAACAGATTTAACTTGCTCACCACATGCTTTTTCATATTTAAGTAAAGCATTAGACCTATGACCTGTTCTCTGCCTGATAAGTTTCTCCTCGATACCTTTTTGAAATGAAGCCGTGGTACACGTTACTCTTAGACATTGCGATGTTTTGACTTTTAAGCCGGCACCTTTACACATATTGGGCAAAATCGTTGACAGCGTGTTTACTCCTACTGCACTTTTATGAAAACCTATTTCTTTTGGGTCTGACTTGTAGTAAAATGAGCTACCATTCTTATTTCGAACTTCAGCTAAGCCAATATACAGCTTGTAAATATCAACCAAACAATGCGATTCATGCTTTTCGCCTTTCTGGTGACAAATGTGGCGAACGACTCGTGGTTCATATTTCAAATCAGTCAACCCTCCATGAAACGTCTTCGAAACATTCTCCTCCAACGTGATAAAATTATCTCCAATAACAAAGTTATTTAAAGTTATATGTCTGTGCTCAGCACTTCTCAGGCCGAAAAGTTTACTATTGTAGAAATACACAATATTCAACAATGATTGTGAGAAGGAAGTTCCAAGAAGGTTCTTCCCCCAAAAGATTTCTTCTTCTTCTTCAGTTATCGCTTCTTTCTCGTTCTTCTTTGAAGCAAGACCAACACCTTCTCGTGTGCACATTTTCATTTCGCAATCCAATAATTGTCTAAATCTGTGAAACCTGCAAGAAGAACAAATATCACCGATAGTTATAGCTAATAATATGCATTTCATAAAATCAACACGTGCATTTAGAAACTCACCGGTTATCCGTTTTATCCATCGGATTTAGCACAAAAGAATCGTTTGATACCCGTTATTAAACTGTATAATGAACGAGCAGGATATTTCTTCCCTTCTTTATTGACCACTTCTTGAACAAATTTTCCGTGCCAATACGCCAGACTTTCGGCTTCAAAATTCTCCAGCGGCGTGCTAATGTCTTGTAAGCCAACTTCCTCTTCGACTTCGCTCTTCGTTACTCTCGACGTTTGCCACTCACGAAATACTTCAACTGCCCACTTAGTTTTGTAACGCGTGGATGCAGGAATAGCATTTTCGATTGCTTTATCTTCTTCGACAAGGCTTTTTGGAGAATGAAGCGACCTGCCTCCTTCACCTTCGTTCATCGTTACAGACAACTTGTGTCATTTTTTTGAATAAATTTTACGCCCGTCACAAGGACAATCCCATGAGGATTTTTCCTCATGCGCAATATAGCTAAACATCCAATTAAATTTCTCTTCGATTGAGATGCTATATAAACAACTCGTTATCGTGTTTCATCAGGGGAATCCAAACACTCAAAAACAATAAAAACACTCGACCTACGGCCTCGTGTTTTCATCATCTTTTCTCGTGTTTGGATCCCCTGATGAAACACTCAAACTCGTTGTTCATATGATACGTGTTGAATTAGGGTCTCAAGGCCACTAAAGAGTTGCCACAATTCACTCAGATTCCCTGTTGAAGCCGCTTACTGATATTTGTCAACTATTATTAATTTCTTGTCTGTGGTGTTCATTCACGCTCAAGCAATTAATTATATAGCGCATTAATTATATAGCAATTCAAGCAATTAATTATATAGCGCTTCTTATATATATATATATATATATATATATATATATAATGATCACAGAGCAAGAATTATATATATATATATATATATATATATATATATATATGACTACGGACGGAACCGTTTCGGCCTACTGGGCCTCATCAGTGTAGTGCTGACGAGCAGGATGGAGAAGCCTATACTATATAGGCAACTCAAATGTCCCACCCTTGTGGTACATCTAAGCCATGCCAGAGTGCTCTAACTAGAGACTAGTGAACGTGCGCAAATTCGCTAGCGGCATGACTCATCCTGTAGAGTGCTCAATATGAACCAAGAGGCCATAGAGCGATATCTAAGAGAAGCACAGATCGGAGATCTATCCAAAAGATTTGGAGCTGAAGAGCGAACACTTAGGTAAGAGTGCTACATTTCTTGAACTTGATATCGCGATTCAAAATAACATTTTTGTGTATACCTTGTTCGATAAGAGGGATGCTTTTCCATTTTCGATAGTACGTATGCCAGATCTTTCAAGTAATATCCCTTCAAATATTTTTTATGGTGCAGTATTTTCGGAACTGTTACGGATTGGTAGAGCAACATCGTTATTTAACGATTTTGTGCCTAGAGGTTCTCAGTTATATCATAGGATGTGTTTACGAGGAGGATCAAGAACCAAACTAAATTTGCAGGTACGAAAAGCTATTAGAAAATATCCTGGTGTTTTCGAGTAGTTTGGCACAACACCTGAAGATGTAATATGTAAAATAATAAACCATGATGAGTAGGTGGCAATTGATCACTGCTGCTGGGGGCCAAGGTATTATGACTATTTTGTCTTTAAACCCCCGAAATAGTCGCCTTGGTAGACAACTGATGAGCCCTTTGTGGTTTGTTTTTAACTGATAACTTTACATGATTGTTTGGATAAACGATTGATGTAAACTTGTATACAACCATTAAATAAATATTTTCTATTCATTTGCTACTTAGACTATATATATATATATGTGTGTGTGTGTGTGTGTGTGTGTGTGTGTGTATGTGCGTGTTTGTGTATATATATAAAACATTTAATTCAAAACACTGGATATGTACGAATTAAAAAACTAAAATACGGTTACTCGAGTTTCACGCTCGAAGCGATCATCAGACTAAAAGCGGGTTAAAAATTACAAGGGTTTAAAATTAGCTATATAAAACTTGTTTTCGTGCCTACACTTAGTTAAGAGCTCAGTCCTTTTGTTCAAAGTATGTTTTCCTGCTTTTAAAATGCAAAGTTTCTCCGCTAGACAAAGGTTGCATTGTTTCCCCCCACTTCTATACGCATTCGCTCGTTTTAAAATTGACCATTTAATTGTATACTTCGTTTTTGCTTCTTTTAATTCCCATATGTACTTAGAAAGCACTGTGCTTAATGCATATTTCTTGTTGTTGAATGACTGTTGGTGGTTACGAAATCTTGTCTTGAATTCTCCTCCTGTCATGCCGATATATGTCTTCGGTTCTTGGTTTTCTGGAAATACAGTGGCTTTGTAAACGAGGTTTCGTGTCAAGCACGCACCATCAAATGGGCAATTTGGTTTCACTCGGCAATTGCAGTTTTTTTCCGGGGCTTCCGTGTTTCTTAGGACTTATGAATTGTGGTTGTTTATTATACATTTCATATTTTGCATACAGCTGTAGCTGACCTTGATTGTCCCTCGATTGAATATCCGGCGCAATGGGTTGTTAACTGGAAAATGCTTATCGATCAGACTTAAAAATTGTTTTCCCACATTGGTCTTAACGGTCTTGCTAAACGGTGGGTTGAACCATAGAATGTTTCTAGACCTATTTTTCTTAAGATAAAGGCTGGAGGAAACCGCTTGACTTTAAGGCCTCGTTATATACAGGGTGTCCCAAAAAACCCGAAAACTATTGAAATCACTTATTGTTACAATTTGAATGCCCTACGAAAAAGCTGAACATAATGATGCGTAAAATATTGACAAGGTGCATGTATTAAAATTTAGGTAAGAAAATCGCCTTGTAAAGTGGGCGAATTTTTGCCCGTGGGAATTTAAAGCAAATTATAAAATTACTTATATCAATCATTTATGCACTCGTGGGGACCAACAGAGTGCTAAGGCATTCAAATTCTAACAATTAAATTGTTATTGGTGATTTCAATAGTTTTCGGTTTTTTTGGGACACCCTGTATAGGAGCTGCTTTATCAAACTCCGCTTGGTCGTAGGAAAGGTCTGAAATTCTTCGACTAATTGACTTAGACATGCGTTTCAGGACAGATGGCGGGTGATCGGATTGCACATCAATATATAATGGGGGGTTTCCCGGTTTCTGTACGGATAATACTTTCCACTGTGTAGATTGAGAGTCACATCCAAGAAATTGAGGATTTTTAGGTTTGCTTCTATAGTGATCTTTAGCCCGAATTCTGCAAAGGTTTCGACAAAAAGCTTTCTAGTTTTATCTGCTGTCCGGGGACCCATGTTTCGGAATGCAGCAAGTCCATCGTCCCTATAAGGTCCAACATGTTTCTTGTTGTTAAACTTTTGGTCGAGTTTATGAAGCACAAATAGGCCGACCAATTCGCAAACTTCCGCCCCATCGTAACTTCCCATTGAAACGTCAAATAGCGAGGTGTTGTTTCTTTTTGACCAGGGGACTTCTTTGTCAAATAATAGCGAGCGTCTTGCGTGCATAATGATGTTCCTGTCCTCTTCGGAAATGTTTACAAATTGGCTGGCATAGTCTAACGAGTTGATCAGTAATGCTTCCGAGATTGAAGGATAAAAATCCACGATGTCGAATGTTAAGAAACATAACAAGTTCTTATTGCCAAGGTTCTTGAACCAGTCGATGACTGCATACGAATTCTTCCATTGATTTACCTGATTTTGTGTTCTGACAGTGTTGTTAATATTCTCAAGGATCCAAGTTGCTCTTTGCCAGGTTTATTAATCTGCATGATGTATTATTCTCAAAGTTTTCCTTATGATCTTTCAATGTGATGAACGCTTGTTTCCTTGCCATCGTTTCCATTTTACCGCTAATATTAAGGTTGTTTGCTATATCCTTCAGCTCCTTATTTATATCGTTTACTGTGCTTTCATCAGCTTTCTTGTAGTTCTTTGTGATGTTTTCTCTAAGTAGTTTCTCGTGTTGTTCCTTGTCAAGTTGGTATCCATTTCTTGTTTTGTCCGCAAAAGTTAGGACTTTGGTCGATGTATTTATCTTTTTCATGTCTTGCTTGAGTGTGTTCCGGAAATCTTTATGGGCTGCTCGAAACTTCAAATTTTCCACCATTTTAAAAAAAAGGTGCTCGAAATATTTCAACTCATTTACTTGAGGTGGGCTTCTTCCTGACTTTATGCAACCTTTGTCTAGCGGAGAAACTTTGCACTTTAAAAGCAGGAAAACATACTTTGAACAAAAGGACTGAGCTCTTAACTAAGTGTAGGCACGAAAACAAGTTTTATATAGCTAATTTTAAACCCTTGTAATTTTTAACCCGCTTTTAGTCCGATGATCGCTTCGAGCGTGAAACTCGAGTAACCGTATTTTAGTTTTTTAATTCGTATATATCCAGTGTTTTGAATTAAATGTTTTATCATTGCTCTACTTTGGTATTGAGCACTCTAAAAGCTACTGGTGGCAAAACGTTCGTTTTTCAAAAAAGTATATATATACATATATATATATATATATATATATATATATATATCATTCGCTTAAAAGTTTATGGTTGCTACTCCGAATTTCACGCGGATGCGATCTTCAGGTGACTGAAACAGCGTCGATTCATTGTCTCTTTTTTCTCTGTCTTTCCTATTTCTTTTTTAAGCTCTGCCTCAAGATAGTCTCATCTTTTCATTAACTCAAATCTTGAGTTTTGAGATGTCAATATTATTCGCAGTATGCTTAATGCAGTATGCTTTTAGGTCGATCTAAAACAGGAGTGAACACTTGATCAAAACTAACTCGGATCTGTTTTCGACTGATCTAAAATAGATCGATGTAAAAGTGAGATAAGTGCATGTAATCGACCCAAAAGATTATGAATAACATTATGGAACAACTCTAGAATTTTATTCTGATGTTTAAACTGCGAGCCATAACCAGCCTTTGGAAATCAAAAGACACCAGGTTGTCTCACACAGTCTTTTTAAAACCTAAACTTACCAACACAATCTGGCACAGGAAGTTTGTCTTTGGGATTCCAAATGCCATCTGCTGTGCAAATATACCAGGATGCTGGCTGTTTCAAGAATATCTTTCCTGTTTCGCATGTTACACTACAGTAAATACCTAATCCAGGAATGCCTGAACAAGATTTTTTCAAACTTGACCCAACAGTGAAATCATCTTCGGAGCAAACCTTTTCTAAAAATTGCAAATAGTAAACAAATTAAATAACGTAAATTTTAACTATTCATTCATCATTTAATTACAGTAGATCTTTAACGACAAAACAGATAGGTTCCAAGACCGGTGGTCGAGTATGTAAACTGAATTTATAGACCATGAAGCTGCTGTACAATACCTTTTAATCTTGAACGGTCAAATAACCCTTGACAGGGTAATTTGACAGTTAACAGATCAAAGGTAGGACTTAGCTCTCTATCAGAACGATGAACTGAAGTCTTAAGCCCACACAACTGATAGAACCCTACCCCACGGTGATCTTACATACTTACGTCACCTACTCTTTATTCCGCTTATCTAAATTTGAATCAATGAGATATTCTTTGAAGTGGAAAGAGTTAAGTTAAACGTAGAGTTGAGAAAAAGTTGCTTCCTAATAAGAACTCATGAAGTGTTTTTAAGACACTGGTGTTCTGGAGATTAATCTTTCGTTACCGGCGGAAATTGCTAATAATGAGATGTGCCGCTTCTAATGGCACGATCTAAGAGGCGGAATGGAACGTTTTGAACACCTGGAACATCTGGAACATGTGGAACACCTGAAATATCTCAAAAACCAATGTTTTCGTTCATTTTTAAGCTAATTTTACATTCCAAATACTTGTTTCGTTCGACTCTTAAAAGTCGACTTCATTTACTGTTGTATCATTGGTATTATGCGCAAAGCCAGATTTACTTCTGCTTGTTAGTTCTTTTCGGCTTCTTGATCGAAAATTGTATATAAGGCCCATAATACCAGTGATACTACAGTAAATGAAGTCGACGTTTGAGAGTCGAACGAAACAAATGTTTGGAATGTAAAATTAGCTTAAAAATGATCGAAAACATTGGTTATTGAGATGTTTCAGGTGTTCCAGATGTTCCAGACGTCCCAGGTGTTCCAAATGTTCCTTTTCCGCTTTTTAGTTCGTGCCGTTGCTAATAACGAGAATCATTCCAATTGATGATTTGTACATGATGTCATGAAGACAATGTTGTAGGAATGTCAGCAAAAGAATCCAATTAACTGCTTTTGAATGTCGAACTAACGTGGCCACTTGATGATTGCCTTTTCAGTCTGAAGGAGTTGATTTTATACGAATACCACAAATGTATTTCCAGTTTATTTATCATCTATATCGTTAAAATAAGGTAGCATATGTCACATTAATATGATAAGGCATAAAAAATAAGCCCGAGATTGCAGAGTGTCAAAGTTTTGTTTGAATTATAATCTATCCTTTCACCTCAACTAAAATCCTACCTGTGACAATAACTTTGAATTGGCATGTCGCAGAATTTCCTGCGGCGTCCTTTGCAGTATATAATATCGGATACGTGCTAGCCGATAGTTCACCAAAATCTCGATTAGATGTGACAGAAACTACCCCAACATTATCCCTGAACTGTGCCTTCGGCCATACCACCACTTTATTTGTTGATGTGATGCGGACGTACTGAGTAGCTGGGCAGTACACAGTGCGTGGTGGTTCTTTATCTAGATGAAACAATCACGTTAATGTTACAACAGAAAAGTAGTTCCTTCCCCAATATATTCAAGGTGAAAACAATAACTTAGGGTAGTAAGCAAGCATAATTATATGAAAGCATTACGGTATGCAATTTGGTGACTATCTTTTCTGTAAGATAAAACCTTGTTTCAGTTATAGGTCGGTTTAAACCTATCTTTCTCTTGTCTTCTGGGTTTTGGTGACGCAGAGGTGGTGCACTTGTCTCATCTCTGTTCTGGGTACGTGCAGTTGTCAGGTTAAATGTTATTTCGGTAACATGTGGGATGAGAGTTTTCTAGTTTGATTCCATCAAGCAAAAGCAGGTTTTCTTCTGGTAGCATAAAAAATGCTGTGCTGTGAAGGTAGATTTGAATCAATGTAGAGAAAGTTTAAAGGTTGTGTTACGTCAACTTCACATTTTCTCTACGTCTCACTGGTACTCCGGTTTCCTCCTTCAGATCTCCATGGAGAACAACTGAGTTAACCGATAGGGTAATTAAAACCGTAATCAAAATAGAAACCTTACTATTCTTTACTTTATTTAACTAGAATTTCGGGAAAATAATTACTTTCTCATCATATCTTTATCCTCGAGCTACTTTCTTTAGTGTTTTCCTAACTCTTCATGGTCAGAAATGATGAACATGATAAGCAAGATCCGAGGGCTCACGGAATGGTCAAAATTAATATGTTACTCACGAGAAGCCATTGCTCAATTTCTATTAGTAAGAATTTCATTAGGGATCTTTTTTTATTCATCGGGACGTATCTAAAATAAGCAATCTCAAAAGCGGCGAGGTTATGATATTCTACCAGGAAAATTGAGGATTGTTAATGTAATTCAATGGCTTAATATGAATTCATCGTTTGCATCTGTATAAACCCCAGGGTTTTATACAACTACAAACCAACATTTTGTAATCAGCAACTAGATTCAATTTACAGCAAGCAGATGTAAATATATAATATTTGAAAAAAAGCAAGTACGGAATAAATCCATACGTCCAAAATTCGTGAAAGAATTTAAACTTACGTACCGATTATTTACGAATTATCAAATTGTTAATATAAAAATTAGAATGAATTAGAATAGAAAGTAGAGTTGTATAAACTTGCACATGTTCTAATTGATTCTACCCAAATTTTCTTTATTGGACTTCTGACGTTTGCATAGTTCTGCTCTCTCTTGACAGCATTCAACCTCTAAATCAGAAATTTTGACAATCTTTTGTGGTGGCACTTGATTTGTATTCCCTACTAAAATTTCAACAAGAACAGCTTTGTTTGCATAGTACGTCTTTCAGGTTGCCTGAAAGCGTTTCGTGTGATAAAAAAATTTCCTTGTGATTGTTTACGATTTCCATAACGTGTCACTTCACTGAAGTAAAAAACTTTTTGCTTTCCTTCTGACAGGCATTCATTGTGCTATATATTCAGACTTTGTTGATTGGAGGAACACGATTAAGCGTTTTTGTTTCCTTCTCCGTATTGCATATATGATTTTCCTGCTTATGTGTCTATCAACCCTGCTTTACTGAGTTTTTCATTTTGGTAATTATCACGCAAACTTAACCGTCACGGCATCCTTCATTTCTGGTCATGTTCCCATTTATATCTGTTGCACTGAAATTGTTTCATTTCTTTATCTTATAGATAATCCTAATATATTATATACGTAGCTAATTAACAATTCCTGATGGTCGGCCGTCGTGAAATACTAGCCTACATATCACCCCTCCCTCCTCACTCATCTTTCACCTCCTGAACCTCCAGGTAATTAAATCATAATTTCTAGACGATTATCTACATGTCACGTATTGCACAAAGAGATGAAAGAATCACTGTTCGAAAGATAAACGATCATATTGTTTGTACTGATCGATTATCAAACGAAGTAATTTTACTTCTGAAAATATATGGAAATGGAACATTTTCATAACTGAAATTTTCATTTCTTTATGAAATTGGAATATTCCCATATATTATAAACAACCTTGAGATGTAATATCCATTATGATGATCGTGCTCAGATTTGCTTCCCAAACACTGAATGTGTAAAGTGCCTACCCTTATTTAAAGATGTGCGACTTTTAATCTTGAGATTGTAGTAGACAATCATTTCAAATTTGTGGATGCTAAGTGAAAACGCAAGACGTAACTGAGTGTAAATGAGTGTGTTCCGTTCTTTTTTCGGTTGAACTGGCGTTATTCATATTTCTACTATAATACAAAGATCAGAAAGCTATTTTTTACTATTTCATAAGATAACCCAGGTTTATGCGGCATCCAAGGTTCTATATTGTAAGATATAAGGACGGTGATGTCAGCTATGTCCTTGTACATTGAAAGGGAATGGGATTCGTATAAATAGAGCATATGTGAGCTGCTTGGTATTTTGAATTGCGGTATAAAACTACCCAAATAGGTGAATGTTACATGTCACAGATACTATCAAACATTACAATATTAAATTGCAGATACCTAATATGGTTACTCGTATTGAACAGCTGTCCATTAGCCCTTCTTTGGTTCTTGCAGTGAACTTTACATTTGTAATACCAACGGGGAACTCGAAGTTTTCGTCGTGTGAACTTTGGATGGTACCAACATTACTGTAGGCATTTTTCCATTTGTCACTTATAATCATCGATTTTCTTCCATTGGGCAGGTCGGCTACAATTCCAGGCGGACATGAGATTACTGGAGCGATTATGTCTGCAAGTGCAAGAAAATGATTTTAAAAGATTCTATGGAATTCGTTTGATTATCGTTAAATTTTAGATATTCTAAAATTGTAACGCGGCGGATCGACAATAACTCCCAGAATTAGCTCCTATATAATCTTAAAAGGTTGCAGTACCTGAGATTGACTTTAACAAATGGGTTAGATTGAAAGTTACCGAATATCTATAATCAAGGCCGATTTGTGTCATTTACTGGCCAGCACGCTATGGCAGTTATCGCATGGGGATCAAAGATCAATTAGTTTCCTAAGTGCAGTAAAGGGTTTCCTGTTTTTAAACAAGTTTAAGTAAATAAATAAAATAAATATGTCGAGTAATTGATCATACTGCCTAAATATACATTACCTTTCTGACAACCTAGATCTGATAATCTGGAAACTGAATAAGATCCATCGTTTTGACACGCTACTGTTGAAGGTCCTTTATTACGGAAACCACTATTGCATCGTATGTGGCAGCTATACGGATAACGGATACCATTGATACATTCTGGGGGGCTGACTTGTCCGTTAGCGGGATTGTTTATTTTTGGACATCTAACACCTTTAATGAGGGCAAAAATTACAGATGAAGGCAGGCAAATTTGGAAAGAAATTTTAATATTTTACAAGCTTTAATAAATGAATACTTACTCTTTCAATAAGGATAAGACAAGCATTTAGCCTAGTCTTATAATCAAAGAGCATGGAGTTATTAACTTGAAAACAATAATTATGTTGAAATGATAATAACAACAATCGTCATCGTAATCGTAATCCTAGAACATGTGTATGCATACCTTGAAACTAGTGATCTACTACCCCCGGAGCAAAAAGGGTGTAGAAAAAAAATGCAGAGGCACAAAGACTAATTACTGATTGATCAGCTGATACTCAGGGATTGCAAACGACGGAATACCAATTTAGCTATGGCATGGGTGGATTACCGCAAAGCATATGATACTATACCTCATTCGTGGATAATAGAATGCCTTGAGATGTTTAGTATAGCGGGAAATGTTAAAGAATTTCTTAAAGCAAGCATGGAGAATTGGAGAACGGATTTAACGTCGTGTGACGAATCACTGGGTGGTTTAAACATAAGAAGGAGAATCTTTCAAGGCGATAGGCTATCTCCACTGTTGTTCATATTATGCATGATGCCCTTGTCAAGTACCCTCCGAAAAGCGAACGCAGGATATGAACTTAAGGAAAACAAACATAAAATCAACCACCTGCTGTTCATGGATGATTTAAAACTATATGGGAAATCTCGTGACCAAGTAGATTCACTGGTAAGGACGGTGCCCCTTTTTAGCACAGACATCAGAATCGAATTTGGTATAAAGAAATGCGCTGTACTAACAGGGCCACCGAGAGATTTTGTGGGGTCTGGGACAAAATATTGATATGGGGCCCTTGATGACGTCATATATGTAATAAGTTCCCGTCCTTGGAGCCCCCGTCTTTTGGGCCCCCGTCAACCTTTTGGGGCTCCAACGCTCTGAAACGCTGTTTCCCTGCATTTTGAGGGCAGTAACTATTGCTCTAACCCAACTGCCGTCTGTTATGTCACTGTCTTTGATCTTCGTTACGCCAAAAACGTAAAGCTCAAACGTTTTAGGGGGCCCCTATCAAGTAGGGGGCCCGGGGCAAGTTGCCCCCCTGCCGCTCCCCTCTCGGCGGTCCTGTGTACTAATATTAAAGAGAGGGAAAGTAGTCGAGTGCGATGATATAATATTACCTGATGGCCAGGTAATGAAGCAAATGGATGAAGAAGGATATAAGAACTTCGGAATACTGGAATCTAACCAAGTCATGGAAAAGGAAATGGAGACAATATTTAGAAAGGAGTATATAAGGAGATTGAAACTTGTGCTCAAATCAAAATTGAACGGACGAAATAAGATATTTAAAATATAGAAAACAAGCTTCTCGACGTTTCGAGCGAAGGCCCTTCGTCCGGAGATTACATGCTACTAATCTCCGGACGAAGGGCCTTCGCTCGAAACGTCGAGAAGCTTGTTTTCTATATTTTAGATAGTGTAATAACCTCAAGAACGCCGCTGTTTTATCGAAGCTATCTACACTGAACCTCCGCGCCTTGAAATATGATATTGGCCATCAACACATAGGCTGTTTCGCTACTTAGATATGGTGGAGGAATAATACGATGGAATAAAGGACTTATTGGAGATGGACAGACTTATTGGAGATGACAATGAATGGGGCGTTACACCCGAAGAGCGATATTAACAGAATTTATATACCGAGGAGAAGAGGTGGACGTGGATTTATTAATGCCGAAAGCTGTATTCGAAGGGAGAAAAACAGTATGGGCTGGTATGTTCAACACAGTGTTGAGCCATTTCTGGAGTGTGTGAGGGCAGGCAATATAATTGAAACCACGGATTGTATTAGAATAGAAGAGGAGGAACAGGAGAGGATATGGAGAGAGAAAAACATGCATGGACAATATGTGAGAGATCATGGAGATGATGTAGAGAAACAAAAATCCTGGGAGTGGGTCACAAAAGCAGACTTAAAAGCTACTATTGAGGCGTTGATTTTTGCGGCCCAAGAGCAAGCTATAAGAACAAACTATATTAAATTTCATATTGATAAAACAATAAGCTCATCTTTGTGAAGAATGTGCCAGAATGTGCGGTCAGCAAGTTAGCGCAAGGGGAGTACAAGGGTAGACATGACAATGCAGGCCGTGAGGTCCATTGGGAGTTGTGTAGGAAATACAATTTGGAACATGCAAACAAATGGTATGAACGCTAACCACAAGGAATGTTAGAAAATAGTCATCATAAGCTATTGTTGGATTTCAATATTCAATGTGACCATGAAATAGAACACAGGAGACCTGATTTAATTATAGTGGATAAAGAAAAGAAGACAGCGTGTATTATTGACATAGTGGTACCTGGAGATAATAGGATGGGAACGAAGTAATTGGAAAAAATTTTAAAGTACCAGGATTTGAAAATGGAATTATCAAGAATGTGGACGTTAAATCAAATAGAAGTCACACCAATAGTTGTTGGTGCCCTGGGAACGGTATCAAAAAGACTTGAAGGGTTTTTGGAAAAGA
The DNA here is from genome assembly GCA_030142905.1 of Heliopora coerulea. NCBI lineage: Eukaryota > Metazoa > Cnidaria > Anthozoa > Scleralcyonacea > Helioporidae > Heliopora > Heliopora coerulea. Next base: position 1,068,111 of record JASJOG010000050.1, read on the forward strand.
TCGGGACTGTAATACCAGTTGAAATGCTGCAAAAGACAGTATTACTTGGAACAGCAAGAATCATACGAAGGGTTATGGACATGAAGGACATATAACTCCAGGACCTGAGGTTGCGTGTAGCAACTTGCTCCTAGTTTTATTCCAGTTTATTTAAATAGACTGTGTGGAAAAACAATAATAATAAATAAATAAATAATTGGGAACTGGAGTAGGACAAGCAAAGCTTCAGCCTACTACGGGAATGTGGACGCTCCCACTCACCAGACTCTGGGGTGGCACCTTTGGCAAGTGCCAGCAATCCCTTAGCCAAGGGTAGACAACATTCTTTAGCCTTGGGTGGCAACTTATCTAGAAGAAGGAAACTGCGACATGAAACAAGAAGTAGGTAGGCAGGAAGAGCAGGATCTGATGAGATGACCTAGGGAGTGGTGCCCCTACCTTGTCAGCTGAGTAGACGGGTAGCCGAGAGCCTCATTTTCCTTTAATTGGCTGGTAGCTGCAAGTACACTACCTTCAGGTGTTGGCAAACCTGCCCTGTTAGCCCAAGGACTAGAAGAAAATCTGTACAGCAGGCTGATGCCCCTGACCTTAGTTGGTTGAGGATAAACCAGCCTTAAATGCTGAAACAGATCTGCACTAGTCTAAGAATAAAACAATATTTAGACTTAACCCTTGCAGTGGTACGTCTAAACGGACCTTAACTGGTTGGAAGTGCAACAGAGTACTGTTAAAATCAAACTGGATATACGCATCGTTGAGCACTTTCAGGGACTTTAGAGGACTGTACATCCCTTACTCCTTCCTGACTGGATAAGTAGGGCGAGTAAGGGCTGGCCTGTGGGTGTTTCTTAAAATCCATTTTAATGGTGAAATTTCCTTTCCCGACAAGTTTCCTGAAATGTACAATGTTTGTTGTGGCCTTTCCTGGCGGGATGCTGGGCGCCCGTAGCAGGTTAAGGTCCCTTTCACTGTCCTTAATTGGGTGGTGTGCGAAATGTAGTAATAATACTAATAATGGTGCTGGTGTCACAGTGGTAGTGCACGTGCCTCTGACCACTGTGACTGGGGTTTGATTCTGGCTCCGCGCAGTTATCTGATTAAAGTTACCTTTGTCACATGTGAGAAGAGTGTTGTCCAGTTTGACTCTACCAAGCGTCGCAGGTTTTCTCCTGGTACTCCGGTTTCCTCCTGTAGTGACATTGGACCTATGAGGGGTGGCCCTTACTGGACCTCTAGGGAGAACAGCTCCGGTAGCTGATAGGGTTATCCAGCATAAATAAAAGCACTTTACTTTAATAATAATAATAATAATAATAATAATAATAATGATAATAATAATGATAATAATAATGATAATAATAATAATAAAAGGGCAATGGGGTAGGCCCAGTTGGACTGCGTCTGCTACGGGAAGAGTAAAACGCTCCCGCCCTCTACGAGTTTGGGGTAACCCCTTAGGCAACTGTTATCAACCCAGAGTCCCCCATGCTAGGGTTACAGCACATCAGGGTAGGTAGGGCCCTTCGTCTTGGATGGCAGCCTACTTAAGAGAAGGAAACTCTAACTTCAGCCCCCAACCTATGGGTCAAATAAGCGGAACCCAAGATAAGTGTAAATCGTGCTGATAGGTGGATGGCCACTGCGTTATGTGGTCATTAACGATGCCTCACAGCACTGGCAATCCTGCAGAGTAAAAGCTTGATCCTTCGTACCGGGCTCCGTTGGATGGACCGATATTCCCGTGAAAACTTAAATTTTGGAACTATATGGATAATAGCAGTTCGATGTTTGAGAAACATGAGAGCTTGGATATATCGAGGTAGATGAACGATCTTCAAACTCGATACTTAGAAAATGATTTCTGAGCCCCAGATAATATTGATAATATATGGATAATATTGATCAAAATAATCAAAACCATACCTATAACAAACATCCGGGAACTTCGAGTCAAACAGTGGTAGATGCAAGATCTGCTGACTCGCAAGAAGTACCCCAAAGCAACTATGAAGGATATAGTGTTAACTCTACATGGCAAGTTAATGAGAAAGTACGGTTAGTGCAGATAGATTTAGAAGAACGAGAGAAAAGGAGAGATTTCGTGCGACGGATAAAACAAAGGTGGGATGCTGAATATCTTGGAAGAAAATCAATTTCTAAACAAAACCTGAGGGAGAATGCTACTCGATTCAAAAATGATCTGGATATTATGAGAGCTATCTAACAACCATCTAAAGTATCTAACAACCAGATAGAAACTATGGAGCTTCATAGCAGGACGGCTATTGACTTACAAGAACTAGATAACCTGAAATGGTTGACGGTAATGAAAGTACGACTAGCAGAGATCGACAAAAAGGAAAGAGAAAGAAGGCGAGGATTCATGAGGAGAGTGAAAGAAAGATGGGATGAAGAATTTCCCGAAAATAGCAGGATAAAGCCACAGACATATGAAAAAACAATGCAGCCAGATTTAAAAAGGAGCTAGAGATCAACAATTTGATACTAGTAAGAAAAAGAACATCAGAAGAACTAACAATGGTGGAGGAACTACTAGATGAGGCGGTAAATATTCTGGAGGAGAGCAGAGTAACTGGAGGTTTGCGTCTTAACAAAGAGTGCCAAGATGGAGATGCCGGGTGGGATAAGATAACACCTGTGGAGATAATGTAACAGATTTAGAGGAGGGAGATGCTGAGTTGGAAAACGAATTTCACAAACAACTGAAGGAAATTAGGAAGAAGCGGAAGAGGTCCTGAAGATAGCTGGAGAAGTTAGTTTCGGGATAGGAGGGATTGACTTGAATGGCAAGAAGATATGCGGGTCTTGGAAGGATGCCTGGAGAAAGCTGAAAATCTTGCTGAAATACAAAATGGAAAAAGACGGGTCTGTCAATATCAAGAGAAGTGAGGTTTTCAGTGGTCAAGAAGAAAATTGTAACCAGTGGTTAGATTGCACCCCCTATTCGAGAAAGACGGCCGCAATAATAGAGATGTTAGAGCAATTGGTCGAGACCAGAGTTTGGAAGACTTTAAGGGGAATCGAGGTGGAGTCAGAGATTTGGAGGATGTGAACAGATAAGAGAGAGACAGTACATCACCTACTGGCTAGCTGTAAGGTTCTTGCTGGTAATGAGTACGTGAGAAGGCATAATAATGCTTTGATGGTGCTTGCAGTGGAATGGGAAAAGGAGGCAGGTTTGCTTGAAGAGAGTACAGTTTGGTACAAAACAGCATGGAAGTAGGGAACACTCATCGAAAAGCCAGGTAAGAAGCTGATATGGGACTTTGAGTACAGGATGAGAAAAACAACAACAGCGAGAAGACCTGATCTAACTCTTTAAGATGCCGTAGAATGTACAATCTGGATAATTGATATGGCCTGCCCCGTAGACGCGAACATCGCAGAGAAATGGAGGGAAAAATTGCAAAAATACCAACAGTTAGCATTTGAAATTCGCGTGCAGGGTTCATAATTGAAATTATACCCTTGGTAATTGGATGTTTAGGCGGAGGAATGGAGAAACTGGAAGAACAGATAAAGAAGTTGATAAAAGGGAAATCTCGACTGCAATGGGTAGTAAGAGAAATGCAAAAGACCTTATTAATGGAAAGTGAAACTATCTTTAGGAAGATTATGTCTGGAGTAGTGCAAGTAGAGTAGACTATAACAAAAGGTAACAAATGTTGTTATCTTCAGGCTCTGGCCTATAGATGTGGGCTTTATACAGCAATAATAATAATAATAATAATAATAATAATAATAATAATAGGTGTACGATATAGTCCTACATTCGTGGATTAAGCGATGTATGGATTGGTTTGGAGTTGCTAACAATATAATAGGAACGTTGGAGAAGTCAATGAAGACATGGAAAGTCAAATTGACATCTGGAGGGGAATCACTGGGTGAATTAAAGATCAGGATGGGGATATTTGAAGGAGACAGTATATCACCATTGCTGTTTGTGTTAGCATTGATACCGATGTCTATGGTGTTGAATACTACACGGACAGGATACCAGCTTGTGAAAAACAGAGGACGTATTTTTGTTCATAGATGACCTTAAACTCTATGTCAAGAATATGGCGGAGCTGGATACTCTAGTCCAGACAGTAAGGGTTATGAGTGAAAACATTGGGTTGGAGTTTGGAATTCAGAAGTGTGCAGTGGGTGGCAATGAGAAGAGGACGAATGGTAGAGAATCAGGGTGATGATCTTCCCAATGGAGAAACCATCAAAGCATTCGAGGAAAATGAAGGACACAAATGCCTAGGGATTTTTGAATGCGACAAGCTGAAAACTGGTGAAATGAAAGAAATGCTCAGAAATTAGTACTTTAGAAGAATGAAAAAGATCCTCAAGTCTAAACTGAATGCAGGAAATATCATCAGGGCGATCAACTCCCGGGCTGTATCAATCATAAAGTATGGAGCAGGGATAATCAAATGGACAAAAAAAGAACTAAAGGAAATGAACAGAAAGACAAGGAAGCTACATATAATCTATAGGTGCTTCCACCCAAGAGATGATGTGGACAGGCTATATTGGAAGAGAACTGAAGGAGAGAGAGGACTGTAAAGTGTGGGGAATGTTGTGGAAATTGAGAAATGTTGCCTTGGGCATTACTTCACCGAGACAGAAGAAGAGTTTCTGAATAAGGACAAGAAAGAAAACATTTTTAAAGATGAGGAAGACCAAAAGAAAGGAAGAAAACTATCACAAATAGAAGAAAAGAAAGGTTCCTTGAAAAGAGGATACATCCTGTATTTTGGAAAAAAACAAAGGAGGTAAGAAGGTAGAAACAGAACATGAAAATAAAAACAAAACAAAAAACTACGAAATAAACGTAAAAGTGCTAACTATATTGTTCATAGTTTTATGTTTTATTAATTTACTCAGTCAAAATCGATTTTTTAAAGTAATTTAATGAGAATTATTCAACCACAAGGCTGGTTAGGGCGATTATTGAACTTGCCGGAAATATAGATTATAAATTATCTGTAGTTAAGAATAATTTTTTTTGTTTTCTCAAAGGTTGGGGGCACCTGATTTGTTTTTACTTCCGAATGCTAGAAAGCCTAGCAACGCCGCTACGTGTATATTCGACTAATGGACCTATACGGGCACGATATACAGAAAATACCGTAAATGCTTGAACTTGGGGCCGGAGTGCTTAATTTATTTATTTTATTTTTTTCACACTAATAGGGGGGTCTTAAATCGGGAAGAGTGTTTACTAAAAAGAATAACATTTTGTCTAGACAGTGACATTAACACAATCATTTTTCCAAAACCCAAGAAAATTTCAACAGCTTAATTCCTTAGTATCATCAATTCAATCCACATAACATCGACACAAACAACAATGTAATTATTAATCTTATTCGATTAAAATGCCTTTTTCAGAGACTTCACTATCAACGATCGAATCTTTCAACATCCGGGTCTTTGAACATGTGTATTGCTGATTATATTTAGTATTAACATTTAATGACTTCGGAGGGTATACAATTTATGCAAAATGAGCAACTAGAATTTCCTAAGCTACGGTGTCGATCAAACGTGCGTCACATATATTCAGATCCAGGCTCTATATTTGAATAGGATTGCTCATGTTCATTTAAGCGAAATTGCGTTTCCATTTTTTACCATGGAAGTAATTTTGGACGGGAAAAATCGTAATAGTAATTGAACATGAATTAAAGATGTTTCGGATTAGTGAAATTCAAGCTGATGTATTTCACATCTTATTCTTTGACTTTGCAAAACGTATATCTACATATAATAGTCATTAGCTTACTAGAAGAATGTTGCGCCGACCTCACCCCGCGCTCGGGGAACATGCCCCCCATTGCCCTTCTCTCACTACGCCACTTTATACACGTGGATTGTGGCATTAGGGTCTTTTCCAGTACATGAGCGATCACGCTTAAAGTATTTATAATAGAGTATTTGGTATTATATTTTCTGAAATTGAGAAAAAGAAACGAGAAAAATTAAAAACACCTCAAAATAACTCAAACCAGTTTCTACTCAAGTAAAGAGTCGAAAAGTAATAAGTGAAAATAACCTCAGCAGCAGAAATGCGGCCAGACCTAAGTTATCAGGGAGCCTAGAAGCAACACAAAGCGTGGTCATTGAGAATATTTTAAAAAAAGTTAAGAAATATAAGATTGTTTTGTATAAGTCGGGTATTTACATTATTAATAATTAAAATTTACAAACAATATAATAACTAAGAAGTGATTTAGAGTCGAAAGTGAAAAGACATTTTTTACTTTCTATTTAAACATGTTCAAATTCGTTAACATTTAGATTTCTCTTTGAAAGGGTCTTCCATAGCTCTGCTCTTTTATACATAAAGCTTTTTTCAGGCATTCTGATTTGTTTTGAAAGAGACGGGTTTGAGTCATTGTTTCTCAGATTGTAAGAATGAACATCTTTCCGTTCTGTAAACCCCTCAAAGAGATACGTAGGGGTTAGTATGTTATTTAAGTAGTATGAATAGCATGATATCTTGGCGTTTGATTGCTTACACATGCTTGACTATGAGAACTATTGACCTGGCGAAAAATTGGAGATACCTTACATGGATGGCTATAGGACAAACTCACTTATACATGGAAACAAAACATTCGCCGGCGAAGTAACGTCCTCATCGAAACCCATGATCTTGTCTGCTCAACTACAACAGACCATCTAGAATCAAATCCTTTCCACTGATTTTAGGCGTCTTGAATACAGTTCATATGAAACGTTGAATTTCAAGTAAAACATGTTCAGGTTTTTACCAATCAGATACACACATGCCAACAAACAAAAGACCCACGGTAAACTAATGAACCGATTCGAACACCAACGCATTACCTGCACATACACGCCGTATGACAGAAGCATACATGTTTAACGAATCACGAAGACTGGCAAACTAGCCTAATACTTTCTTCTAAAGACTCTGAAGATGAACGCGCCTGAGAACAGTCTATCGTATGGATACAACAGCTGGACTATCAACAAACAACTAATCCTGATACTCCAAGGTTCAAATCATGAACATCATGTGATGCATTTCATTCAAATTCTGAGTGGTGTCTGTAATCTTCTCTAGAGTAGCGGCTATGTATCAGCCACTCCAGTTAGAATGAGATAAGACGATTGAATTTGGTATGAGCAGCAAGACGAACATTATTATTAAAGCTAATAAATAAATAAATAAATAGATAAATAAATAAATAAACATATATATAAATAGATCAGCAAACAAATAAATTAATAATGTTGATGATAATGATAATAGAATACAATTACGATTACAATAATAGTAATGGAAATGATAATGATGTGATAATATGATGACGACAGTGAAGGTAATGGTAATGGCAATGGTAATAGCAATGATAATTATGATTATGACAATGACAACGATAATGATAAAGATTATGATAACCATGATGACGATCACATGATAATGATGAGAAGGTTCATGATAAGGATGATAACGATTATGATCACCCCTCAATTACGCTTCCGTTTTTGGCGTTTGAAAATAACTAATAGACAAATACAGGCAAACTCGTATTAAGCGACCACCCTCAGGGAAAAGCCAAGTGGTCGCTTACTAGAAGGTGGCCGCTTAAAAGGAGTTCAGCACGAAAAATCGTTTGTCCTTTGGTACGTCTTTATATTTGAGCACTATATTTCAATACATTATGTGAAAACTATTACATCATAAAGAACTACTTCAAATACACAAATTACTACGAAAGTTAAGAAAAACAGGAGCAGAAACCACAACCAGAGGACAGCTTGAAAAAGTAAAGGATAAAACACAGACGGAAGAATGTCATCTTGAGACTTGATATTCAAATTAAAACAACAAACAGAAAAGTTGGAAACGGCGACATAAACAGATAAAAGTAAGCAATAACGGACTATTTTTAACAAACCTAACATTTCCAACAAGCCCCAAAATTGCCAAGAAACCAGTTATTTACCTTGACATTGAGGTGGTCCGCTGCTCCACTGTCTTTCGGCAAGGCATGTAACAACCATATTTGATTGGTCGACTGGCTCATATCCTTTAATACATGCAAACGAACACGTCTGCTCGAAAAGATTAGTATCACTTTTTAAGCATCTCGGTGGCGAAACAGTAAACTTGGAACTAGTCGGTAGAGCACTACACTTCACCCCTGAGTGTAAGAGTAAAAACAAAAACAAAGAATCAGTCTTCACTAAATCTAAAATTTTTAATTATTTATAGCGGATACATTTAATATAACAATTTATGGCGCACATTTAAAGTGGAGGACGTACGTTCACATGATGACGAGTTTCCTTTCCTTGGCTGGTATCCATTCTTGCAATCACATCGATAGTAGGGAACAGTATTTGTGCATACAGTTGATGTTAAATCACAAGGATTGTACTCCACGCATTCATCGACATCTGGAAAATATCAGTAAAAGGAGTGGTCCAGCAATTCGAAGACAAATTTGCGTATAGACGCACTTCTCTGACATGGTAGATCCTAATTAGTTATCTTTATACTTCATTCTTGAAAACAGCAGCAATCAGGCAAGAGACATTTACGAAGAACTTTTTTTTAATTTCTGCAATGAGTTTATTAGTAGATGTCTCTTTAAATTAGACCTGGTTTTCTATAAATCCTTGATTCCTCGTTTTTCAGATGTCATGAAGACATGAACTTAACAAATCAACCCACCTACGAAGGGGTATTTTACCTGACTTCCCCCAAATCTCAAAGATATACAAACATATAGGGACAATCGTGTATCAAAATTTCCAAATCGTAAGTACCTTCTCTGATTTTTAAATTCTTTCGCCTATGTTGAGAGTGTTACTCTCTTATTTGCATTAAATTATGCTTCTAAAAATTCTCAGTGTCAACATTATAATGACGATTGTCGAATGAATTTGAAATGCCTAGGCTTGTGAGACAAAAACAAATTGGTCTGTTTCGCGCCACAGGGTTTCCTTGCAGTATGTTGTGTTTTATTATATTCAACCCACGAAACTTGTATAATTTTTGATACAACTATTTTTAGAGATTTTGTTCACTTCGGTTTTTCACAAACTCCATTCGTAATCAATTCTGTACCTTCACAAAGATGATCATCGTCTTTAAGTCGATATCCGTTATTGCATGAACATTTATAGCTTCCTGCCGTATTCTTACAAGTATGTTGGCAATTTCCATATCCATCTGCACATTCGTCCACATCTAAATCAAAAATTAACATGTATAGCTTATAACTGCAACTGAAACACCTTGATGAAACATTGTAAATGGATTGAATCAGAATATAAATGCCACATAAGTATTGCATTGTAAGAACATGAAAAAATATTTCTGACGAAAAACTCATCGCTCTCTCCAAAATTTGGATACATGCACCCTAATAGCCTTGAACAAGATCAAAGAATCCTGCATCGTCACAGCCAAAACGTTTGGAGAAATACTGTAAGTTCTCTTTAATTTTTGGCCTTTCCGAATTGTTTTTGTTCGCAGCATGCAGATTTTTGCAGGTGAGTGAAATCATTCATGTTTACGGAGGTGTTGTTTCATTCGTCATTTCTCTTGCTGGTTAAACATTAACTTGTAACGGAGTAAATAAATGACGCAAACTTAACAAAAAATATGGATATAAATTTGGACTAGTGATTCCTCACTTTGTATCGTGAGGAATCACTAGTCCAAAATAATCTCGCGCTAATAGTAACAATGCTAAGCGCAAAACCATTTGATGAGAAAAGTGAATTTTTTAACAGAAGTGCATAAGCATTATCTGTGGTTATTTTTCCTTCAAAGTCCGTCCAGAAATGGGAACTTCTTAGAAAAATTTGGAGTGGTTAACTACTCCCTTTTCCGGTCCAGTCACACACTCTTGAACGTGTTAGTATTAAAGGTTAGATCTGCAACTCTAATAGTGGCTAATGAGCTGAAGTCCCCCCTCCGCTTTTCAAAACCGATATACGCCTTTATAAAATGCAACATTTAAATCCACTGCCTCAAAATTCTGTCATTAATATATTATTTATATGAATTTTTTAAAAGCAGTTACCTTCACAAGTTTTTTGATCCAGGTTCAGTTTATAACCTTTCGGACAGGTGCAAATGTACGATCCCTGATTGTTTACACATGTATGACTGCAGCCACTCGACCCCAAAGAGCATTCGTCAATATCTGGAATACAAGAAATCTGTATTAAATAGAAAACTATTTCGAGAAATATAAGAAGCAAGAAACTAATCTAACAACATTTCATCTTATACTTATATAACAATTTACTTGACATTAAAGCAAGACTTAAAGGTCTTTTTAATAATCGTCTGTTTGTTAGATCCTTATAGTAATGACGATTGCCAAAGTGAATAGCGTATACGTCACTCAACCGTAAGATGTTTGACATGTACTATACTTAAGTTATGCCCACTTAGATAAAGTTTATCTGATATCATGACATGTGAAGATCCTGGAGGAAAAAACAGCCTTAAAATGGATATCAATGTCCAGCACATAATATTGTATTAGGACGTTGAATAATATTTTGAAATGAGAGAACGGCTATTTTACATTTTCTGTGCTGAACATCGGTTTTGACGTCGTAAAAGAGGTTATGTCTAAGGATTTGTAGTGTGCACGTTTCCACCACTAAATATATCGCAGCATGACACTACATATGGTAATTAATAGTTCTTATGTCATCAACGATAACTCCAATTAAAATCATAATCATAGACACCTGAATAACAATTCCTACGAAGAACTCTCCAATATTTCTCGATAAAATATTGGAAAACATTTATACGTTACACAAATAAACATTCGAATGAATGAACAAATGAATGAATGAATGAATGAATGAATGATTGGCTTTATTTAAGTGCCAATGGTATTTAGCTTTGGAAAACTAATTTGGGACACTATACAAAATTCTATGTACATTAAACGAAAAATTAGATATATCATTTAAAAAAGTTTGTTACAAATAAAAAGAAAAAAAATTGAGAATTTTATGGATATGTAATAATATAGAATCCATAAAATCTTTACTATCATCATTACTAACTAGTAATAGATTACTTGCAATGATGATATCCCAATAAATAGGGGATAAAATACAAATCAAAAAATTATAATCTGAATTAAAGTATGCTTCTAACCGCACAGCACGAAGACATATTGGCCACAAAATCGATACCATGCGTTTACTAGTTCCGTGAACAACATAAGGAGCCAACATAAACTTTACCATCGCAGCCATAGCCATCTTTAGATTTGACATATCCATTTCGACATTGACAAGTGTAACTTCCTTCTTTATTGATACAGATCTGGGCACATTTATCAATACCTAAGTTACATTCATCCACGTCTATGAAGGAAAAAAACGTTATAAAATCAATCTCTTTTTAAATGGAACATGAAGATAAGAAAAAAGTGACATAAGCAAATCATTGCAATTAAATGAGACTTGGATCTTTCATTTTTCAACTAAAAATTTTTTAATTATTGAAGCCTATGAGCAAATGTTTAATACACACCGTTACAAGACTTTTGGTTGCTTGCAAGTTTATATCCGGGGTAGCAGCTACATTTGAAACTGCCAACTAAATTGTTGCAGTTATGCTCACATCCTGACGTATGCCTCCGACATTCATCAACGTCTATAAATTAATATTTCAATATCAAGATTTATATCATTATGTATTGGTAAACTACATTTTGAATCTGTTTAATAGTTTTACTGAAGAAACTTGGCTTTTTATAACGGTATTACTTCATTTACACCCCCCCCCCCTCTGGTCTATCTTTTAAATCCAACCATAACATTTCCATTTTTAAATAAATGCAGCATGTGAGACGAATCTTTATCTGTGTTGAATATGACGCACTTTACATTATCAAAAGATGATACACGAATTTTTGATATTTCTTACGACATGAATACATCTAAATGCATATGTTCATAGACGTTCTTAAACATACAAACTGTTTTAGCAGACTAAAACGAGCGAGAAATTTACATAAATTGGAACGAATTTCAAAGTTATGTTAAAATAAAACTGAAGCTATTTTCAAATTCATATCCAATACAATTATTTTTGAAATTTCGTTCGAGGCTCAAGAGTTATCATTAAACTTTATATTAGATAGGAATATGTCGAGGATATTTTTCCAGTTTCTGTTCGTTTGTTTATTCGCAAGAATACTGGAGGCATCTCAAACTCGTGCAAATATTCAAAATATATTTTTCCGATAACTAATGGATGAAGATTTGATAGCAGTAAAATCAAAAACAGGATTTTCCTTGAAAACAAATCTAACCATGCCTAACGTTCAACTGGAACAAGACACATTGAAAACCACACATCTTGTTTTGGCCATCAAGGGATCCGACCAAACAGGGGCTATAGATGTTAAGGTTTTTCTCTCATTCTTGTTATTCTTGGGGAGACGTCTTGACATTAAGCCTGCATGATCAATGTCAATTCATTGCCCTGTATCCTAATAATCTCCCTTATCAATCCAAATCTTCTTGAGCTGCTCTCGTAGTTGATGTATTGTCTAATACCATATAGCATGAAAGGCGGCTTGGAGTAACAAGACTATACGATTAGCTGAAATAGCTACAATCAAAAATTTCAGATCAATTTAGATTTTCAAGCACATAACAGCTCATTCACTTTTTAAATGAGCTTCAATTTTCCAGTCATGATTTTAAACTATTTTCCCAAGGTGTGTTTAATTAATGGTGACATGAGTAACTCAAAGCAAACTAATTTGTTACGCTTAACCAAATCACTCCTTTTGTTTCCACAATAACCTGTCCGGAATGAAAGACCTTTAAAAAATTTTATGATAAACGCTGGCGTCGAACAAATTTTAAATAAACATCGCATTAGCTATGAATTTGAAGGTCGCTTCTTCAGGTTAATTAATTACAACTTCTATTTTGAGTTTTAAAACTATAAAAACTAAACACTATTAATGTGTTATGAAATAGAATGAATTTCATTTAAAAAATCAGATAATGCAAGGACGCGATAAATATTTAAGAAACAAAATCGCATCGGATATGAAAAAGAAATCGCTTCAATTTGATTTTAAATAGCTTTTATTGAACCAAAAATTATTCAGTTTTGAATTGTTACTGAACGTATTATAAAATAGAATAAGAAATAGGATAATTATTATACAGCAAAAAAATGATGATACCGCTAGGTTAACATATCTGGACAGTTTTGTCAAAAAGTACTCACGCTTACAATTTCCAGCTATTCAACTAATATGATATAATAACTATTTAGAGCACCCAATTCCTTTATTAACAATTCATTTCAATACTGCTGTTTAGTTGAGAGAACAGCAACGAACTAGGGTATTGAACCGCAGCAGTTATAAGTAGGGTCTCTGAGAGAAATTTTATAAGTTGGTGCAAAACTGCTTTGGGGCTCCCTTCCCCTCTCCATTAGCAATCCTGTTTTCATCCACAACGATTTTAAGCCATAAGCTTCAAGGTCTTTGGGAGGCTACAAATCAGACTTGTCTGTAAGTCTCTCAATTCAGGTCTCAAGTAAATCTCAAGTCCCTTGAGTCAAGTCCCAAGTCAAGTCTCAAGCCTTTGAGAACAAGTCTTGAGTAAAGTCTCAAATCCTCTTACATTGCCAAACCAAGTAGCCACACATAAAATCCTAGTGATCACAATAGAAGTTCACTTTTTGCATTTGTATTTTGCATTGTACAAGTTGCTTTTCGCAGCCTGTTTGGTAGCAATAATAGTACTTTTAGGTTCATGACAGACGCAAATCTCAAACGGCAAAATACCAAGTCCCAAGTCAAGTCAATTGAGACCCCGTTCACACGATACCGGTACGAAACTGCACCGGTATCAAAATATCACGGTACAAACCTGTTCACACGATTACGGTTTCACATTACGGTTTCAAATCGTTACGGTTAGCATTACGGTTTCATGCTTTTTCATACCGGTAGCGTGTGAACGCAAGGCCTAACCGTAATAATTTCGTTACGGTTTCATTTCGTACCGGTATCGTGTAAACGGGGTCTGAGGCAAGTCCGAGTCAAGTCGCAAATCACAAAATTTTGCGACTCGAGTCCTAGTCGCTGACTTGAGTCGACAACATTTCCAAAAATGGTAAGGAAAGAGGACCTCATGATCAATCAATCTAAGATAAACTAAGCTTTAAACGGGAACTTTTTAACGATCTTTGAATACGGCTAGTCAATTTATTTTGCATTAAGAACACTCGTTGAAATGAGCCACGTGTTGCAGCGTAGTTCGGTTTCAGTCGAAGTTTCTTGTTGCGATGGCCAGTTGCAGAGGATCCACATGCGCGCGCATATTTTTGGAGAAAACTGTAGATACGTGTATTAGATAATAATTACTTAGATATCTTCCCCCCAATAATAATTTGTTTGAACGGCTTAAAAATGATTTTTCATTGCCATTTGTTTTTTATACAACCATTTTAATGAGTCTCCAAGAAACTCTCGGAGCCCCCTTGGCCCTCCGGGCACCGGAGCGATGCACCGGCTTCACTTCCCTCTCAAAGGCCATGGTTATGAGTGAAGGGAGTTTGTATACTTCGTATATAATATACTGTAAGCCATTGACCCTTTCCCTGTAGTAGCTTTCCTATGACAAGTAAAATCGGCTGGAGCTAGCTAGAGAGTCTTATGCAAAATAAAACAAAGGAACTTAATGTTTAACCAGTTTCCGTAAATATGGCTCAGAACTGATTAATCAAATAAAGGTTCTGCATCACGTTTGCAAACACGGAACCGAAGGTCAGTGTCATCTGCACTACGTTTTTCAAGGTAAAGCAGATTTCTTGTTATACCTCTGCAATCGTTAAAGGACTGTTCACAATCTTCCAGAGATGACTGGAAGTTAGAATAAGTTTTAGAAGTAATATACAAAATGAGTGACAGAAGATTCTACATGCGGATATAAAAATAATTAGGTTTTCTAGGGGTAGTGGAAATCCACTACTTGTTTCATTTACAGGATGTCTAGGTGTGATGAACATAGCATATGCCTTCTTTCGGAGACTTATGAGAGGCTTTCCTTAGAATCTGAACAAATACCTTCGCTACTTACCTATACAGGTTTTGTTATCGGGGCCAAATTCGTATCCATTCTTGCATTTACAAAGGAATTTCCCTGGGATATTTTCACATTCTTGGTGGCACGTATGATTTCCAAGACACTCGTTAATATCTAAAATTTAAACATTTACGCACTTAAAGTACTAAAATTTCGAATTTAAGCATTTAAAATCTATGTTACGTTTATCTCATATCAGAATTTAAAAAACCTACCATTGTACAAGTGCGAGAAAGAGCTTTAAATATGGGTCTTTTATATCAATCTTAATACATGGTACATTATTACAGTTATGGCATACTGATTTGTAAAAAGTACCACGTAAATCAATAGGAAAGTTTGTTTTTCATAGTGCAGAAATTTTAAGATTTTCTTACAATTCCGTACAGTTTAAAAATATGGGGTAAAATTTTACTGACAAGCGTCATATTATGTGTAAAATACCCATACATGTCCAAGCTCTTTTATGAAGTGATAGATGTTGGATCAGTTTTGACTTTAACTAAAGAAAAGTGTTCCCATAGTGAACCCTGAAGGGCATACACCTGTATACCCTCTTACGTATTTTCAGCGAAGCGTTCAGTGGCACCTCAACAACTGGTCGAACATGGTAAACGGATAATCATCCACAAGTCATCCAACAAGTGTGAAAGACTGAAACGAACAACACTTTCGCCGAAGGATAGTATGATCTCCAAAGATAAGTAGATTTTCAGCGTGTTTCCTGGTGGCTGTTTTCCTTGCATTCTTGTTTACAAGCCAGAAATAGATTCCGATGTCTTCAGTGAGGCGACTTTTCATTGTGAAAACGATCCTGAAAAAGGCAACTTCTCTCCCACTTCTCGAGCAATTGACCATGAATGCAATCCGGATAAGTACTGCAAACTAATCAAAAGCCTTTTTTCTACAGAGATGAATGAACCAGAATCTGTATTCTACTTTGCCATTAAACACCAGAATAATCCAGGAGAAATATCTGAACCAAGAAGTCTCCCTTACGGAAGAATGAAGTCAGGAAGCCACTATTGAAAGCTGCTCAAAACTATTCCGTTCGCAAAACTTGCATTTCAAGGCTACTTGATTTCGACGTACCTGTGATTGTGCAGCTCACCTAAGTGATTACCATAACGTGTAAAGTCTCGATTCATACAAATCAGCATCGTTTCAACTTCGGCGAAGAATGTCGTTTACACTCAGTCGCTTAGCAAATTTCCTGGCAACAAGCGAGTTCCCGTAACGTCTTTTGTTCATGTTCTTGAGAAAGAACCAAGTCAAAGCGTTGCTACAGAAAATGAACAATTTGTCAATGCAAATTCCAAAGAGATGAGCTTTAGGACAGTCCTTTCAAGTCAAAAATTGTCCAGCAACAAAGATGTCCTGCAAAAGTGAAACCATCCAGCAGCACCAAGAAAGCCATTTCGTTTGCCGATTTTAAATCATTTACTGGCTTCAGTGTCCAAATGATGTAAACAACTTGTTAGAAATCCATATAAAGGAAAAAATAACGAGACCAAATCGATTTGCTTCAATACGGATCTAAGTAACCTAAGTAAAGTTTAGTCAACCACATGCCAGTCCCCGAGCTTGCACACGGCACTCTTGAGTGACCGAAATCTTTGAATAGAAGCCTATATATATATATATATATATATATATATATATATATATATATATAACGTAGATGTAATACAACCCCGCTTCTGATTGGCTGCTATGTGTGCTCCATAAATCGATGGAGCACGGGAATAAAGAGCGGGAAAACCCTATGAAAAGCAGCCAATCAAATATGTTACCCGAGGCCTTGAGGATCGTTGGAAGAGTCCTCTCCCAAATTGGGAGGTTGAGAGAGCACTCAAAATCTCTCTTTTCATGCTCTCCCAACCTCCCGCCTGCATCCATAACTCAATGGAGCACGCGGGAAGCTCGCGGAATTAAGAGGGCTCACCACTTAAAGTGGGTATCAGCCTGGATATAAATGAAATGTTTGTCCTAAAATAACTCCTAAATTTTTGTGGAATGTAGTTCTTTTAACATACACCAATATTTGTCACCTGGAAGGATTTCCGTATTAGGAGTAAGCCCATTTAATTTATATGTTAAATTATTTTAAGTTTATAGTTTGGTGACCTCTTTAACTTTTACTATTTTGGAGGAGATATCCACTTTTGTTTACTAACCTTCGTGCAATTTTAGTGTAATACTTACTTTGTATGATGACCATATTTAGTCGACTTAACCTATTTTGATCTGGAAGAAATGTCTATTTTCAACAGTGTCTAGATATTTTGTCTATTTTAATGCAATCTGCTGATGATTTTTTCCTGGTGACTCCATCAAGTTGAATCGAAAAATTTTTATGACTAATTTCTAAAGCTTTTATTATATCTGTCATTATGCTCCACCTCGTATATAGAATAAAATTAAAAAGAAAAACAAGTTATTTTCTTCTGTATAAATATGGTAAGTCTTGAGATATATATTTTGGAAATGTGGGAGCTTGGAGATATCTTGAATGATAGATAAACGCTCGTCAAACTCTATCCTCAGAAAAACGATTTCTGAGCCCCAGACGGAGATCGAACGCGTAACCTTCTGATGACCAGTGATACGCTCTAACCATTGAACTACCAAGACTAAGATGGTGAGCTAAGGTGCAGAAGGTTGGGAGTTCGATCCCCGTCTGGGACTTAGAAATCATTTTTCTGAAGATGGAGCTTGACGAACGTTCATATATCATTCATGATAAGTGTTGCTACACATGGCTGTTATTTATTTCTTAATTAATCAGATATTTTCCCAGAAATGTACAAAAGTGCTGTTTTATCAAAAAAAAAAAAAAATACACAAACGCTATCTTGTTTGGAAAAATAGTAGATAGAGGAGAATATTTCGAGCTAGATTTCCCAACAGGATTACGCTTAAACGCACTCCTACTGTTATTGGTACATGTATTCAAGGAATATTACACACTTTGCTTAGACATATGCATAAAGATCCTGTTTGGGGAAGTAGTAAACGATACAGGATATTTTGAACAAGATTTACCAACAGGATTACGCGTAGACGAATATCCAATGTTATTGGTACATGTCATCATCTGAATATTAAACACTTTACCGAGGCATATGCATTAAACCGTATTACCAAAATTAAATTACTAAAAGGATATCACTCTTTTAAACGACTATTTGTCATACATATCTATTCTTTTTGTAGTATTTTAAGGGGATATTTTCTACTGACGAAAGACAGTAAAAGCGACTGGGAGAACTATGCAGCAAAAAACGGCGGAACAAAAACAGTGGTGAACCCAAAAAGAAAGACAAAAAAGCCAGGTAAGAAAGATTGCTAATGAAAATTGAGAGAAGGAAGAGAAAAACGTGAAAAAGCCTATTAAAACATAAAGTTAAAATACACAGGAGAAAAATTTACATTTTACTTTGATGAAACGCTACCGTATGAAACATCAGGACCTCGTTTTCTCGTATTTTGATCGAGTAAGATCTTCAAAAGTTTTCTTCTTTATAAGCTGACTACGCGGCACCCCAGATTTGATATATGTTCTGGGACATTGCCGGATCCAGGACTAATTCTTTTGGGGGAAAGTGCTATTTTACACTAAATTATCTAGGTACGTTCTACGCGAAAAGGTGTAATACTTGGCATAAATTGTCCTGCTTATCTATTTGGAGGATTCGAAATAGCACATATTGGGTAATGTGATTTATAATGGATAATATACTGATGAAGAAAATATGGCTTTTCGGGCTGTTTATTACTACTTTGGTGAAGGGACGCATAACCAGAATAAGCCCACCCAGTATCTGCTAGTGTTCTGGAAGACAACAACTATTGAAAAAACTAATTTTTTATGCATATATTGTTCATTACCTTCACATGTTTTACCATCTGTTCCAAGTGTAAAGCCACTTTCACAGCTACATGCAAAACTGCCATCAGTGTTCTTGCAATTTTGGGAACAAGGTTTGTTTTGCTTGCATTCATCAATGTCTAAAAATAAGCTGAGGTTCTTAGTGCAAAAAAGCTTTAAAAAAATTTTCCGTTTGTTTCTCATAAAATTTTTAATTAAAGTGTGAACAATTAGTGGTAAAAGCAAGGTAGCTTGGTAGTTTCTTGCAACGTGTGGAGTAACACCTCTGCAATATTTTACAAAGCAATGACGTAAAGGTGAAAAATGATTTTCCAACGGTCTGAACATTTCGCCATAAATATGTCTCCGACCTACAAGAAAATTATAACTTGGCCTCTAAACTTGTTCGATCTCCTTTCAAAAATATCATTCGGCGCCCCCGATGTCGATTATCTGTCAACCGTGCATGAGGTATTTATGGAAAAGTATTTGCCTGAGCTGTTCGTACAGACTAAGCAATGTGCGAGTAAGATCTGCGGGAAAATACCATAGGCAAGTACTAACTACTACATACTAACTGAGGTAACATAGGTAAATACTAACTCCCACACAGACCGAACAAAGAAGGTTAATAAGGAATTTATTACGTACGTAACATTTTGCGCTATGAGAGTTTGTGTTTATAGTTGGTTGTTGCAATGTGTTTGTCAGTTTAGACGTGACTGTGTAGTTGACAAGTCTATATGTAGAAATAGCGTGATACAGTGTCAGTTGCGTCAGTCGCTGGTTTAGTGTTTTCAGTTGGGTACGTTGTCGTCCGGTATAGAACAACTTTGTCGATCTGACGTGCATAAACATTTGTATCTCCTCGAATGACTAATCATATACCAACATCCTCAGGTCGATAAATGGTCTCTGCATTGGCGAGAACATTACGTATGGCTTTTCGTTCCCTCCTTCAGCGCTTTTAACACCATTTTTGTTTGCAAAGTAACTATTTAGATTTACTTCCTTGTGTTATCTATGACTTCGTAAATTTTTGTAACAAACCTTTCCGCCAAAAATCATCGATTGAAAAGATTTAACTACGTCGTAGATATTTGGTTATTATTAATCTTTTGTAAAATGACCTTGAATTTGGTTTAGTTGTCTTCCACCTGGAAATTTTCACGCCAAAACGTACCGACAGCAGGGCAGACAATCACCACACATCATCTTGCATACAGACCGACTAAAGGGCTCAGCCACTTTATAAGAATTTACATTACCAAAATCAAAACAGAAAGAATCCTGCTACAGTGAAAAATACAGAAAAGAGAGAAGAAACTATAATTAAACGTTTCACTTACCTTTGCAAATTCCGTCAACGAATTTGTATCCAATTTTATGACAGCTGCAATGAATTTCAATATCATTGACTTGCGTGCAGTTTTCAGAACAACCACCATTGTTGATTGAGCAGTTCCTTACTGTGACAGAACAGGATTGTCAGTAAAGTATTCTACCCGTTGTCAGAGTTGTTGATTTATTGGTAATATATCAAAAAATGTAATCACTTCGCAAACTTTCTCCAAGTATCTTTAAAAATTTAGAAACTTTAAAATTTATGACATACAATAAAAATGGACGGATGCATATAGTTATATTGTATCAAACAAGCATTCAAATATCCGTGGCCAGCAGTGCAAGCTGGAATCAAAATGTTCACCCCAATGCAGGGACGTTGTCGCACTGACGCCTAGCCACCAAACCCCTTGTTACAACTAATGCTTTTTGTTAAACCATGCTGTACGAAAATTCTGTTGTTCGGGGTTATGATGTAGACCGTGTCTTGACTGTCACAACCCATGTCATATGACCAAAATATTTGAGACTATGGGTGACGGAATTACGACAAGTATCCAATCACCTCCTAAACACCAAAGTGACTTGGACTTCCAATAACGTTCCTGATTTTCTTCACGAAAAAAATAATACTCAGCTAATCAGCTAAATTCTGCACAAGTAGAGCGTAACATTATTCTTTCTCATAGTAACGGTCGTATTTTAAAAGAGTTTAGCTATTTACAAAAGGTATCATTTCTGCAACCAGATATTTCTCTAAAATCATCAACAGCACGCTCGACATAAAGTTCATTTTGAAGACATATCTATATCTATATCTAGACTGATAGATAGATATAGATATAGATATAGATGTAGATATAGATATAGATATAGATATAGATGTAGATATAGATGTAGATGTAGATGTAGATGTAGATATAGATATAGATATAGATGTAGATATAGATGTAGATTTAGATGTAGATATAGATATAGATATAGATGTAGATATAGATGTAGATTTAGATGTAGATATAGATATAGATATATTATAACGTCTCAAGGGCTACAAAAATTCTTCGATTAACATATTTGAAAGACCAATGTCCCCACCTTTCGGATGTACCAACATTATTCTTTAGAGGAAATTGACGGAACATAAAAAGCAATTTGTCAAGAGGTACATACTAAAATATAAAAATTCAGATTGTCTAAGAAATTATAAAAAATCATCACTCGAAAACATTGTATAATTTTAATGTTTCGCATTTTAGCGTGGATCTTTGGTTTTTACGTTCTTTCTTTTTCTTCTGAAAAAAGTTGTAGGTACAACACGAAACGTAGAAACGTTAATTTTTAATATATTTTGATGAAGTGCAATCAGGGAACTGTTCTGATTGTAAAATTGTTAAGCTATTTGCAATACATTCATTTTTGATTTCTTTATTTCTATGCTAGTTACTCTAATGTTATGGGCACTTATCATTCTTCTCAACATTTTACAACAAACCTTGTAAATTTTACCTTGACATCCATACACTTCAAGCTGCGTGCACAACCTTCTTTTCCATGAAAGGGGATACAATCGGACATACCGTGCTTTAACTGGTGGTTTTAAGGAAATGAATTTCACACCAAATACCTCATCATTTCCAACGAATATCTATTGAAAAAAGTAAATGGATTATCTGCAATAAGAATTTCACAGTAGGAAGAACACTGAGTGGATCATAAGGTGGAGAACTCAGTAAAAAACATGGCAAGGCTAATAAAGCTTATAATAGTATTATACGTTTATTAGCATTCTAAGAAGCCCGCTAAAGCTTATAGGAGTTATATTCACCAGTCATTTATTATGTAAATATGTAGAATAGAAGATCACACCTATGATAAGGTACGGGTTGTTGGTAAAACATTTGTGCAATTTTGAAAAAGCTAGACTTCATGGGAAAAAAAATTTATATAATACAGAAGAAAGATGGATATTTTCTTGAATAGGCTTTCAATAGATCCAAAACTTTATGGCAATGAGTTTGAATTCAACAGATTAACCAAGGAGCAAGTTTATCAAAGTATTTGAAATTAACTACAGATAGCTAGCAATCCGGGATTCGCGCTAATCGTCTGTTCAACAATTTACCCTAGATTAGAAAATTGTGGGCAATAGGGTACTTATATTGAGAAAATAATGCAGATTAAAAACAATTGTAACTGTGTTCAGCCATAACAAACTGTTGCAGGAATGTAGCCCATGCTTATTTCCAGAGTCCGTTTTGTTAACTGCATGTCTTTTCGCATAACTTGTATGCATCTCTTCGGTCTTCAAATCCAGATAAGGGAGATCTGAGAAATTGTCAGATCATTAACCTCATTTAATGACAATTCAGTCAATCTTAAGGACTGATCGAAAATACTATGGCTAACACGTGTAATTATTCATCCGCTATGAATTATAATAAACTGATATATATTCTTTCAGACCGTCCTCTTAGAATATAAAAAGTATAACTACGAGATGATGACAATGCAATTGATAAATTTCAATGCACTCCATGTTGTCCTAAAATTGATGAGATAGGCAAATTTTCGAATAACGGAATAGTATAATTGTAATATAAACTTTTGAGTTCTGATAAAATCCTGGTTTAGGCCGCTCAAGTAAAACGTTGACTCCTTTTTACGAAGCTCTTCCTGTCCTCTTTACTGTTGTTACTTAAACTTAATTCACTTGAACTGCTGAGATAGGAAGCATTAGTTAACTGTGAAAGACAATTTAAAGTTAGAATGATATAGTAATGTATTAATGTAATAATTTATCTAAATTCGTTTACATAGGGTGTGGTTGCCCAGATCACCCGAGCCATATTATGGTATTTACACTCGCTTAACAGTAAACTTTACAACATTATTTATAGTGGAAAACGTAGAGAGTCTTGACGCATTTTTTAATGGATCCAACTGAGACCTTTTGCAAAATATGCAACTTAAAAAAAGTCAAAAAGAAATGTATCCTGACCATTGAAATTTTCCTTTATCAATTTAGAGTTTGCCTTAATTCAAACTGATCATGTTTGAAGATAGAAAAGCTTCGAGAACTGAACAAAACTGCTGATTGACCTTCACTTGAAACGTCTGTATATCCTCTCCTAAGCATATCTTCCGTTTAAAAGGCAAGAATAGCCGACCTTTTCATGTGGTGTACCAAGAGGTTTGCTCTTGTGGAGAAAGTTACGCGGGTGAAACAATGCAAAATCCCGAAACGAAATACGTATTGCAGGACACGAGAGTCCTCGTCGTTACTCCGAAGTGCCTGACAACAGAAGTAAAGTACGTTCCCGTTGTAATATCGAAGCCGACACCTGAAACAATTTCGTAACCATTCTGTAACTGAGAGTAAACTTTATAATGAATATCATATCACTGAATGGATAATTTCATGAGGACTGCTAATCAAAATGAAATAACCCGTCTTTCAACAAACAAGTCAAATGCTTCAATTGTTATCTCTTCCCTTTGGGAATAACTTGATTTAATAAATTACACAGCTTCCTAGACAGCATTTCATGTATTTTTAATCCTGATCATGTCTACATCGACGAAAACCTCTGGTTTTATATTTCAAAGTTTTATAAACTTACCTGTGTATATTTCAATAAAAACAGATAAACCAGTGTGTACTTTTATGCGAACAGATCGAGTGGTATATAAATGAATAATATATTGTAATTATTAAATAATTAAATTGGACACAAGACTTTGCGGTAATGTCACGTTGTTTATTGTTACGTTTTGCTGAGCTTTCGTCCCGGATACTCAGGACTTCATCAGAGCACGAAATTGAAGTTTTGAAATAAACCTGGTGTTTGCATACGTCACAATCTTTTAACAACGGATTCACGGTGATCGCGTGCTAAATGGCGTCACCATTTAAACTGAAAGAAAATCTAATTATATTCCTAATCGCCACTAATATGGATACTAATATAGATTTTAAAAGAGGGATATGTACAAGAGAATTGTTAAAAGAATAAATTTAGGAAAAAAGTACTGTCCAAGTATCATTTAAGGGTTGTCATTTAGGGGTTGTTCTTCTACAGAAAGCCAACACACACAGATCGTTATTTAAACTACCGCTCGTTCCATCATCCAAGAATCAGGTCCTCCGTCTGATAGGCCCTTGTTCATCGAGCACGTTCAATCTGCGATTCGCAGCATCTTGATGGCGAGTTCAAACATCTTAAAAAGGTTCTAAGACAGAAAGGTTTCCCGACTGACAAGATAACTGAGGAAGATCACAAACCCAAGAGGTCAAAGCAAGAACACTTGTTCACCGTAGTACTCCCGTACACCGGCCCAGTATCCCATAAAATTGAAAGAATCCTCTCTAAAGAAAATATTAAAGTCTACCATACCACCTCCAATAAGCTCTTCCAGCGACTTTTCACCCATAAAGACAAAACAGAGAATAACCAACATCCCGGAGTCTACCGCATCCCTTGCGAATGCGGACTGGCTTACATTGGAGAGATTGGACGTACAATTAGAACATGCAAAAAAGAACGTTACACGTGTGGCGTTAAAGGTCAAACTGAGAAATCATCCATGGCAAAACACACCTGGGAGACGGCCCATAGAATAGAATGGGACAAAACCACTCTTTTGAGCAACCCTGAAGATTACTTTAGTAGAAGGATATGGGAATCAATAGAAATATTCAAACATACCACCATTCAGCAAGAAGGACAACCTTTAAATGACACTTGGACAGTACTTTTTCCCTAAATTTATTCTTTTAACAATTTTCTTGTACATATCCCTCTTTTAAAATCTATATTAGTATCCATATCAATGGCAATTAGGAATATTGGATTTTCTTTCAGTTTAAATGGTGACGCCATTTAGCATGCGATCACCGTGAATCCGTTGTTAAAAGATTGTAACGTATGCAAACACTAGGTTTATTTCAAAACTTCAATTTCGTGCTCTGATGAAATCCTGAGTGTCTGTGATGAAAGCTCAGCAAAACGTAACAATAAACAGCGTGACATTACCGCAAACTCTTGTGTCAAATTAAAGAATTTATCGTCATGCCAAGCTTTAAATCTCTTAAATAATTAAAGTTCACAATTAATCTTTTCAAGAATTTCGTATGCATGGCATTGACAGTATTGTACACGTTAGAAAATACATTAAACTTTAATATTCAACAAGGAGTTTCCCGGTGAGGTGATGTAGTAGATGATCTTGCCTGAGCCATATGATCAGAAGCATTTGAAGAAATTACGCCAGGTGGTAGATGTTATTCTGTCATGAAAAGTTATCTGACACGAAAGCCCAGGTGATAACGAATTGCTAAAGGTTCAGAAAGTTCGAAAAAATGTGAATAAACAAAAAGGATCAGAGTAGAACGTTTGATATGTTTCTTGTTTCAGTTTTTGTAACTAACCGTTCTTGAATTCTTAAAAAGATGTGATCACAAATCGCTTTCTTTTGTTTTTGTTGTTTTTAAGTTAATAACAATAAAGACGTCCCTTAAATAAGCAACATATTTAGATGCTCTTAACTCGTCATTTCATCAGATTGTGGAGGATGAACCCCTGAAACCCCATTCTCTGGTATGTCTCTGGTTCTGACTTAATTCTGTTTCTTAATTAACCATTCACATTTTTCTTTCTTTTCTTTTTCTACGTGTGTAAATTTTCTTTTCATTTTTTCTTTTTTATTTTAAAATTCATTTAATAAAAAATTAAAAAGATATTTTTTACAAGTAATGTTGCTAACAGTAACATTAAACTAACCACTGTCTTCCCTTGGATATCCGTGTAGTTTTTGAACGTTTTCCCATCTACTCCATGCGCTAAATAATACGTCGTTACATATTGTAGCCAAGTGTTATTCCTCCCTTGGGTAGCGACACCAGTAATAGCATGTTCGGCACTTAGATCCACCTGAATGACGTATAAGAAGAATGTTCAATAATGACAGAATAAAAAAAACTGGAGACAGTTACCAGGTTTTCCGTCAAGAATTTAAAATAGATTCAAAGCAATACAACTCAGCCCCAGCATAAAAGCACAAAAGCGTAAGCACCAAAGAAAAGCTCTTTCTAGTATAAAATATTGGTAGGCAACTAATGAGCCCTCTATGGTTTGTTTCTGGTTGATGTTTTGCACGATTGCCTTAAAAAATGATAAAATTTAACTTGTATGTGACCATTACTGGTTTCTATTCCTTTGCTACTTGGACTTTTCACTAAGCAATTAGACCTGAATGATTGTATGATTAGATTTTGCTACTTAGACTATAATGTATAATTGAATTTGCTACTCAGAATGCATATTGTACAATTAGACCTGTATGATTCCATGATTGATTTGGCTACCTAGTCTATTTATTGAGAAATTAGACCTGTATGATTGATGTGAACTTGTATTTAACTATTAGTGGTTTCTATCTTTTTGCTACTTAGACTAATATATATGTATATGTATGGATGTATATAGCCTCAAAAAACTTAATTAAATCTGAAGAAGAGGCTGTACCCTGAAACGTTATTTTTAATAAAGTTTTTTGAGGCTATATGTTTAATTTGAACTTTATGGGGAAAAGGCTCTTGATTGTTATATATATATATATATAAACATGATGACACTTCCCTCGACTGCTTTATAAGTGAACAATTATGATGAAGGAAAATCTCGGGTACCCAAATACTTCAACTTCTTTAAAACTTAACCAGGACCTGTTGCGAAAATGCAACATCATGTGTGCAAAATACAACAACAAATGTGTCATCATGCTTCTGAATATAATCTACACTTAATCGGATTCCCACCTCATAAACACTGAAATCGTGGCCATTCTCTCGGCAACGGCCTCCGTAGCTCAGTTGGCAGGGTATCGCACTAGATTTGCGGGGTCGCGGGTTCGATTCCCAGCCAGAAGGGCCAAAAGTTGTATTTTCGCAACAGGTCCCGGTTGGGTCTTGAAGAAATTGAGGTATTTGGGTACTCGAGGTTTCCCTTCATCAATTGTTTACTTACATATATATATATATATATATATATATATGTATATATATGTATATATATATATATATATATATACATATATATATGTATATATATATATATATATATATATATATACATATATATGTATAGGTATATGTATATATAGCATTTAAAAACCGAGCAGGAGTGCTTTATCGAGTTTAAAACACGATAACCGAGTGTTTTTGATCCGATGAAGCACGTACTTTGAGTCTTTCAGACGTCTTCTAAAGTGAACCTCCTTATACGCTAATTCGTGAGAAAAGTTCAGAAATTTATGTTTTCTGGGCCGAAAAAAATCAACTTTTTCTTCACATATAAAGACGTGTGTCTTTATCACACATAAAGACAGGACATGGTTGTGATTTTCTTTTGTATTTTATTCATGAATTCTTAATGAATTTTAGAAATACATACAATTTTACCACTGGCTTACCTGAATATATTCTCCTACAGAATTTTCTTTGGGACACCAAGCTTTTGCACCTTTTCGGCCATTCAGCCGCACGTTATTTTTTCCATGCCAACTTCAAATGAAAAGAAAATGCCATAATTTTCGTAAATGTGTGTAAAATAATGATAAAAGATACCTTTTAAAGTTTCATATCATTTGGGTTCAGGATTAACATATTGTCACGGTCTGACAATGGAGATGAATGGAACAGGTATGGGTATTTAACCCCGGGGACCAAGTATTCTTGCAAGTTTCTTATACCTAATTTTCGTTAGCACCAGCCAGGTGTCCACTTATCAAAGCTCAGAACCAATAATAATGATCATTTTATTTTATTATGTTGCTGGAGTTTCGCTGGAGATAACACTAACTGCCATTGGTTGAAATGTGGTCACGCGGTCTTATCTGAATCTAAATGTATCCCGGGTGGGCTACAACAGTACGTGAAGAAATATGGCGTTAGCACGGTGATTAAAGGGTGTCGCATGAATTCCAGTGACAAATAGCACACAGTCAAGTAGCAGATAAATGTTTGTTAGATACGAAGACACAAATGAAGCCTGAAGTTAAGAAACTACGTTTTTCCAATCTTTCCACGATGGAACGCTGGATCTTATTGAGAGAAATACAAGAGAAATACAAAAAAGCGATCAAAAATGCTGTTACAACACTTGTATTTCGTGTGGAGGTTTGAGCACTAGAAAACCGGGGAAAAACCTAGAGAAACTATCGAGGTCGGTGTGAACTAGTTTTTGTTTTTTTTTCCATTTTTCTCTGTCGTTATATAAGAAAATATCTAATGTCTTATCCCTCGGAAAACAGTAAATTTTGTTTTCTTTTAGTTTCGATATCCCCCTCGACGTCGTCTCGGGAAATCCGAAACCCTCCCTGGGAAACAAAAGTGTTTCCCTCGGTACCAAATATTAAACGTGCAATATCTTAAAATTACGAAGAAAATTGATTTGGCTCACGCTTCATGGTTAAATTTCCAAGCAAACGGTGCAGGAACGTCAATGGGGACATGTTCTTAAAATAATGACATCCTGAAACTCATTATTTGAGTCAACAACTAGTGGCGTACCCAGACGTCAGGATATTTTTAGGATCAGAAGACCAAATAAACGCACGGTACTGTCGACCTCTTGGGGGGTTTCGGGGGAATGCCTCCCAAAAATTTTTAAGAAATAGGAATTATAGGATAATTACTCCAGGGCAAACCGCTGGATATGACTGTTGCTGTCGCTGAAATGAGTCGAGTTTATCAATAAAACACGGTCAGCACTAGAACCTAAACCACTGTGACCAGTGGTTTAGGTTCTAGTTTAGGTTATATTTCATTTACTTGATATCCTCTCACCTAAGATCGAGGACAATCTTGAAATGTCAATGGTTTGACAGAATTATCCTGAATGTTCTGATTAGGACTAGGATTAGGATTAAAGTTAGGGTTAGGATTCTAGTTAACCCTAATACTAACTCTAATCCTAACTTAACAGTTGGCGTCTTACTCCTAGTGAAATGTTAACTTAAACACCAACGATTTTTTCCAAAAAGTCATCAGATAAATAAAGCATTTAATTTTCCAGTTCCAGTCTCCACACGGTGACCTGGTCTTAGAGGTTACGTTCTAGTGCCGACCATACAACACTTATCACTAAAGACAATTTTAAGCTTTGGGTAACTTTCGGATTTTCGTTTCCGTTTGTTTACACCATATTTTTATCAATTTTATTTCTTTGTAAAAAGCATTTGGAGGCCCGGGCCTTAAGGCCCATGGGCTGGGTACCCCACTGACAACGTGAGACTATTGCAAAATTGTAATATTTCGACATTAAATATCAAAATATATTGATAACGAAATTTCCAAAACCTTATTGAATAATAGGAACCTTAACTAACAAAATAACCCACAGCTTAAGTGAAAGCCAATGTAGGAAATTCATTTCTGAAATAATAACTGAATATCAAATTATGTGGATCTTTTTTACCCGATTCGAATGCATAATTTTATCACACTTCGTATCAGCTGATCCACTGCGAATTTTTGTTTAATATCATAGCAAGGAAAACTGTCGATTATTTTGTTGCTCATTTTTCGTGGTGGCATGGTCGGCTTAAGCTGAAACATGTAAGATTGTGATAGCGGCATAGTTGATCGGAATAGGAACAACTTAGTATATATTTTTTTGTAAACAAAGGCTTCCTATTCTCTTAGGGCTGATTACATATATCTATTCCCAATAATTCATTTTTTACGTAGTTTACAACCTAATTAAACAATTTGCATATAAAATTTCAAGCCGGAGGAAACCTTGGTTATGATTAAATTTCCAGAAACATTCATAATCAAATTCTCTTCAAGTTTGTCAAATCACAATGTATGGTGTAACCTTAACAAAAAGACTTCTGCAAAATGATATAACAAGTTTAATTTTGGTATCCAGCAGTCGGTCCATTTTTTTAGCGACCATAGCGTGCAATCTTTAGTGGGAAGTTTTTGAATTGAAACAATTGAGAAGTCTAAAGAAAAATTTATGATAGTAACAGCAAACTATGTCAAAGAACAGTAATTTAGAAGTTGATAATTTAATTAACACAAATAATAGTTTGGGTTAATCAATCTTCATGCAACAAGTACTTGAAGTGCATATAAATCTAAAACTGCGGACACAGGTTACTTTGTATAAAACTCTTAAAACGACTTAATAACGATTTTCGCAATTAAATCATACTTTAGCTCATACTAATAAACTTAATTACGTGATTAAAGGAGTTCTAGAGAGATTAAAGGAGTTTGCTGTCGGAGCAAAAATTTCCATAGTTTTCAACAAAAAAATACTAAGGTCACATTATCAATCTCTTCTCAATGATTGTTGAGGAAATTTCAATAAATTCTGAAAATTTCAGGAAAACGGCATGTACAACATGATTGAATTTGTTCTGGGACTGTAACTAAGAAATTAATTGCATACACTATGTAACGCTAACTGTATAATTAATCTCCTTTAAATGCAGCTGGTCTCCTAGTGATGTTGAAGCTTTTTGTACTGGATCATTATAATCAGTAGACATGGGCATTAAAAATACTGTAATTCATTCAAATCAAAATATTTTAACGCAGTAATTCATGCTGTCATTGGAAAGAATAAAAAAGTTTGTGGGTTTCAGTATTCGAAATTGATACCAGGAGCACTATGGTTAATATTTCCAAAATAAACTCAGCAGCACTACATTAATCTTAAAAAGGTGTCAGAAGCGGGGAGAACGAGAAAGGTCTATAAGCTCAATATTTTGCGGCACCCAGCCCACATTAGCTCTCTCTAAACAAAATTTGAACTTCATTTATCAACTAACAACCAAAATTTAGCAGTGGAAAATGAGCTCTCAGCTTTTGTTTCATTAAGGGATGACTAAGAGAAGAAAAATTCATGTCCACTTAAGGATATGAGGTATCTAAATTCTGAAGTCAGGTCGGTGATCGGATCTCACCCATTTCAAATGAGTCATTCAAGATGTAGAAAACTCATTGTACAACTACTGCTGTAATTGATCTCATGTCTTTAGCTTCGTCAGTAAATTTTCCATTTCAGACCACGAGATGCTTTGATTCTTTATCATTATAATCACTACATATATGGTGCATGTCTGAATATCACTAAATTTCAACAAATAAATTCTTGATTATTATCTCGTGATCTGAAATCAGGAAACAAACGTCGAAGTTAAAGAAGTATAGTTCAATCTTACTTTAACGTTATGTATTTAAATAAGAAGAAATTTGTCTGATAATTTCGAATCATCGGCAGTTTGACCTTAGCTTAATCGAAAGTTATTACTTATTGTATTCTGAAGATGCACTCAAGCTTGCTTTAGGAATTGTTCCATCTTCCAATCCAAGGGGATCGTTACAGGATTCTAAATAAGTGAACAGAAACACAATCCACTTGAAATGGCAAACAAATACTGACTTGTAATTAAAGCCATACTCCAAGATCATTAATCATTTACAACTGGAATGGAAATGTGACCCAAGAATGTCAAGTGCATTGTGAATCAAAACTTTCAACACTTTCAAAACTTTCTTTGCGTCATTTATCCTAATAGAATTCTATACTGATAAGATGATTGTGCATTCTAGGTCTAAATATCTCGCTTATAACAGTATAAATAGCTCATAATCTTTCTGTCAGATTTGTAATACGGATTTAGGTTGAGTATTTATTGTATTCACTTCATGGAGATGTAGTCGTTAAAATATTTGAACACAACATGACAAGTTTGTGACATGCCAGGGTTCAGAAATAAGTGGTTGGGTTTAAGCCCTACGTTTTAAACAAGAAATGATCCACTGATTTATCGTCGACTTTAAAACTTCCTAATAATTATAACATTCCTAAAAACAGTGATCTTTGTAAAACCACAAGTTTTCCAACTCAAATGGGCTAGAATAGAAGAACACGTGGTTGATAAAATTTATATTTCTTACCTTTTGAATTTGAAAATTGAAAAATAATTGAATTGATGTCAATGTTCTTTAAAAGTTCATGCTTAGTGCTCATGATCACTAACATTTGTAGCATGAATTAGCAGAATTTGACTTTATGTTGATCCAAATGTGATATGCGTTTTTAGGTATATATTTGTGGCTGTGGGAGGGGTAAGAGCCCCGCCTCCTTGACACGGGCCTCGTCATCGCTAAATCCAGCACTGTATGGAAGTGGTAAAATCAACCTTTCTTTAATTGTTTAGGAAATAGACCTGAATTTTCAAGTCACATTCATTATGTTAATCCTAATCGTCACCTTAAGCAGACTGCGTAAACGTCCAAATTGAGTTCATGGGAAAGAATTCTTCATCCAAAACGAAGAGAGGCAATATTGCAGTAGTCCCATTTAAAAACCTCTGTTTCTGAGCCCCTGACAGTGATGAATACCCCAGCCTGGTGTAGCGAAAAAAAACCCCAAACTAAATGCATCTGGAGGCGCGGCTTTATAATCAGCGATTCACTCGACAACTCGATTGCAATCAAGTTAGCAACGGCTATAACTACACGGAGACCAAGTGAACCTGCAATCACCTCAGCTGTCGTATATGTCTACGGACATTTAAGAACTAATTCAGATGTCGAAAATGACGTAATAAATCTGAACCAGAAACAATTAACACTTACAAATCTCTATTTATTTATAGAATGATAGCAGATAAGAAACTTTTAGTTGCTATATGCTAGTTTCTGCGGCGCAGGCTGCCATATCCATGTCATTTGGTTAATTTCGACATGAAAATCATGGTTATTGTCTATAATTGCTTCTGTTTTACTAATATCCGTTGGAGTCATTAGTGTTATTAGAATTAATTTCCAATTTAAATTTCTCAGCCACTACTGAATATTTATCGATATAGATTGCAAAATGAGACAAAGAACAGATATTTAAGATTATACCTTTTTCACAATTGATTTAGTTCATTCTTTTTCAGTTCATATTTGCAGTGTTTACGACATAGGCCTTAGCTACTTGATGTATGCCATGTGCAGTGGCAGGAACTAATTGATTCCAGATATTGTAGAAAGTTCCTAGCAGTATGATTCCTTGGACAGCGAACCCTGGAATATCTCTATCTTATTTTATTGAAACTTAAATCCATTCACACACGTATAGCATTCTAAGAATATTGTACATAATATGTGATAATGCACTAATTGGCTCTTTGAAGCACTAATGTTGCACCATTTTATTTAGATAAGTGGAAAGTCTTTACGAAAAATTAAAGGGTAAATCTTATCAAGGTGGACTTTTTTACACTCTGGCAGACCAATAGATAAAATTATTTGGCAGAGGGGAACGCCTGAAAGCGAAAGAGCTAGGTTAAAGTGAAGGCGAATCTATTAAAATAATAGGACAGCTATCATCGCTCTTCCGATCTTCCGATCTGACTTACCTTGGCTAGTGGATCGATATAGTAGGAGAACATTAAAAAAAAAGCACAGAACTTTAGTTGTCATCTTGACCGAAGTTTCTTCAACTTATACGAAGAGAAGCGGCTGTAATACTCTGGTTGTCAAACAGTAATGACACGATTTAGGCTTATTTCAGAAACAATAATTAATTATAAAATATCAATCACAATTTAAAGCAAATTGTATACTAATGTCCATCAAAATTTTAAATTTAGAAATGCAGGTGGATAAACACAACGCGATGACTCCCCAAAATGATTTACGCTTTGAAAAACCTTCAGTTAGAGTTAACATGTACTTAGGTTATAGAGAACTCAGGGTTGAATTAGATGTTAATATGGTATCAGGCAACGTCCAATAAACGAGTCAAATACTCAGATTGAATTCAAGTATTTATGACATTACTAGGAATGGTTTCTGATTGTCTTCGATAAACTTTCATTATTGCTAGTCGAAAAAAGGCTGATTTCAATTCAAAAATTGTCTATATTCATTTTGTCTTCAGGTAATGCCAATAACGCGTTTTAATTTCAACGCTTTGTTGAAAACAATGGCTGTATAAACAAATCAGAAAAACTCATTAAGCGGTGATGCTTGTGTTTTCTATCACATAAAAAGCCTGAAACAAGTGCAAAAATTTATTTTTAATGTCTTTATTTCGAATAAGATACTTCTTCTAAAGTTAACCTTTACTTTTGTTTCGTGTTGATTCCATATGGCAATTGCAGTAAGCAAAGGCGTCAATGCAATATCTGGGAGAGCTAAGGCCCCACTAATTTAAAGTGGCCTGACCTTTTACTTTCCGGCTGTATCGAAATAAGAGTTTTAACACTTTGTATGCCAGAAACATCCGACTTTTATAATTATATGGAAAAGAGACTTTAATTACACTAAATAAGTATATTTTTCTTTTTTTCCCGCACTCACTGGATTTCCTGTCCTGGCAACTGGCTTTGATAGATTGTGCCAGCACAATTTTTGGTATAATTTGCCATTATGAGAACAATTTTCACGATTTTTCAGAAAAAAGCACTGCAAGCATAATTATCATTTTTCACTTCTTGTGAAACATTAAATTACTCATTTTTCTATGCTGAAAGAGTTTATTATCAGAATTTACTGGTAATCAGCGTCAAATAGCATGAGAACGTTTGTAGTTTCGTAACCAGTCTCTACTGAGGACTTGTAACGTGCCGAAAAACAGATGAATAACACGAGGTTTGACTGATAATATATTTTCGTATCTAGCTTTACAATCACAACCTTAATCACTCAAGCTCAGGCTCATTCTGCCCCTTACGCATATCCTGTTACACTTATATACTGTCAGGAAGCAGTCTGTTTAATGCAAACGTTACACCATCCCCCAACAATATTATTCTTGCCCACAAGAATTGTAATGTAATAAATCGAATAAATCTAAATAATGAATAATAGTAATAAAGCTAAATTTATTTACAAATCACTATTTTACGGCTGTGCTCCTCTGAGAGTGTTACCGTGCAGCAAAACCGAAACGATCAGGCGGGTGAACATTTTGCCTGAGATTCCTTGATCTAACATGTCCGTAATTTGTTTGTCTAATTCTTCGCGAAAGGCATGTGGTATTCTCCTGGCGCGTTGTTTAATTGGTGAGTTATTACCGGTGTCAATGCTATGGTGTACTATGTCAGTGTGGCCAATTTTGTCACTAAAAACTGCTTCAAACTCATGTAATACTCGCTTTAGTTGTTGCTTTTCGGACTTACTCAAATTTGGGTCTAGAGAAGAATCTATTTGTTGTGAAAGCGCGACTGCCTTAACGGCATGACAGTGAACCGGGAACTTATTGCCGGTAACGACTGTTTGCTCAATTAAAGGACAAAACTCAGCCAATTTGCAACTCTTTTGTAATTCAATCTAGTGTTCCGTTGTATTAGCAATTCGAACTGGGACGGTTCTACCTATAGGCCTGACAACTAAATGAGCTACATGTAAGCCTTTTAAATGTTGAACGCTCTCTGACTGACTGGCTGATATCATGCCAAACTGTGGAACATCTTTCGACCGTATCCTACCTTCTATTATGATTTCTGACCTTGCCGGAATTGTCACTCCTTCAGTCAATGTCACTTTATTGACACCTCTCAACTGTGATTGAGCCAGCACAGCACTAGTTCCGCTCGAGTGTTGGGTGAAAACGTCCCGTGAGTCTGCCTCCGTTATCACTACTCCGTTCGAGTGTACCTTATTTGCTGGATGCTCCGACTGTACTGGGCATTTTCCAAAGGTTCCCACTAACTGATAATTACTTCTTCCTCCCAAAATACTCCCTTGAATACTTAGTTTGTGCTGCGTAATAAAGTCCCATCCTAGGACATAGTCGTATGGTATACTGAAAAGGAAGGAACTATGGTACTTATATTTACAACGGTGAAAAGTAACACGTGTGAAAATGCTTCCTACGATGTTCAATTCCCCTCCGGTAATTGACGTGCAACGCTGTGATTGCGGTTTATATAAACGAACGCGGTGAAAATCTATGAGATTCAAAATATTATCACTAATATACGACTTCATTGAGCCACTATCTAACAGGGCATTAACAGGAACACCGTCAATGAAACAAGCTATAAACGGGTGTTCAGGCAAACTAACAGCAGAAATATCGCTACTAGCGGTAGCATTATTAAGAAAATCACAGTTCTTACTTGAGTCGGGGCGGTCTACCGGCCTGTGGTTCCCGGAGATGCCCTTTGGAAGTTTAAAGGCACATAATTTCCACATTCTCTGGCGACATGTCCATATCGGTGACATTCGTAGCATCGAACATTAGCGCGGTCTTGTCGTAGGTTAGGACAGCGGCACTGACGAGCGATGTGGCCCTGCTTTCGGCAGCGAAAACAAGTGATGCTAGGTCGCTGACGATCCCGTTGTTGGATTGCTGCGGTGTACAACTGTTGCGACGTGGTCAGCTGATCTTCGAGCGACTTCTGTCGGGTAGCAAGTTCTGTCACTAAACCTACGAGTCGGTCGATGCTTGCGTCCGTGCGTTGTGCTTCCCAACTTGCGCTGGTAAATTCGGGACTGTGTTCTTCAACTGCTCTATAGCGCTGAACAAAATTCAGCATTTCGGTCAAGTTTGGTGTTGGGTTGCGCGCTAACAGTTTTCCTCGCATGTTGCTTGGTAGACCACGCATGAATTGGCAAGACAATAGGGCAGATTTTGCTTCGTCTCCCAGTGTCGGGTCAGCCTTTTCTAACAGTTGTTCCAGCTCACACTTGTAAATAGACGGGTCCTCACCGGCACGGAGCGTGCGAGCTTCAAATTTAACATAATAGTTTTCCCTTTCAACTGGTGGGCACAGGGCTTCTTTTAACTTTCTTGTCGCGGCGGCGTAGGTTTCTCTCTCTTCGTCAGGGATTGCGTAGAAGTGAGTAGCTGCTCGTCCTCGTAGGAACGCGGGTAATTTTTTTACTTTATCGTCATCTTTCCACCCGTTTGCTAAGGCGCACGCATCAAACTCCCTTAGCCAGGCTACAATATCGTCGCCGTCGAATTTTGCTGGTAGAATGTTCGTTGCCATTTTCTTCCGTCGATTTGTTCGATTATCCCACCGCTGCGCACCAATTGTAACATGCCGAAATACAGATGAATAACACGAGGTTTGACCGATAATATATTTTCGTATCTAGCTTTACAATCACAACTTTAATCACTCAAGGTCAGGCTCATTCTGCCCCTTACGCATATCCTGTTACACTTATATACTGTCAGGAAGCAGTCTGTTTAATGCAAACGTTACAAACTGACCCACTGCCTGCGGGCCGTTCCGCTGTAGTGCTGTAGTGCTGTAGTGCTGTTTGTTTAACAATCAAGATGGTTACTTACAGTGATTTGGAGGATGGCAGCAATTTAGAACGTGAAAACGAAGTGACATAAACAGTCAGTGGTCCAGGAACAGCTGAAATAACCCGACAACGAACTCTGAGATTAATTAAAGAGAAAAAATTACGGAAAGAGAGGAATATCTGATGCGAAAAATATAATTCTCATGAGCATTCTCTCTGCTCTCCTCATGCTTCAGTGGCCTGCAAGATCATGTCCTTGTAGATTACCTGCAAGCTAGTGTTATGCCACAGTACAACAAGCGATAAGGACGGAGTTGTTTGTTAAACAGTACGAAAAAGTACAGTATTGGCTCTGCACGAACTACTTGCAGTTATAATTTTAACAGTTATAACTCCTTCAAACAAATACATGTTGTATTTCATTTAACATGTTAACGTTAAGTAACACCAACTTCACGACTGCGGTTATTATAAGTACCATTTAAAGAAACAATAAAGTAGCATATATTCTTCGTTCTTCTTAGTATTATCAGCATAATTTAAAAAAACTGGCACACTTCCCGGCACAATTTCAGTAAAAAGAAAGCAGTGCTAGTAGCATAATGTGCTAGTTTTACGAGCACAATCTATCAAAGCCTAATTCGGACCGCAAATGAACATTTGCGCCTGAATTGTATAATACATTTCAAACACAGTAAAGCGTTTGAAAAGACTGCCATCTTTGCTCTTGCATCTGTTACTGCTAATCGTATCCATTATACTAACCCTGGCCATAAAATTGGACCTGTCTCTGATCCTAGACGAAGATGAACGTTCACAACGACAACAAAATCATCTGGATGAAATATCGGTGACTTTGAATTGAACGAATTTGAATTGTTTAAAGCTTGCAATAACCCCATTTGCACTCTTTCTTGTGTCGTAAAGTCACAAATTACAAAGTAGTTGCTAATGAAGCAACAAAGCGAAAAAAAAAAAAAAGAATAAACAAAAGAATAAAAAACCATAAACGACTTATGACTCCAGTCCAATCTAAAGGAGCGTTTACACGTACGATTTTAAACGTTGCGATTGTCATCCTTGTGTATGAAATAAACCTTTAACAGTCTATATTACTACATATCCGCATTTGATTGGAGCCGGTTTTTCCCCAATGCTCTCATTAGTTTAACATATTCTCTGAAAAGTCAATCGTGAGACACAAAATCGCAAGTGCAGTGTCGTAACTGATTAGGGGCAGGTGGGTCAAACCGCTCCCCCTCCCCCCATATAATTTTGTCAGAAAAATCGGATCTGTTTGGGAAATTTGTCGGGAATTTACTAGAAGTCTACATCAACCTCGAATCCATGCTCTTTACTTGGCCCTCTCGGATCGTAGAAAACATGAGGGCTTTCAGTAAATATAATTAGACTTTGCTTGAAAGTAATCAAAAATTCAAATGTTGACTTGATTTTATCACTGTCCACTACCTGATTGTAACTCGAAACCTTAACGCACATTAACCTTGTCCACGCATATTGCATTTAATGCAGTCATCTTATTCTTGATCATTGAGGAGCTTGGTTAGGCTTGCATGATATGTTGGTGCCTACACTGTCAAATCTGTCTTCCAACCCAGACATCTCCTTAACACTGCGCTTTATAAAACTAACATTTCAAATTCTCGGATGGTTGCTATGTCAAGGCGCCAATACTCAATGCCAATCCCTTCAAAGAAGAGACGGAGAATTCAATGTCCTGTTTTTGAACGAGCTTTTGACAATGACAGCTGCAAATACCGTAATTTAAAATTTCACCAAGAAATCGTTTTAAGTTGGAAACATATTCAATATCTTGGTGCTCCAACCAATCCTTTTGTGGGTTCTGCAGTGACATCAATAAAATTTTTGACAGAGAAGAAAAAGAGAATTTACCATGTTTTCATTGCCTGCCCTAAAATTATGACAAAATTTTTGAAACTACAGATGAAAATATCATTACTGAATTCCTAAGCTTTCCGACCATTTGGAAGGGAAATTAGAAGAGACGTTTTAAGGACAACGAAAATACGACCATGTTACACCGATCTTAAAAGATTTAAATTGGCTCCCTGTAACTACTCAACTGTATTATCGCAGCGCAACCATGGCCTTTAAGTGTATGACTGGCCGTGCTCCTACCTATATTTCATCCCAATTTATTAAACGTCAGGATATATCTAATCGTAACACGAGGAAATCCCAACGACTTAATATTCTTCTTTTTAAATCGGCCACTGGTCAACGAACCATTTACTATAGGACTGTTAGTATATGGAACTCTTTAGATGCCTCCTTAAAACTTTGTAAGTCAGTTAATTCTTGTAAACGATGTTTGAGACTGAAGTTACTGAACGAGTTTTTAAACAAATAATTTACTTATTTAGAAATTATTTATATTTGTAATATTTGTAATCATATTGTTATTTTAATATTTAGTTTTATATATAAATTATGTATATTTATATATAATTTATTTGAAAAAGCCTCTTTGGGGAAAGATAATAAAGTATGTATGTATGTATGTATGTATGTATGTATGTAACCTTAATAAGCATCAATGCTTATGTTTTTAGCTTCGCATAATGTTCGCAATATTTTCCTCCACATTTTGAAACCTCATCGAATTTGTGTTGTTTCTTCGTCGTCTAGGGCATCTGCCGAACGTTTCTTCAGTTGCATTAAATCCGAAAGAACATGTCGTAAAATAGACTTTGGACGTTAGCTTCCGTAGACATTGAACGTGCATGAACTTGCACATAATCTGTCATATGACTATGTAATTGACACTTTTGCAGATATGAAACAAGGAATTGTGAAAGTCTAGTATGTAATTTTAGTGAGTTAAATGAGTTTTTTTTGACATCCTTAATCTTTAATGTTTATTTTAGTTTTATATTGTTTGTTAAACACGATGGGAAGAAAAATATTTGTTTGACTGATATACTATTAACAGGGCACAGTGCATATGTATATTATACATATACATACATATATACATATATATAACAGAGATGATAATGTTTACGATGAATCCAAGAGTGCTCGATACCATGTGGGGCAGAGCTTAAATGTAGTGAGATTTCGCTTAAGAGTATATGGTTGCTACTCCGAGTTTCATGCGGATGCGATCTTCAGGCAACTGAAACAGCGTCGATTCATTGTCTTCTTTTTCTCTGTTCATTGACGTCATGGTTTGCGTGGGTTGGATGACTCATCGCTATTGTCCTCGTGTGGCTTGTCTTTGAGATGAGAAATCTGTTCCGGTGTCTGATGTTCCGGTGTCTGTAGGTGACTACCGACCTTACAGAAAACCAAACGACGACCCACTGTACATCAGCAGCCACTCCAACCATCCCCCATCAATAATCAAACATCTCCCAGCCTCCATCAATTCTCGCATTTCACAATTATCATCAAACCAATCAACCTTCGACTCTGCAGCACCTATATACGAAGACGCACTAAGACGTAGCCACCTTAACGCCAATATCCAATATACCTCCGACAGCGACAAGACGCCCGAATCTACATCGTCCCAAAAACGTAGACGCAGAAACATTATATGGTTCAACCCACCATATAGCAAGAACATCAAATCAAAAATTGGCCATAACTTTCTAAAACTAATTGACAAGCATTTTCCTAAGTCATGCACTCTGCACAAAATCTTCAACCAGAACACAGCCAAAATTAGCTACAGCTGCATGGACAACATGAAGACTATGATCACCAAACATAACTCCCGAATCCTAAATAAAAATGAAAATAGAAAGCTTCAGAGAACAGATAATTGCAACTGCAGAAGAAAAGAACAGTGCCCGCTCCAAAGTAACTGCTTAACTAACAACATCGTCTATAGAGCCGACGTAACCACGACAGACACCGGAGAGACAAAACAGTACATAAGAATGACAGCAAACAGTTTTAAAGATTTATACAGAAACCACATCAAATCCTTCAAAGACAGTAAGTACTCCAATGAGACTGAACTATCAAAATACATATGGGATCTAAATCAAATAGCCAATCTTTCGGTATAAAATGGGCGATCGTGAAAAGAGCCGCGGCCTACACAAGCGGAGCAAAAAGATGTAACCTTTGCCTGGAGGAAAAACTTTGCATCATGAAAGCACGCCTAAAAAACCACCAAAAGAACCTTCTCAACAAAAGATCGGAGATCGTCTCAAAGTGCAGACACCGGAACAGATTTCTCATCTCAAAGACAAGCCACGCGAGGACAATAGCGATGAGTCATCCAACCCACGCAAACCATGACGTCAATGAACAGAGAAAAAGGAGACAATGAATCGACCCTGTTTCAGTTGCCTGAAGATCGCATCCGCGTGAAACTCGGAGTAGCAACCATGTATTCTTAAGCGAAATCTCACTATATACGTATATATATATATATATATATATATATATATATGTTAAGCAAATGTCAGCTTGGCACGTGCGCTGTTTGATTGGGGGCATGGTCCCTCAGGCCCTTCATGTAGCTACCATTGGCCGTCAGGTCAATATTATGAAGCACGTGAGAAAATCACTTCTTTCAACGACAGAAGGCCAAAGAAACAACCCAGTTATGTTCGATATCACAATGGAAACTTACAACCGTGCCAAATTATACGAACTTATAGGTTTATTTATTCGATTTGATCTCGAAAAGATATTTGGTAAGAATAGCGTGGGTTTGTAACGAGACGACGGCTAAATCTTAGAAAGAACACAACCGGCAGGCTAGCTGATAAAATGAGGAAAGATTTAAGGAGGATTTTCTAGAACTTTGGACTTAAAATCATAGCACCAGTTAACCTAAAAATCGTGAGCATTCTCGATTTGACATTTGATCTACAAAACGGAATGGCTACTGATATACTCTGGTGACACAGGAGTAGTGCACGTGTCTCTCACCACTGACTAGGGTTCGATTCCAGCAGTGTAGTTGTCAGATAAAAGTTACCTAGGTCACATGTGAGAAGAGTATTATTCAGTTTGATTCTACTTAGTGCCACAGGTTTTCTCCGGGTACTTCGGTTTCTTCCTGTAGTAACGCTGAAGCCGTGAGAGGTGGCCCTTACTGGACCTCTAGCGAGAGCAGCTCAGGTAGCTGATAGGGTTATCCCGCGTAAACAAAGACACTTCAACAGCTACGAGAATAATATTGGGAAGCGAATATCACTCCTTACTTCCGATCGCGCAAGTTGTGAATATATATATATATATATATGAGTTCAATCTGAAGACGTACGTTTCGCTGTACTACAGCTCATCAGTGCAGCTCGGAACGAACATGGATTGATAAGGGAACAGATTACTCAAACCACTACTCGAACGGTGGGCATTGCTTATGTGTTTATGATTATTTATATTATTATTTATTATTTATTATTTATGTGTTTATTATTATTTATTATTTATATATTATTTATGATTATTTATGATTGGTTAGGTGTTTTTATGTTTGTGCGTACGCGTGTGTCCGCCTGTGCGTTTGTGTGCGTGAGCACGTGTTTTGTATTTCATATAAAAAAGGGTCAAAATACACTCCACTTCATCGTGTCAGTCTGTTGATAGAATTTGGCAATTATTCGTCATCTTCTAGCACCTCCTGAAAGGATGATGAGTAATGTTACATATATCTAGTTATAATGGTATGATTTTAAATAGGAATGAAAAAAACAAATGGCCTTGTTTTCAACATTTATCATGTGATGTAGATATGACTACAAATAATTTTTCAAAGCTTAAAGTGTGACATTCAATACCAATCAGGTGGTACAGATGTGATTCCTATACATAAAAAGGAGTTTCTTATGTTTGTTGTGTAACAAGGAGTTCTGATCTCTCTGAACACTTTAGAGTGCTTTCTCAGAGTTTATCGTGGGATTTCAGTTCTTGGTTATAGAACACAAACATTATCAAGTACGTAACTGGTAAGCGGACCAAATCGTCCCCGAAAGACCAAGTCGAGCAGCTAGGGTAAGTAGTAATATTTCAACTGAGAAGTGAATTGCTTCGACGTAGAGTAATGTTAAGGTTAAAAGAAATAAAAACACAATGGGATAAAATGTCTAATGAAAATGTGATATAAGAAGTTTTCATTTTGAACATCAAGACGTGAGCTCTAGGGAGGAATTTTGGTCTAAACTTTTATGTATTCTTCTTCTCGTTGTCTGGATTAAATAATTTTGGATCATTATATTTTGTTTTCTAATGATGATTAGCTAATATTGATTAGGACGATTTAATTTGACAAGAAAAACAAGCCAACGACAATCCTAGATCAATGGCG
Organism: Heliopora coerulea; assembly: GCA_030142905.1. NCBI lineage: Eukaryota > Metazoa > Cnidaria > Anthozoa > Scleralcyonacea > Helioporidae > Heliopora > Heliopora coerulea. The sequence goes on from JASJOG010000050.1 coordinate 1,112,079, forward strand.
TATGATGAGGAGGTTAGAAATAACTTGACTGAGAAAATATTTCTTGAATATGTCCGGCCTGGTGTTGCAGAATTCTTAGGAACATGTCTATACTTGTTTCTGGCCGTGTGCATAGTTGGCAGTGGCACGGAATTTACCCCTCTTATCATTGGACTGATTATAACAGGGACAATTATCGCTTTGCTGGATATAAGGTATGCTCTCCAGGTGAGATTTTCTATTAATAAAAAAACGGAACATTTTGTAGGGGCAAAGAATTCGTATCACAGATGCTAGGGGAAATTGCCTCCATCGCTCCCCTTTGGTTAGATAAGTTCAGTAATTATGACTATTTGATTGATTCTGGTAGATGTTGATTAAAAGATATCGGTTATTGATCCGTCAGGCGGTAAGCGCAATCTTAAAATAAATATCAATGCCCCGCAGACTACGCGCAGAAGAGCCGTTCAATCACATTAATATACTAATAGATTATTTAATGTGATCTTTGACATTTCGACGCTAAACATGCAACATCTTCAGTGATACATAGATAGGTAGATAAAACAGATGGATAAATATATTTAATGTGTCATACACTAAGCTAAATAAAGTGTGACAGCCCAGTCAGTCTGGAATGATACACCAGCAATGATCACAAGTAAATTATTAATTACTAAAAGTACTTAAACTCACTAAAAGTTACAAATTGAATGGTGGCTTGTATATGCATTTTTAACAATAAGTTATAAAAAGTCCGACAGGTCAAGTTTCTTAATACTATGTTTAAAAGCCTTAAATGCTCTGATCGTTCTGTGTGTGTCTGCTATGAAGTTCCACAATTTTGGCGCTAGGTAACGTCATGATTTCAAGTCATTCTTTACAAAAGTTATCAGCGTATATTGGTTTCACAAGGTTACCGGGAATTTTTTGTAGGGGCCTACCATATTAATTACCCAATTAATTACGTTTAATTACGTTTAATTGCCCAACGTTTAATATTAATTACGTTTAATTGCCCAACGAATTCAGGGTAATGCCAAATTAAACGATTAAAGCCCGGGATCAATTTGATCTCACCACCCTTTTCCCTTATCGGCGATACTGTAGCTGATAAACAAGTTTTAATTCAAATTAGCCCTTTTGAGTCAATCCAGGAAGCTTTTATTTTGCTGTTAGTTTCATTACCTTTGCCATTTATTCAGAGACTGATTATAGCAAAAATAGTATGATAAATGGGAGTATAAGTAAATGAAATATTAAACAATGATGGGAGCTCGCGATGCAACAATTAATAATAGCTTGCGAAGTTAGGTCAGTAATAATGTTATCTTAATGGTAACCAAATCTCTAATCTTTGTCACTTAAAGTGTCTCTAATGATGAATTTGAATATTGACAACCATCTTGAAACCTAACCTATCTCTAATCCTCAATTTGAATATCGTCAACCATCTGAAATATTCTTTATGTCCACCGTTTAGTCATTACCCCACAGCCATATTTTGTGTTGGAACGAAACACGGTATAAGTCAACTAGGCAGTACTACATGTACTCATAACTTTGTATCAAGCTTCTGATCAGTACAAACGTGTATATAAAGTTTCTTTGTGAAAGCGAAATAATTGATCTCACGGAAAAGTCAAACCTGGAAGGTACTTCGAAATTTTTAATAAATATTTATTTCGTTGGTTTAATTTCAGTTTTGATTGTGGATTAAAATCACAAGCAGGTGACATCCTTAGTTCTCCGGGATGGCTTTTAAATCTCTTGTCTGGATAGGTATCCTATCATTTTATTATGGCTAATGCTAGACGATTCTACTGATCAAGGATAGATGAACTTAGGACAGGAAATAATGAATTAAATTTTGAAAATTTGATTTGTCGATCAAATTTTTCCCCCTTACCGCACAAGACCAGCTTAACCCTTGATATATTGTCTACTAAATTCATACAGTGGCGGTCATGTCAATCCGGCTATTACCTTGGCGATGTATATTGTTGGGGAAATAAAGCTGTCAGTTGCAGTGGTCTATGTGCTGTCACAGTTGACAGGTTCCACAGTTGGAGCAGCACTTGCAAAGGTAAGTTTGATAAATTGTGGTTAAGACAGAAAGTTGGACGTTGAGGGTAGGGATAGAAGGAATGAAGGAAGAAAGAAAAGAAAAGTAGGAAGGAAGGTAGGAAGGAAAAAATGGAGGAAGGAAGGGAAGGTGGTATAGAGGGAAGGAGGAAAGAAGGAAAGGAAAGGAAGGGAAGAGAAGACAAGGGATGGGAAAGAAAGGGAAGGGAAGAGAAGACAAAGGATGGGAAAGGATACAAAGGGATGGGAACCTAAGGTAAGGTACGGGAAAACAAGGAAAGAAAAGGGATTATAAGGGAAGAAAAGGGAAGGGAAGGGAAGGAAAGGGAAGGAGGCAGCTGCATTCATCGAAGCTGTTACCATTTTTCTTCGACTGGGTTAACTGTTTAGCTCTGTTATCAATATAACTTAACATCTTACGTAATATTTATTCACGAAGTTACTTTTACGACAGAATAAAATTTTATAAATTTAACACATTTATGAAATTTGCTGACATTACTAACAATCTGTCTCAGAGCAACACGACAGCATGAACTGTAACTAGCTTCAATTTAAGGTTTCCAAATGCGCTCATACACAAGCCTTTCCTCAGTTGGTAAACAAGTAGTCATTATTTACGTTTCTGGTATTGCCAATCGGACTACCGGCAGAAGGATTAGAATGATTTCCATTACTTGGTCTTGTTGCTTATCTCAATTCATTGTAATAATTTGTTTCACTACATGTCAGTCTGCCTTACTTTCTTACAACGCATTCGGAATACAGGGAAGTGAAGAATCTCTGTCACATGGCCTCCGTCATAGTCGTTTCACTAAATAACCTATCTTCACACGACCTTTCATTAAATAACCTAACTTAACACTTTACCATTATAATAATCATTAATAATTCATGATGAAAAGTTCTAAAAAATAAAAATTTAACCAGAATTTATGAATCGGATGCAGAATTGTTCTAATTTTCATGAGCTTTTTGCTTCGATTTCTTTTGCCCAAATGGCATGCACCTCTAAGATAGTGGGTAAACATGGTCACTTAGATGAATATGTACTTCAAATTCATATAATATCCTTATTCCAGCTGTGTGGAGTTTTCCTATCGTTCGCATTGTAAATGTTCATACAGCTCGAACGCTAAAGCCTGGTTCACACATGAGCATAAGCATAAGCATAAGGACAAAACAAAAGGCAAAACAAAGGAATGAAGTGAAGCCTGCGACATAAGGATCGTCGTAATCATAAGCATAAGATCATAGTCCAAGCATGAGTCAAGAAACGAACAAAAGACGAAACAAAGATAAATTCTTCTGGTTTTGTCTTCGCGAGTCCCAGAGGAGATATCCTGCTTTGTTTTCGCATTGATCTTGTCCTTATGCTTATGTCGCTAGTGTGAACCAGGCCATAAAGCTACATTTCCATTTGTATGGATACGATCATGATACGAATTTACATCCTGATTATGGACAAGTTTTTTTTTTCTTTCTATTTACGTGGTTTACTTTGCGATTTTTTCCCCGTCTTTTGACTTTGTCCGGTACGTATTTTTTAATTTTACTCTGGCTAACGCCAGACAGTTTTACTCGTCAAGGGGAGACCTCTCGGACAGGAATGGGTTTAAAATAATTTATATGTAACTGTATACCAATCCGCCTAAAGCGATGGCAGGATCGCTACCTGATCCCATTCTTGAAATCGTGTCTACGAGCCGTATCCTCATCCGCGTCCGAATAAGTTCATATGGAAACACTCCTTATATTTAAAGTCATCGCGATTTTTGCCGTATCCGTGCAAATGGATGTGTAGCTTAAATTTGTGGCCAATTGATAAAGGTCTTTCAAGACAAGAGTGTTAGGACCGTTTACAATTAAATGTCCTGGTGTTCGCGTTCACATTCCTTTATACCCCATAGGCTGTATTACATGACAAAGTTTGGAACTCAACAAATGGAGGAAGTCTCGATCTTGGAGAAAATATCAGCGTTGGAGTTGGCATTTTAACAGAAGTACTTATAACAGCTAATCTCGTTGTTGTGACTTACGTGTCAGCCGTTGACAAAAAAACAAAAAGTGATCTTTTGGCAGTGAGTATTGGCATTTCGGTGGCTGCCGGAATTTTTGCTGCGTAAGTTGGGAATGATATTGTCATTACATACTGATCCTAGAGAGTAATACTAAATCAGTAGCCGAGCGAGTAATCACATAAGCAAAATATTGATTAATATATTCTAGCTATAAAGGACGAAATCAAGGTCTACTTATCACGAGAACGTAAGCGCTTTCACAGTACCTAATGGGAGTAACAGGATGCCTTTCGTTGAATTTCTTCGGCTGGCAAAAAACTAACTTGGAGCAGTGACTTGAACAAAACTGCCCATGGTTTACTTAGGGAAGTGTTTACAGGCTTGAAGTTGAAGTTGGAATGACTTCAAATGCAAAAGTGATCTTAAAATTGAATAGGGAATATATATATATATATATATATATATATATATATATGTATATATATATATATTCCCTATTTATGGGGGTTATGGTTAATGTTGAGGCGGATGTAAATGAACCAACAGCTAGGGAGGGATTTTGGATTTACAAACTGGATACCTTTGTTCCAAATGGTTTGAACCTTAGGGATTATCTTTGACAAATAATTTGAAAATTTTGACAAACAATTTGAATAATTAGGTATGCAGGGTGTCCCAAAAAAACGAAAACTATTGAAATCACTTATTGTTAAAATTTGAACGCCCTACGAAAAAGCTGAACGTAATGATGCGTAAAATATTGACAAGGTGCATGTATTAAAATTTAGGTAAGAAAATCGCCTTGTAAAGTGCGCGATTTTTTGCCCGTGGGAATTTAAAGCATTATGTATAAAATTACTTATATCAATCATTTATGCACTCATGGGGACCAACAGAGTGCTAAGGCATTCAAATTCTAACAATTAAATTGTTATTGGTGATTTCAATAGTTTTCGTTTTCTTTGGGACACCCTGTAGAGCTTCCTTATTTTGTATTTTTAATTCCTGATAAAGGGGCAGTGCCCCGAAAAGTCGAATAGCTGAAACCGGGCTGAAACGTTGTTCATGAAGTCGCGAACTCCGTTTTTCAAGGCCAGGCTAGAAATCCAGCCCGGGCTAAAATTCTCCAAGTAATCAGCCCCGTAACCGCACAAAAATATTTCAGCCTGGGCTGAAAAGATGATTGACAAGCGTGGAAAGATGTAAATTGCCGAAACAACAAAGGCTACCGATAAATTGTTACGGCTTTAATTTGCTGAATCTCTCACAGAAATAGAGAACTGTCCGTTGGTATTGGTACAAATTTTCCGAGTTTAGGACGAAAATTAAAAGTTTACAGAATAAATTTGTCAAATTGAATGGTCAGTTACTAATGAAAAGGTAATTTATACCGGCTTATATAATTTTATTTACTATTAGCTGATACTATTGTTATATTAATTTATACAAATTATTTACATTAATGTGAACACTTTGTCCGTAATCAGTACAGGAGGTCCCCAATTAGACTTAACTATTTCTCCTTATTAAAAAATTGTCGAGATGCAAAACTCGAAATAGCTCAAGTTATAAATTGGCCTATCTTTGAACATAAGATATTCTCCAATACGCGAACGTTCATGAAGCTCAAGACCAAATAAGTTTTTCAACGTCCAGTTTGTCTTTGGCTATTATATGAACTTGGTTTATTGGATGTTCTTCAACAAACTACATTAATGTCCACCAGGAGTTCTCCAGATTAATTTTTAATTCAAAAGTGCAGAACTCAAACTTTTCATTACAGTTTCTTTGTAAGAGCAGCAAGAATATGGAACTTTTTACCAAGCTGTATGCAATTTCAGAAACCATATGAAAAATTTAAATAAATTTTAGGGAAATGTTATGTCATTATTACGAGGATTATATTTGATATTACGCGCCATAGAACATAAAAATCGACATATTATAGATGTGGAAATGTTTCAAACTTGTTAAACGTAAACTTCTGTAGAGAATGAACATTGTACATTCATGTAATTAATGAATACCTTTTTATCTTCCCTATTAGTTTTATTCTTTTCATTTTTAATTAGATATTAGTGTAATTTCCTTTATTTGCATAAAATATTATTTATGTACTTGATCTCCTGCCGAGATTGGAGCTTTTGCTCTGTTGCAAGTGGCACCAATGTGCCTTAATTTTTAATATCCTTATACTGTAAACATTCATATTTTAATGAAATTCATTTGAGCACAATGAAAAAATTGTAAATTAAATAAAAGTATTTTAAAAAATCCAGTTGGGAAAACGAATTGGGACTGATTGGTTGTAAGACGCGCTGAGAATTGTGAAGAACAAAGATTGAGATTTAGAAACATTTTCTTAGGACGTCAGTTTGACGTATGTCCTCATATTTAAGCACATGTGAACCATTAACGCACAGCTTCTGTGGCGTCCATTTATAGTTTTACTGTCAATTTTAGACAACTGCTTTGACTGCCCATGCACATTCTTATTAGCACACGTTTGCAACCCAAAAGTAATGTTTGGGATTAACACTCGTAGCGAGCGTCTCGCTCGCAAATATGCACTCAATAATTACTGTTCTATTTTTTCCTTCGGTGGCTACCACCGAAGGAAAAAATAGAACAGTAATTATTGAGTGTATATTTGCGAGTGAAAGCCTTCTTTAGCACCCAACTGTGAAATATTGCCAAAAATGCAACATCGAGGCTATATAATAGAAGTCGAACAGAAAATCTCGGGGAAACTCGACACTCGGAAATGCAACAGGCTGTTACAGCCTTTATTATCTTCAGCCACAGCATATGTGATGTGTGGTGCCATAGCTGTATCACGCTTTCAACATCAAATCTGTCACACAGATACTCTATCGTACTTATCTCAGGCCTAACCTTACGGAAGAGTATAACAGTCGGTTGCGTTTTTAGGTGTGTACGGATTAAGTAATGAATGCCGTTGCCGATGGCCTAAGCAAGTTGATAGACTATAAAATCTATCTCGGAAGGTTCATTCTTCGCAAAATACATTTTACACAAGACGTCATGGTAGAATTTAATGCACAAATGACAATAAGTTAAACTGTGAAATTCTACATTTAACCTCATTGCTCCATAAGAGGTTAAGTTTTAAAAATTGTGTGTTCACCTTCAATATCCGTTTCCTGTAACTGTCGTACCCTTCTTCTCTATTTGTAGTTCTCCTATAACAGGAGGTTCAATGAATCCAGCTCGTTGCTTCGGCCCAGCTCTAGTAGCATCTCACTGGGAACATCATTACATCTATTGGATAGGCCCAACTATTGGCACCATCCTTGGTGGCATCCTTTATCGGTTAGTGTTGGCCTCAGAAGAAAAGCGAATTTTATGGAAACAAAATGAAGGCATGGTCACTAAAAAACCAGACGATGAACAAAGTGGTGCAATCTAAGACCTAACGTTGGAGTGGCTCAAGCAACATGTCCCATTATTATCCACAATTACAAAATTTTAAAATGTTGTGGAAATTAATTGGCCGATGTTGATCGCACAAAATTAGCTAATTATTTGAAAATATATCCCATACATGATAATGTACGCTGCATGACTTTGCTTTCAGCATGGCAGTTCATCTTTTGTTGAATGTTTATCTCGATTAAAAAACTAGAAGAAAATAAAACCTATCTCGCTATTAGCAAGTGGGTATATATAAATCGCTTAAAGTTGACTAAGTAGTGCTGTAAGTGCCTTTGTTGTACAAAGACGTAAAAAGTATAACTTTGGCTCGAACTCCCACCAAATAGCCCCATGAACGTGCTGTTAAAGTATACAACCTAGATTGGCAATACACGGTTCTCCTCAAGGGACATGGCAAGCCAAACCTGACTAATATATATCGATAATTGAGATTGGTAATCGATACTTCTGTAGCGGAAGTCAGTCTGCTACAGTGTACTTACTCTCTTCACTTGTCCACTTTGTTCAACAACAATCTGGGGATTGTACCTTTCACAATCTGTGACTAAATTTTTTTTCAACTCAACAAATTACCCATGACGCTAAAGAATTTGCGTATAACGGAAACCGTATTACCGCTTACATTGTTCCTGTAACCATAAACGTTTCATTGTTTCTAAAATTACATCGTTGCTACTAAAATTACCTAAACTGAATAAATTAAGAAACTATTTGCGACAGGTTCAGAAGAGTAGGATGTATTCTAGAATAATCGACAGTAGATGAAACTTAACAATACGCGAGAAAAATCATAGATGGTAGAAAATTTACGAGAGTAAAGGCTGACTTCCACTAAAAAATTACCGGTGAAATGCGAAATATTCTACGCAAAATGGCTTTTTGGCATGTACTCTCGTTTGTTTTTCTCAACGAAAAAATTTCTTCGTTGGATAGTTTTAGATTCAACTCTGCCATTCTCCGCAGATGCTATCATGAAAAGGTTTGTCGAAAACCTTTTTGAGGGAAAATTTTCTCAGTGGAAATTGGGTTAAAGCGACAGTAGAATGATATATGTAGGTCGGCGGATCGGCGCCGCTATCGATCGTTGTGAACATCTTTTGACAGGGCGGCTCCTGCGTAAGAATCTGAAGCAAGTAGGTGAAAACAGTTGTCGATATAACTTTTCTTGCTTTTAAACATAAATAAATTTAAGAATTCCGTTCTCCGAGAACCTCGCAAAATAAATTCCAGGGAAGACTCTGGTATCGACCAGACTCCTGTCTAAGCTGGAGTGGCCCCGATATCAAACGATTTTTTAGGCCGTTGGCAATGGAAACTACATCTCTTTACGCCATTTGTGATTAAGTCCACAAGAAAAGTATCAAGAAACATCATAAGAGAATGAATTTGTCTCATAAAACTGGCATGTTTCGCACCTATATGTCATACAGTAATGCTATTAAAGCTTGCGGTGGGGCAATGAACGATGTGAATGTGGCGCGTGTGGCGACCGCTGGCCTACATAACAGTCGGAAATCTCGACCATCAATTACTTTTCTCGTGCACGGATCACTGTCCTCCATTACCTAGTACTTTTCATGAGTATCGATTTCTACTCCTGAATATAGTTTACTTATCTCGATCAGTGATTACTATTCTCGACTATTTTTTTAACACTATTTTTGACTGGTGATTTCTGTTCTATATTTTTTTCTATTCTCGAAAATAGTTTACTGCTCTTCTTTTGACCTTTGGTGGCTGTTATCAACTATTGTTTACTTTTCTGGACCTTTAATTACCCAAGTCTACTATAAGTTACTATCTCCATATAATTTAGTTAAGTTTTGCTTGCCATAACATTTTGTGCCTGGAATGACTGTACTTATACAAAAGTTAGGTGTTCCTGCAAAGCACGCCGCTTTCTTTGCAGCCAGTAGCACTAAAGGACGAACAACAGGCGTACATGCCACACGGCTTCGTGCTCCTAAGGACAAACGTAAGCTACCAACGCTGAACGAATAACTGATTCTGTTAGAAAGCGTCCTAAAAAGTCGAACCAATCCGGCCAATTGAAACAAATGGAATATTCGGCTAAAGAGATAGCGAAATCGGTCACACTAATCACAACTCATGATAAAAGCAGTTTTAACCAAATAGCCAACTGCAGCAAGGAATACAATCGAAAGATTCGGCAAAATTGTTGAATTTGACTGAGAAACCGAATGACGCGTGATTCTGATGTTCAATTATTCTTACTGAAAACGGCAAACACAATAAAATGTAAATACGACGCCGCAAATAAGCTTAGGCAATCTAAGCTTAAGCAATCTAAGCAAGGACATAGGACAAGTTTACAGGACAAAAATGCGAAAAAAAAAATCATTTTGATATTAACCAGGCACCGTTACCTTAGTCGGCTTACCTATTTGATGGACCATATATCTGCCATTGAGTCTTGAAACAAAATCAGGGAATATACAACGGTCGCGTAGCCAGAAATTTGAAAATATGCGAAGGGGGAGGGGGAAGAGGGGGGGAGAGGCAGGGGAACTTTCAGACAAATGTACCGACAAGATGTTAGCAAAGTACCGACAAATATAATTAAGGAAAAATCAAAACCGAGGGTAGGAAAATTTGAAATTCAATAAACGAATAAATGATTTCTACTTTGCCGGCTCTGGTTGGTATAATAGTATTAAATTTTGAAAATGATTTGACGCAAAAGTGCGCACATCACGTGAATTAAGATATATACCAACATATCCTCTTTTTCCGCCATCACTGCTACCACAACCACTTTGTCCTAAGGATTGACTGGATCTATCATTCTTGTTGGTTAAAAAAACAAACAAACAAACAAAAAATCCAGAATTCCTTACGAACATTTTGTAACGTCTTTTCCGTACTTAGCTTTCGCCGGAGCTTATTTAACAATTTTTTAATTTGATAATTCAAACGCAAACGGAATCCGCGACAGACAAGCTTAATGTACCGACAAATATAGATCTAGACCTTCTGAAGGGCCAAAGGGCCAAATTTGTTATCATGGAACAAATTGGTTTTAAAATGCAACAGTTGTCGCGTTCGTCCACAGTTTTCCAAGTTTTCTTCAATGAAATTTCCTCAAAATTGGCAAGCTTGTTGTAATTGCCACGAGAATCAAGTTTTTGAAAAAAAAATATTGAATGGTTGTTCATTTGTATTTCCTTTTTAGCCATCACCGTATTTAACAGTTTTTAACATAAAAAAGTGTATGTTAAAACGTATGAATGAATGCATTAAGCAGTTATCGCTAGTTGTAAGATGTTCCAAAAATTCAACCGAAAGAGGTGTAATTTTTCAGCATTTCTGCGCGCGCTGACATCCTAAAATTTTCGCAAATTAATATTACCAACGTGATTCCGCTCGTTACGGGTGCGCCGACTAAACAGCCTGGTCGCCTCGGAACTTTCGCTACAGTTTTTTAAAGTTCCCGCCGTTTTCCCAGCGAATAAGCAACCAATTTGCCTGCGGACACTAAATTCTAGAGAGCCACCTCAAAATCATGACTGATATTAGCTGCTGACGTTGTTGCCAAAATAACTCAATTTCATGAAAATCTATCCCGGTTTATCCTCCTGACGTGAATTTAAGACGGGTTCAATGTCTGACTTACCCTTCTAAACGATTGGAAAAATTGAAAATTTAAGAAGGGAAGCTCATCATTTACCCTTTAGTAACAAAACTTCGAATTAATCAAAAGGTGTTTCTCGTCCTTGGCGATTCTCTCGTGATGGACAAGTTTTTCGTCTTTAACCTAAAATTCGCTTTATCAAGGAACAAAACTAGAAATAATCCATTATCATAAGGCAATATATGCCTTTACCAGTCTCCAAGGCTTGTGCACTCCACTGTAGGCGATGCGCTCAATATCGCAGCTCTCGAAGGCTTCTTTCATTGCTTACTCCTTGCGTTTCCTTTTTCTGCGAGGTTTGGCTGAGGATGAATCAGATGAAGAGTCGGAGCTTGAGGTATCTGAAGAGGATGAGAAAGAATCGTCTGAATCGTCGCTGTCAGTACCTGTCGTACTAGAGGTGTCGTTAGTGCTTGAATCCTCCTCATTTTCTGAAGAAGAGCTATCCGAGGTATTAGAATCTTCACTCGAACCCGAACTACTGCTGTCTCCATCCGTGGAACTGCTATTTTCTTCGTCGCTACCATTGGATCTGTGAGAATGGAAAGAGATATGCTCATGAAATGTCAACTATATATCACTTCATACAGTACAGTATACGTCTAGGAATTACTTCCACTAGTTTAAACTCTAAAATTAAGGTTTACGTTTTGACAGAAAAGACGTAAGGCTCCTAGATCAGGGAACAAAACTATATCCTCACTTGTAAGCAGATCACATTTGCTATTTGTCGTTAACGTTCACTATTGAACAGAGGTTCATCGAGGGGTAGCAATTGCTGTCCTAAAAGTAAAGCATTGGATTAGAACACTCTAGTTTAGAGGGCTTTTCAATAAAACTCTCAAAAGCTTCGAGGTGATGAGTACTTTACATGTGGAGTTAAAATAAATTTATGAAACCCATGTAAACTATAGGATTGAAAATCTGTGGCGCATGTTTCGTATCCTTGATGTAAGAATTTCACAACAAGTAAGGATAAAACATTGCCAATGTAGCTCGTTGGGCAACTGTAAGCGGGAGCGATTTTGTCAAGGATCTTAATACTGTATCATATATTTATCGGTTTTAAATGAATAATTTTGATTTGAGTTGATTTGATTTGACCGATGTAGGAGTATACAGATATGTCTCGTATTTAAACTGCGAAATATGGTTCTTTTCTCTCTGCAGAGTAAGTTGATCTCGAAATATGAATTTCTCTTCTTTCGACTTTGACGATGGCCTCATCTGAAGCCGTCGAAACGACAGTCATCCAGTCTTTCTCAAAACTATACTAACGTTGACGATCTACCTTCATCAACACGTATATGTGAATCTTTTAATGTACGACGACGTGAATAGTTCACAAACATATCCCTTCACGCCGATTACAGTCGATTCAACCAAGTCGACATAAACGGAACTGCGTGGATTTCGGATTCACAAACTGGATATAATTTAGGCCAATCCCTTCACTACCAGAAAGGTTCGCCTGCCACCAGAGGACACAAGCTGAAAAAAATCAAAGCATTTTGTGGACGAAACTTGCATAGCCCTATAGATACAGTGATTTTATATACCGATTTGGTCGTTCAGTACCCAAAATGAAAAAAGTTCATGTTTGAAAGTCATGTTCAACCAGACCTACAAGGTATTTTAATGGAGGTTATCACCTAATCTTTCCGATTATCTTAGGGGACACTCATGTTGTACTGCACTCCTAAAACTGACTGAAGATTAGAGGGTGAGCCTTGATAACGTTGTACTATTACCACAGGCAAATACTTTCCTGCATGGACTTCGTTCTCGATTAATATGTAATTAGTATAAACTGGAATTGTGTGAAGAAGCCAGAGTGCTCGCGTAAAACAAATTGAAACTGTACAAAGCTACCGTACTACTAAAGAAACGAAATTACCGAACCATACGAAGCTCGTGTGTTCATAAACAGAATCTATACATTAAACGTTATTCGAAATTCGTGTAACGTAAGAGAGTATCTAGCACGAACCGCGTGCGATAAAATGCTTTTAAGGAAAAACAGAACAAAAGTCGCCTAAAAGGAAAATTTTGCAATACGACAAATTTGGGCAGTTATTTGAGCAAATAAGGTAATATTGGAATACGACCCAATGTCAAAAAGGGGTTGAACAGTAGAAAAAGTCAAGCGAGGTGATATTTCGGGTCAATAAAAATGTCCTATTTAACAGAATGGTCAAACGACGCAGGTAAATCCAGGCCCAGTGATACATGAAATAGTGAATTCAGACAGTATTGGGCGATAACTGGACGCTCGTCAAGATCGTAACTCGAAATAAAACAAACAATTTCTGAGCCTCAGACGGGGATCAAACTCGCAACCTTTTGATGACCGGTGAAACGATTTAACCATTGAACTACCGAGACTCAGATGGCGGAGTCGAGGGCCAGGTTCGACATATGTGGTACCTATTTGGTAGCCTCGAAATGTGAATAATGATGTCGATCATCAGAAGGGAGCAGGTTCGATCCCCGTCTGGGGCTCAGAAATCAATTTTCTGAGGTAAGAGCTTGAGGAACGGCCACATACATGTATCGTCAATGATATCACCAGACGTCAACAGACAACATTGCTTGTGCGGAGTTTTATCATAGAAATCGGCCTATATTTTGCCACCATGTACAGTATACTGACACTGTTTTTCGGAATATGTTTTGTCTTGTACAGTATACAGTGTGTAACAATCTCACGTATTGTTGTAATCTGTACTTACTGTGCGTTAAAAATATTATACGGAATTCGTCTTGACTGAATACTTTGTTTTATGGCAGTTGTTTGCATAGTTGCACTTAAGATTTGGTTGAAAAAGATTTTTGTCCTAAATAAATGTTTGGATTGCTATCACTAAATGAGAAAACTTATGCTTTATCCAATAGTGAATAATTCGCTGGAGAATTATTCATGACGGGAACTATTACTAAAATCATTACAAATATATTTTCTGGTGTAGAGACAAAAAAAGAAAAACAGATGTATTTTTGTTAACAGTAGATTATACTGTTGCAGTGTTCAACTGGCAATAATTTAAGACCTCAGATTCAAACCCAAAGGATTCGCATGAAATGGCTAGTGTCTTGGGAAGATGTTTTGGTCACGGCTGAAAACCATGAAAATCTATTCGCGTTAGAGAATGGCTAAAAGTTTCACAAATCCACTGTAATTAAGGTCACAAATAGCTTTGTAAACAATTTTCCTTAATAATGTTGCAGTTTTCTTGAAATGGAGGGCTTTAGCTCCCTTGTGATTTGAAGGAGCGATGCCCAGCCTCTGTATCCCCATCTTTCACACCATTACCCTAGTTCCAGTAGAGCAGCTGGAAATTTTTAAGAGACAAAATGTCCGTAATTTTCGAAAAAAATGGACAGGTTTAAATTATAGGCAAGACCCCTCATGCATGTCTACAACTGTATTTGATTTAATACAAAATTTTAATGCATTGCATGTCAGTGGTAGGTCAACTGCAAATAGTGATTTGATACCACATTTCATATTCTATATTGTGTCACTGTTTTGACTTCCATGTAGAAAGTTGAAATATCCATTTTGCATGATTTAGTTACATGTACTGTACATATGTACTAAAATTAACCCATAAAACCTTATTACAATCATCTGTTTTCTTAACATAAGAGAGATCCAAATTTTTCCAACAAACAATCCCTAAAACAGTGGTCAGGGGTTCAACGCAGTAATTTAATATTTGGCAGGAAAACTGCCGGTCTCACAAGCACTAATTTAATAATAAAATGCATCCTTAATGTGTGAGCTATGGGGAATTGTTAAGAACCCTCCTTTGGTATTGTCTTTCCTTCTGTCTATTACATCCAGTATACATTAGTTCACAGGCGCATAGCCAGAAATTTTTCTTAGAGGGGGGTTCAATGTTAAGCAACTTTTGCCGTTGGAAATTTTCAACACTCCAAAAGTTGTACTGCCTTCTTCTATACTAGTTTATCACATAAAAGAGTTATCTGAGCGTCATGGTAATGGAGAGTTAGGCTAACAACCGTACCTTTTAAAGCCCTTCGTTTATGTATTTCCATTCTATTTTCGGATTTTTTTTTATTTACAAGAAGACTAGAACAGATGGTGACTTCGCGTTTTTTGCTTCACTCCAGTTATGTTTTTGAACTAAGGTCAATTTTGAGGGTTGCAGTCTCCAGGTATTGTATTGCATTTCAAAAAGCAAGGCCTAATTCGGATTTCCCTGGATTAAACTTGAAAGATGGAGATTGATTTCGGTACTTCATATTCGGTATATTAATCGACAAAAAATACGAAAATATGTGGCACAAAATGTTCGTGTAGTTTAAAAGTACCCAGTCTAGGACTAGTAAAACAGAATTAGGCGCATGAGTCCCCTGGGAACGTTGACGGGTAAATGCAATCGACAGTACCACCATCAAACACCACTAGGGAGAATGTTTCACTACAGAAAGAGAATGGTAATTTTAGTAACGTTTTCTCCTTAAAATGTCAATAATAATGCTCAATAAATGTGAGTAATATAGAGCGTAAAAGCATCACAGTCGGCTGGTTTGGGCACTGACTATACTCAATGGCCTGCAGACGCTTTTGTCCGACAATCGACATTCGTCAGCAATTAACGTTATTTCAATATCCTGCTGACAACTGACCAAACATTCATATCCTCACTTCAGCATTTCAGATAATACATTTCGACAATTTATCTCGACGCCAAGAATGGTTTGATACTTGCAAATCAAAGCTGGCCAGATTGTGATACTGTCTTATTACTCATTATGGAACTGGAAACTCAAGGTCGTTGCAGCTAGTGGGGTTTGAACCCCTGAACCCCCCTTGGCTACGCCACAACTAGCCCATTTCAGAAACAATTCAAAGTCCATGGCATTTTGGATGATAGTACCTTTTAGTCACTCTTATTTTCTGGGCAGATACACAACATGAGGGATGATTGAACCAATTGCCTAATATATACTTTATTTTACTTTACATTAAAGAGATACTGTACAGTGCATGTACATTACAGTACTAACTTGGTTTCAGGCTGGACTGATCGCGAAATGTGTGGGCAATCTTTGCCTTGATCATTTTACTTCCAAAGCAAACTAAAATTCCACGTAAATTTTTTGAGCTGTGATTTATAAACTTCTATATTTCACTTGGCAACATAAGAACAAATGAAAAGATTTTGTGATTTGGCAGAAGCATCATGGCCAATGAAAAATTGCAATAATGGTTTATTTCATTGCTTGGACAATTAAACAAGTCCTTAGACAGCTCCTTAAGTTTATATATACTGGACAACCCTATCAGCTAGCTAAACTGCTCTCCCAAGAGGTCCAGTTGAGTATACATGTAGGCTTTTTCTCAATGGTCCAGCATTATGACAGGAGGAAATTACAGTACCAGGAGAAAACCTGTGATGCTCAGAAGAGTCAAACTGGACAACACTCTCCTGACATGTGAAAAAAGGAAGTTGAACCAAACATTTGGACAGAGCCAAAGTCAAACCCTAGTCACAGTGGGTCATCTCAACCTTAAAATTCACTTTCTAAAACGGGCTTCTCATAACCAAAAAAATAGTAACAAACAAATTGCAGAAAACATCTTTCTCAATCTCTTTCTGATAAAAAATAGAAATCTTTGACATTATGATTCTGATTGAGAAAATTTGTTAGATACTCCAACCTTTTCCTGGTTATAGTGAACTTTCAGGCCTCTTCTACATATAGTTTTAAATTGAGGCCTCTCACCTGGGCATGAACAGAGAGGTAGCTTCTGACATTACAGAATTCATTATGTCAATATTAAAAAACCATGAACAGGTTGTGAATTCTTGCATTTACATCCGTTCTGCACTTTTTACTGTCAAAGATTAGCTAGTTTTATTTTACAGAGAAAGATGAAAGACATTGTTTTAAGGTAATTTCTTTGAAAAACAGTCACAAGTAGACTGTTTTTCAATCAACATTAAGTTGGGGATGAGAATGGCTTTTATACTGTACATGTAGAAGGAAACAACAATCCTAAGAATGCAATTTAAACAATGAAATGAGAGCTACTAAAAGTCTGAATTAGCCTTATTTGCTTTAATATCTAGGTTTCCCTTGGGCATTTTTAGCTCATTACAGTATTTCACTTAATTATACTCATTAAAAAGCTACAAAGAACTAGTGGTAAGTCAATTCCAGCAATGGTATTAGTAATGTTGTTGCAAGTACATGTATGTGTAATTATTTTTCCTGAGAAATGGTAACATTAGTTTGTGAATAATATGTACATAACTAAAACATGTTACCAAAATTTACCATGAAATGGTAATAACTAGTCAAATCTTCCAATGATTTCCCATTAGTTCTCAATCCCCAGAATACATATAAATAAAGTACTAATCAACCAAAGTCCAATTACACAAATTTTTGTCCTATATTTTTAAAATTTTTCTTTAGTTAATTTCTGCTACCATTTTCCCAGAAGCATCTTCACTCAATGAGTTTTTGCTACAACAGGCTTGACATCCCACAAAAAGTTTGATCCATTGTCTAAATCACAAACTTGTTAAAGTGCTGTTGTTTTTCCCAAAAAGAAAGCAACATTTACTCTACCACTAGAATATTTTTCTCTCATATTGATCAAAGAAAAATGAACAGAGCCTAAGAAATATAAAATACCAATTGATAAATACCCAGTTCTAACTTCTTTTGACTTCAATTACTGAAATGTTTCAGTAATTGAAATGTTACAAATTACAGATGTTGTAATTGTAACTAGATACCAGTATTGTTAACTAATTCTACGTTTTTGCCAGTAATTACTTTCGTTTTTCCTCATGTAACTGTTTCAGTATATAGTAACAAAAATTGATAACTGTTACAGCACTGGTTTCCAGAAACACCCAGATGAATTGTACGGAAAATCAACGGAATAAGGCAGTTGGTCAAGGTCAGGATGACCTCATGTTGGCAGACACAATTCATGGCATCACTTGGTTGCTTGGAAGATGTTAGGTCAGTGACAATTGCAAGACCATGTGTTATGACATTTGAAACAACTTTATCAACAATGATTCGAAACGAAACCATATCCAAACCCTAAACTTAACCTTAATCGCTTGTTGAAACGACTTTATTTTAATCCAAATCCTAAACATGCATCTAAACGTTGTACGGTATTTAGATGGGCACTACATACAGTATGTAAAAATGGCGTAAATTGTGCCCGCCAAACAGCAGTCTAGCCGCCAAACAGAAACAGTGTCAACGTAATATCAACCAAGGATTTACCAGGCGGGAATCGTAGTCGTAGGATGAATATTAATGCCCAGCTCAAAATTCGAATGTGAATAGCAAATAACAAAACATGTTAGTTTAAACAAGCTTTACCGACGTTTCGTTGCTAACGCGCAACATTTTCAAAGTGATATACATGATGGATAAGGTAAGGTTATAAATACGATATTTGTTATTTGTCGTGTTTTATCCTGTCATGGCTATTCACATTCGAATTTTGAGCTGGGCATTAATATTCATCCTACGACAACGTAATATCATGTTTAATCTTTAAGCAAAAGAAAGCTGTATGTAGAAAAAAATTCATACCCTGTCATAAGGTCAGACTTGGTCTGTGTTTTTCTTTCTTTGTTCATCACAGTTGTTCTTGACGGACGATAAAGATACTTTCTCTTGTTCGTGCACTGATACGTCCAATGACCAACCTCTAAACATTTTTGGCACTTTTGATTACTTGCCTCTAAGGCACTAAAAGAGCAAGTTTACAAAATTTTTCAATATATCTCTTGCCTTCCAAAAACAGAGAATGAATGAAAACAAAACAAAAAAAATACCGCTTCTTCTCTACAATGAATCTCCTTGTAACGGACGCCATTTTGTTCCTACTTGAACTTCATGTAATCCCCTCGCCCACCGCGCGAAGTGCGGTGCGAGGGTACTAATCTTGACGCGCGTGGAGTCCTTTTACACGCGTGGTGATTACTAGGGAGAAAAATTTTCGCTTTGTGTATGTATCTTTCTTTATATATATATATATATATATATATATCCACGGTGTCTTGTCACTCAAAAATGCCGTGTGCCAGCTCGGGGACTGGTATGTTGTTGAACAAACCGTACTTAGGTACCGTATTGAAGCAAATCGATTTGGTCTCGTTATTTTTTCCCTTGTATGGATCTCTTGCAAGTTGTTTACATTATTTGAACACTGAAGCCAGTAAATGATTTAAGACCGGCAAAGGAAACGGCTTTCTTGGTGCCTGTGGCTGGTTTCGCCACCTCAGTAACTGGACAATTTATGACTTGACTGAGCAGTTCTCAAAGTTAGCTCGTTGGAATATGCATTTGCCAACTGTTCACTTTTTGCAGCAACGCTTTGTCTTGGTTCTTTCTGATTTATATAAACAAAAGACGTAAGGGAACTCGCTTGCTGTCAGGGTATTTGCTAAGCGACTAAGTGTATTAAAACGACATTCTTCGCTGAAGTTGAACAGATGTCGATTAGTACAAATCTTGGGACATTTCACGTTCTGGTAACCACTTACTTGAGCTGCACAATCGCAGGTAAGTCTGAATCGAGTAGCTTTGAAGTACAAGTTTTGCGAAGGAATTGTTTTGAGCAGTTTTCAAAAGTAGCTTCCCGACTTCATTCTTCCCCAAGGGAGACTTCTTGTACGAAATATTACCACCTGGATTTTGCTGGTGTTTATTGGTAAAGTAGAATGAAGATTCTGGTTCATTCATCTCCGTACGACGATTATTTTTGAACATTTTACAGTATTTAAGCGGACAGCGTTCATGGTCAATTGTTTGAGAAGTGGGATAGAACACTCGTCATCCAGAAGAGTTGTCAAGGCCATGACAGACTTCGGATGCTTTCTCCGCTTTCCACACAAAGATTTCATCGCCTCAATCAGGATTTTTTTTTGCTATGAAATGTCACCCCATTGAAGACATTAAGATGTATTTTTGGCTCGAAACAAAAATGCAAGGTAAACAGCCACCAGGTAACTCGCTGCAAAGCTACTTGTTTTTGGTCGCCAAATTATCCTTCGGCAAAACAGTTGTCCGCTTCAGTCTTTCTCACTTCAAGAGTGATTTGTGCATGATGACCTTTACCGTATTCGATCGGTTATGCTTTCATCAGGATTTTAAAACTTCACAAAAAAGTTTAAAGCCGTCTGTGTGTAAATTTACCGTTGAACCCTTTGTGTTGAGGTGCCACTGAATGCTTAGTTGAAAATACGCAAAAGTTGCAGGTTTATACGCCATTTTTCATTTCTATTGATGTTTTGCCTTGGAAAAAGTACGTCTTTTACTTCCCTCTTCTCGTTCTTCTTTCGACAAAACTTGCACAAGGTTTGCTTGTCGTATTTTGTTTTATGTTTTGTATTTTCTGATATTTGGTCAGCGATAAAACTGTAGAACTCGTTCATGTTTTCTTTGTTTACTTCGTCGATTTCGTAATTCGTTTCGTCTTCGTCACCAAAGTCTTGTACTTCCGGATGAATAGTTAGCATAAACCCTTATCATAGCAGATCTTAAAGACATTTGTAACCAACTTTGAGGTAATGTATAATTTATCAATTTTTTAAGTCAAAAAAATGTCAGAAAAATATTCAATCATGAGCTGTCCGTAATGCCGGTATCCGTTTAATAATCTATGAGAATGCTCCACTTTTAAGACGGAAAGTTTGTTTGGATTGTTGTTTATTTGCGGCCAAATTCTGTGTGGATTTATTTTTGTTCCATGTCCTCGTCCAGTTATAGTGAGAAGGACTTGTCTTTTTGAGAATTTTGAAAACTTATTGTTACTTGGATTATCCAGAGATTTTTTTGGAGGGTGGGCGAGGGGTTGTTGCGTGCACGTATTACTAGTAAACTATTGATGTACTTTTCCATGCCTCACATACTGGAAACGAAGCCGACGAAATGAACAAAGAAGACATGAACGAGGTCTACATTTTTATTGCTGACCAAAAATCAGAAAATAGAAAAATCCGACAAAATCCTACGAGTAAACCTTGAGCATGCTTTGTCGAAAGAACGAGTAGAGGGAAGTAAAAACCACTGTGAAAATGAAAAATGGCGTGGCGTACAAATCTGTAACCCTTATAAGTTCAGATTGAAAGAAGACGACTTTTAACTTTTCCGACAGATTTTAAAATCCTGATGAAAGCAGTTGCTGGTCGACTATGGTAAAGGTAATCATTCACAAACTACCCGAGAAGTGAGAAAGACTGAAGCGCATAACTTTTTCGCAGAAGGATAGCTTGGTGACCAAAAATAAGTAGCTTTGCTGCGTGTTCCATGGTGGCTGTTTGCCTTGCCTTTTGGTTTTCGCTCCTGAGATAAATCCCGACATTTTTGGTGGGCAAAATTTCATAGGGAAAATGATCCTGAAAGAGTCAATGAAATTCTTCTGTGCAAAGCGAGGAGAGGATCCAAAGCCTGCACGGCCTGGACAAGTTTTCTAGACGTCAATGAGTGTTTCATCGCACTTTTCAAACAACTGACCATGAACGCTATCCGGTTAAGTTCTACTAGATATTCAAAATCCATAACCCTACAGAGATGAATAAACCAGAATCTTCAATCTACTCACTTATTAAACTCCAACAAAATCCAGATGATAATATTTGGTACAAGAAGTCTCCCTTGAGATAGAATGAAGTCAGGAAGCCACTTTTGAAAGCTTCTCAAAACAATGCTTTGCAAGGAAGATTAAAATAACCACTCCGTTCGCAATAAGACTTGTTTTACATTGCTACTCGATTCAGACCTACTTGTGATTGTTTAGCTCAGTTAAGTGGTTACCAGAAGGTGAAATATCTCGATTCCTACAAATCAGCATCCATTCGACTTTAGCGATGAATGTCGTTTACACTAAGTCGCATGGCAAATGTCCCAAATGTTCTCCACCTGACAAAGTTGTTAATACAACAGTAGTCTGACAATGGGTCGGACATTAGTAGGAAGCAGCTTAATGGCACATAGTTTTCTTCACTCGTTTCTCGTAAGATTAAAGATTAACCTTGCTCGTTTTCATAAAGTTTTATTTACTCCGTCTTCCTCGCTTCTTGACATTGGGAAATTTTTTAAAAACTTTGAGAACATGAGTAAAAGTAATTTATATTTTGCTCGACCTCATGGAAATACTTGTATTAACTTGGGTTAAAACAATCGAGGAAAAATTAAATTTGCTGCGGATAATTAATGATAAAAGCACACAATTTACAGTAAACTTATTTATTGTAAATGATGGTCGATTGTCCTCCGCAGTCATTATTTATTAATAACTAAATATCAGTGTTGTACTGAATATAATTAATTAGTTCAATACTGTTTAATTGCATTGAAAGCATCTTGGTCCGACAGAACGATTTAAGGGTTAGCATCTAAACTTGATATGATATTTAAAGTAGAGATAGACTGTTGAAGTACAGAGCTACTGAGATTAATAAGAATAGTCCTGCTGAAATGACCATACTGGGACGATATATCTACATAATTTGGTCGCTAACAGCTGGAACAACAAGTCTGTGGTAAGATTTATAACCAGTTTCATTTCTTTTTTTTTTATGAGTGGATCTCTTACACAACTCGATATGGTTGGTTATAAGACCTTAAGGATTATGAAATGCATGCATTCTTTCAAAATATGTATAGACGCTAAATACCGGACGAAATGTCGCATGTTTTTGAGGAAAATTTATGTTTTATACATCCACGTCGGCCATTATTCTAATTATTACTCTACGAAAAATTGTATTAATTGTATTGCTTTTTGCCTCACGTTTAATGACTTATAGACGAGATACTTCTTACAGGCCCTCTGTTTTACGTAAAGCTAAAATATTTGAGATATTTCGATTTACGAAATTCAAATATTAAAAAACAAACTTTCATCATTTTAAGATACAAGATGACGTTTGTTAACACAACTCTTTAGAGATGTGTCTAAGTACTTAGAAGCAAACAGTAACTGGACCCGTTTACCTGATGTCAATAATCGAGATAATGTCGAGGTCCTCGCGAATTTTCATGTAAAATTTAAAAGTAAAACAAAAAATATCCATTTTACTTCAAATCCATGTATGTTTTGAATTCGTAGTATTCTGCTCATACGTTTGAAACTGAAAAGACGTCCGAAACTCCTGTAATACACACCCGAGCATCAAAATCTTATAATGTTGACTCCTTTTATAATTTGTTTCCTCCACAACACTGTCTTCATAGAAATTGTACTTTTCTTTGAAATTAACGACACCCTAATTTTTTGCAAAAAAGTATTTTGATAACAATTTTTATTACTTGGAGTCATAAAATTGTAAATATGTTTCGTAGTGAGGTATAAAAGTGTTGACAAATTCTTTTCCTTGACGCATCCGTGAACAGGTACCGTAAGGAATTCATTGTTTGGATATCTTATCTGGTGGCATAGTTTCTATGTAAATCATATTGGTGAATGTAATATGCAAGGAGGAGTCGGAATCACTTAACATATAAGAACCTGCAATAAAAACACTTTTAAGCCGACGAACTTTCATTTCTTTTCTGAAATACGTTGGTCAACAACTCGTCGAAAGTTGAAAACAAAAACAAAACTGAAAAATTATATGATAAAACTGTTTAAACTTGGTCCGCGTTGAATACGATGATTATACCACAAAAATACAAACAATTAAGTAAAATGATGTCATGCCAAGCAAATACTTAAAAATTAAGGTTAATGACTACTAAATATTAAGAGGTAGCCCGCTAAACGAATTTTTAGTGTCCCTCATTATAGCCGGGAAGCTTAAAAGAGTCTTATTATCGCGAGTTAGACAAAGCAAGCAAGCGAAAATTAAGGACAAAATGTAACGCGAGGAAAGCCAATGTTCTCATTCTTTACCCTTCCTAGTAATCTCACCATTAAATGAGATAATGTTTCGTTATGTTACAGAATTGAAATGTGTACGAACAATGCCTCATTATTAAGCTTTGCAATAACTATAAACATAATAGTTTATAACTATAAACTAAAATACAGTCAAAACAAAAATGAATTTAGCAGGATTTTCAGTGCACCAGGAATATTGTGTTGGTACATCAACTCAAATTCTTCTTTGATCCCACTCTGAACGACAAATTCCTAGCTATGACACTGAACCAGATTACCTTTATTGCTTGGACGACATCTGTCAAAAATATTTTCCAATCAGCAACCCTTATTTCTAAACCTTACACCAGCACAAGTCCAAAATTACATGATTTTTTTTTTTTATGATTTACTAGAACAATTAGTTTTAATACTTTTTCAATTGTTCTCAATTTTCACAACCAGTCTAATCGACACAAAACATTCGGCCGTCCTTGTTAAAATTGATAAAAAGAGTCTCACTGTTGTATTTCTGATGCTCGGCTAAATAACTTAAGATTTTTTTCCAACAATCTCACTGGAAATTGGAAAGACCTCAAATGCCAGACGAAATTATCTGGCTAACCACCATTCGAGTTGGTAGTTACTGAAGTGTTAATAAACTGAAAGGTCAACTTTATGGCTTTTTCAATCTCGACCTTTCATCGGCATTCCTGGTTTTTGCGAAGAATTAATTCCAATAAGATCTTCATATTATATGTCAATAACTCTTTTTGTAGGACGAGAGGAGAAGGATGCAACTTAGAAGGATTATTGATTCGGAAAGTCTTCGACTTATCACCTTTGATGAAATCAATACGGCCCAATTGCTTAAGTATATATATTTACACAAATTTCTTAACGTTTTATTCAAACAAATACACTGACAGACAGACAGTAAGAAAGGCAGATGGATGGAAGAAAGAAAGAAAGAAGGAAAGAAGGAAAGAAAAAAAGAAAGAAAGAAAGACTGAAACGATGAAAGATGGAAAGAAAGTAAGTTATATAGAAAAACTAGTGTTCGAAGTTTGTCTTTGCATTCTTTGAAGCATGGTTTCTCCTCAAAACACCTCTCACAATTTTTGAATAACAGCTACTACTGTTTATCAGTAACTCTTTTTAGACGGAGGAGTTCTTATTTTTATCACCGGACAATTTTACACGTCAAGGAGAGACCTGCTTTCAAGAAAAGAGATGAATATTGGACAATTTTCTTTTGGAAATTACTCTTCTTTTGTCCTTTCTCAGGATTTTGTTTAGGCTTTAGCGGTTTTTTGTAGCGCTAGGTGATTATCGAAAAATCTCGCGAGGTTATTGGTAAAAAATTGGGTCATATTTCCTGAAAATCACCAACAGGTGAACATAACGTTGAAGGAATTAACGCAAAAAGGCGGCTTCTTTCGTCAATTTTTACGAGAAACATAAAAACAGTTCGTTCACCATTTTCTTTCAAATAATCACCAGTGTAATTATACTAAAAGAATTGTATTAATATTGTTAAATAATGTCTGCTATACCGTTCTGGTTGTTAAGTTTAAATTAAAAACAATAACGAGATTTAAAATGGATCTAAATACCAGCAAGTTCAGTCTGTGTTCTGGGGCGCTAAATCTCCTATCGATCGTTACAATGACTGAAATGAAGACAAATATGAGACTCCTTCACAACGTCCTAAGTATTGCCTTGTGGTTTCGCGCAGTTGTATCTTCCAAGCGTATGCAATAGTTATGATACAAGCCCATGCTCTGACCTTCTCGTTTCTGCAACCATAGCTGCTACTACAGTATCTACTTAAGAAAGAAATGTAATAGATATCAAGACATGCGGGACCATTTGTACCCACTGTAAGTACATTAATTTATCTAATAACAACGTAGGGAAAAAAGTTGTGAAGTTTAGTCAACAGAAGAGGTGACAACACAGAAAAAAAAATGACGGTGTGAAATTTAGTCAATGGAAAAATTGAAAATCATGGCGATTGAGGAACCTAGCGGAAAGAGTAGTCTTGTTAGAAATATCAAAGCCCAGCATATAATTTTGAATAAACCCATATTAATAGAGACATGAGTTATTGGGAAAGAAAATTTCTTTATTTAGCTGACGTTTCGTTGCTAATCCTGCAACATCTTCAGAGTAAGTGATAAATTTACAAGGTGATCTTGACTATGTGACAATTTATTTACAATAACAGGAAGTAATTAACAGAAGGTTGAGAGAGAATCGGTGATTAGTGTGAGATGAAGTGTATCCGTGAGTGAATCCATCTCACACTAATCACCGATTCTCTCTCAACCTTCTGTTAATTACTTCCTGTTATTGTAAATAAATTGTCACATAGTCAAGATCACCTTGTAAATTTATCACTTACTCTGAAGATATTGCAGGATTAGCAACGAAACGTCAGCTAAATAAAAAAATTTTCTTTCCCAATAACTCATGTCTCTATTAATATGGGTTTATTCAAAATTATATGTTGGGCTTTGATAATCCTGACAAGAAAAATAAAAACGCAGAAAAAATGACGGTGTGAAATTTCAGTCAGAGCAAAAAGTGACAACGCAAAATAAAACGGCAGTCTGAAATTTAGTCGAGAAAAAAATGACACAACGAATTATAATGGCCTTTGTTGGCCATCGCAGCTTTCGTTTTTTCTTGTATCATTTTAAAAATAAAAAATCAGCCAAAGTCCTAGTCATGTTTTGCTAGTCATGATGTTGAAATGACGCACAGAAAACTAAAAATATTGAATGTGTTGCCACATTAAAAGCTTTAAAAATATTTTTCACTTTATGATAGGATCAAAAGTAGAGGAACTATTCATCATGACCAATCAGCGGTTTTTGTTCTTGCAGGCAGACCTCCAAATGTAAAGATTGGAATGTACATATCCTCAATAAGTAACATTGACTCAGCAAATCAAGTGGGTATATACGTAGACTAAGTCATCACTTAATAACAAATACTCCAATAAATTCACATTCCATAATCAAAGAATCCATATTTCAGCAATTTAATTGGTGAATGGGGGATCTGTAAGAGAATTTAAGAAATACTTATAGTTATTGAGTATAAATTAGCGCTCAAGTTGAAGCAGTTAATGTAGCAATACTCAACACAAAACAGTCAAGCCAACAAAAATGGTCAATCCTTACAAATACGAATACAGGACTAAAACCACTTCATTATGCCATATTTTCATGTTGCATCTTTTATTGAAATTATTGTAATTATAAATGTTTTTCATCTTACCTTTCCGCTGCGAGTTTCTACAGGTTTACCTTATAATGCCTTTGTCTGTTGGGCTCAGAAAGCTATTTCAGTAGCGTATTTTGCAGGTCTCATTTGTCTGTTGTGTATTTAGAGTAAATGCAATTTTGAAATATAGTCTAATAATGCACAATTCATCAAAGCGCACTATAAGCCATCGGAACTAAGTTCATTTACTGCAGCATGAACACTTTCAAAATATTATCCTATCTTAAACCTGCATTGAATGGCTGTTACCCTGCGGAAGTCTATGATAAGGTGCCCTTATTTTAATCTGACATTTGCACATGAAATGGTACACAAAGATAGCCAACTTATAATGTTTTTGTTAAAATATGCTCATCTTTGCCAAAGTCAGCACGAAAATGTTGTCTTGTTCGGATATGGATATGGATATGGAACACTGGACTGCTGAGCCATAAAATAAAAAAATTAATTTAGCTTAATTGGGATTAATTTGTCTTTGACCACACAGCTCCTTTTTTATAATACTTCACGTAATATTCGGTGGAGTCTTTTTTTGATGTCAATGGTATTAATATTCAAAGTATCATTTTTAATATTAGTTATTTTTAATATATATTTTTAACGTTTTGGTGTTCGGGGAAGCAGTAAGCTTTGGAAATTAAATCAGTCAGTTAAGGCAACCCGTTTGATGGTAATTTTATGTGGACTAGCTGGATTATACTCATTTCTACGAGTGAGTTTAATCCCCAAATAGTTCCCTTTAATATATATAGCTCCACTTTCAGTTATTTCCTGAACCAGCCAGTTTTAATTGAATCGCAATTTGTTGACACACCAAAAACGTCTATTTCTTAATTGTAGAGCTTTTGTTTGACACTTACATCCATCTGTGCTCGGTAAGGACTACGAGAGGCTACCATTACATCAAATGGCAGACTTTCTGGCAAAGACAAAGCCAGAAATTTGAGACATTGAGCCCAAATCAGCACAACGGTTTGCCGTGAAAAAAAAATTCAAAGTGGCGACTAAGCGTCCACGCAAGCAAGTAATCGGTTATTGAGCTCATTCTTTGATCGCACGGTTCATGACAATAGTTAAATACAAATTGACCATTATATTCAATGATAATCATGAATCTAATATGCAATTGACCCAAATCCTAACAGTAGTCCTAAACCACTATAGGCAAACGATAACCTGTCAATCCATGGTGACAGTGAACCTAAATCTGACTCCCTTTAAAGGAATGAATTTATAATAATCAAGAATTCAAGGTGAAAAACAATTTAACGATTATCATAATTTAGAAAGGAGACCATCTTGGATTATTGTGGTGCGCCAAACTGGGCAGTAATACATTCTTGAAAAAATATAATACTTAATACGAGTTACAATACTTAATCCATATTATTACACTCATTACAGATATAGCCTTGTAAAATATGGTAGTTTACGTTGTGATGAAATATAAATCAATCGCCGGCGCAATTTTTTGGTTTTAGAGTAAGTAATTGGAACCACACCGGTGTTATAGTTGTGTAAATGTGATTGTTTAACTACTGGGAGTGAAAATGATAATAATGGGATGAACTTTAAGCCTTGGGCTATTGGGGGTATGAAACTCTTGAACAGTTACCGCAAACCTTCTGGGAAAAAAAAGCAGTACCTTCTTCCAATAACTATGTTCAGTATTTTTACATCAGTGCAGCCGACTAAGACAGTTTGCTAGGTCTCGAACCAACTTTTCAGCTGTTTGTACGCAACGTCAGGAGTGAAGGGAATTTAGGTAACTTCTTCTCACACAACAATAGATTTACTTATATAGTTTTGGCAATTCTCACTATCAACAACGATATTCTGGGCGGATTTAGACGGGAGACTGAAGGAGCCGCTCCCCCTTTTCTCTGTGAGCTAATCTGTTAAAAGGACGCTTAACTCGATGCTTGAAAACAAAAATGCTGCTATTATTATCAAAAATCTCATCACAGTTTGATTAGTGTACACTTGATCCTCACAATTTTCTCAGAGAATTTTATCCTCGTAATGGAATAGCACTTCATCAACTGCACCAGCAAAAAAACCCAGTACGACCTTGTTGCAGGCCCACCCAGGGGGTGAAACTGTGGCAGTTTGCCCCGGGCCCCAAACTCGGAAGGGGCCCCAAGCCCCAAGCGCAAGAGAGGCTCCAGGCACAAGCTTAAGAGAAGCTCCCTCAGCATACTGGTAAATTTATTTCCTTTACGTTTCAAATGAAGATCAAATAACTGAATAAGATCGGCTACTTCTGTTTAACCGACCCTGTTTGTTTATTCGTTGAACGCTGGGCCCTTACACGTTGAGCCAAAGTAGGATACACGACCTTATCCGAATAGTTATCTTCAGGCCCTCCAGTAAAGAATGTGATGAAAGCGTTATTGTCAAGCCCAATATCGATATAAATAATTTTTCTAAGGGAGGCCCTAAATTTCTGTTTTGCCATGGGCCCCACCAAGACTCTGGGCGGGTCTGCCTCGTTGTAGAACTTCAATACCATAGCTGCTTTCACGACGACTTTCGGTGACGTTAGCAGTCCACCTCCGGATCAGCATCGAGACTATTGATATTGACCGCAGTCCATGCTAATTGCGATCGAGATTCTGATAATTTATAATCATGAAAAAGGAACACATACCCCATGATCGATACTATGATTGGGCTTGTAGCTCATTTGTTTATAAAGAGGGACTAAAAACATATCTTCATTTGTTTCTGAAGCGCTTGCTCATGCTTTCATGCGGGGTCTAGGTGGTGGGGCTATGTTATTAACTATTGTATGATCACTTCAGGACCTCTTGAAGAGAAATATTTTTTTGGTTTTCTTTACTCTTTTTTTTCTTAATTTTCTATTTTTATATCCTATCTCATGTCTCAAGCAGCTGTCCATTGGTCAAAAATTTAGAGCAGTGACAGTAAATATGTTGCAAAGTTGATAAACACGTGAGATCTGTTCCGTAAAGAAATCAATAGTCTAGGTTTCAACGCTTAAACCTCTGTTATTCTAAATGTAAAACTCTGAGAAGAAAACACATATGGCTACTGAATATCAAGTTGAAAAAGAAAATAAAGTGAAAGAGAGTACAAGAAGGCAAGGGAAGGCAAATGATGAGAGAGAAAGAAGACTAAAAATAAAGACAAACGTTCCCGATGTTTTAAAACCGGTTAATCGACGTGACTCTAGGGGTTATATGGGGAACCCACCTTCCTTAAAATGAGCTGGGCAACTGCATAGACAATCAACTAACCAAGGCACTGTGAAATTACACATTTCTAAAACTGCACGTGGACAAGACGACGCAATCAAGCGTTTGAGGTGCACCTCTCTAATCCATACTGAATGTTGTAATGCCAAATTTATTAAGGTCCCATGAAAGCTTTTCCCTCTTTGTGATGTGCCATTTACGTCTTTGAGCTGCTTACAGGTGGAAAGGTAACTTTAATCAAATTTGAAATTATCAGTAAGGCATTGGGCGTATAGCAGATCTTCTAAATATGTCAAATGATTACAAGATTTCAATAAAAGCATAAGGCCACCAGATCCAGAAAGCATTTTTTGTTACAGATGTCATGGGTCTTCCTCAGGATCGTTCGGAGGAAATGAAACATGTCGATGAAGGTTAAATTTTTTGACTTTGATAGACAAAATAGGTGTTTGACATAGGCTGTATATGAAATAGTAAACATTTTTTTACTAGGAATATTTTTTTACAGTTCGAAAAGAGAATTTTGCTTCATACATAACCATTTGTAATCTAATGTAGCAAAAAATCAAACAAAAAAACTCAAACCGCATCTCAATACTATCCACAATGGGATACCAATTACTTTACTGCAGCTCCCTTACACTCAAGACCGGCATAACAAATTATTGTACGTGCTTGTGTTTAATCATTTGATTCTTTAGTGATCGCTATAGAAACGATTCTCCACCTGATTGAGACGAAATTTACAACTACTAGCGAAAATTCTTCTTCTCTTTAATTTAAAGATGTTACAAACCTTTTGACTTGTCTTCCCTTTCAATAGAAATTCGATGTTGATGTAATTCTTCGACAAAACTGGCAAGATTCCCGCTTAAATTTTACCGAGCAACTGAGCACAAACTACACCTTGGCAATAAATGACAAGGACCTGATTAACAAAATTTGGATTCCTGATCTCTTTCTTTCAAATGCCAAATCCACAAACCATCAGAGTAGAGTAGACAACAAAGATCTTGCCCAAATTCTGCGTATTATGCCCGGAGGGACAGTTCAATATACAAACAGGTACTAAAGCAGGAGATACCATGAACATTAAATGATTCAGTTGTAGAAAGGGAGGGGAGCTTCTCATGATAAGTCTTCAAGTTACTCTATGCCATAATGACTTTACTAAACGTAACTCCACTAATCGAATTCAAAACAGTTTTGTCTTAAAGGTCGAATGATCATACATATTCTATTGTAAAATTCATTGATTATTCATTAGGTTAGTAATCAATGAAAACCCAGTGGTCAAGCCACACAATTATCTTCGTAAAATTCCATGGAAAATCACAATCTGAAGCAGTAGGGATATTGAATAGTCACTAGAGAAATCTGTGACCTGTTGGAAATGAGTGAATAATTGCACAATTGAGTTTATTAGTTTTCTCCATGATTTGATGCAGAATTGTAATAACTCTATAAGACAACTCGGCATCAACTAATAGAAAATACTGATAACTGTATTAGTATTCTGTATCAAATCAAATATAGCTCAAACCCTCTGTCAAACAAATTCCATGTTATTTTTGTAAAAAACCATGAATGTGAAACTAGTATTGGTTTTTATACATGGTGTCTCTGTGCACTCATATAAAGCAATTGTATATTGATGGTATTCCGAGTTCAAACTAAGAGAAAATAAGAAAAAAATATTGGCATGAGAAGACCAACAAAACCAATCCAAAATAACACGACTCATAACGTAAATTCTATATTTTTCGTACAAAACTGTTCTATATTTTTTACACAAGTCTATAAAACGTATCACGAACTGAAGAAAGTTGAGCAATTCGCAAACTTTACTGTAGGTTTACAATAACTTTAATCATACAGTTATGAAATATTACACGAGCTGCTGCAATCTCAGCAAAATTAATACTTGCTGAATGTGCAAGTCAGAGAACGCCAACGAATATTTACTACAATTTCTTTATCCAAAATAAAATCTTTAAGCCAGTGCTCTCCCTCGCCCGAGTCGATGTAAAATTGTGGTAATTCTAACGCTTGCGAAGCCTTCTAAGACTCTTTGTTTGCCTAAAACTTTGATGCTTTCCCTGCAAAGAAATTTGCTAGCTAGCTCTGATAGTTGTTTATAATACTTATTGTATTTCACCTAAGAGTTTTGAAGTGTGGGCAATTTTTTTCCTTGCAAAAAAGTCGAATTGTCGCTCATTTAATACGCAAACAGAGCGAAGTTCAAAGAAGCAAACCTGCTTTGGTATATAGTTTCTCTAAAAATCTTACTTTAACTAGCGTTTATTTATATAAAAACAACAACAACAACAACACTATTTTTTACAATGGCCAGTCCAAGCCTGAAAAGAAGTTGGTTGATAAATTTATTCGACATCAACCCAGCCACACTTAAAATATTCATGGGTTTGACACTCGGCAGCTGGTCTTTTTAGTATTCGACATACAATAAGGTCAATACTTGTATTACCATTAATTAAAACAAAACATGGTTCGTTTACTAGACAATATGACGTTTTTACTCGGGATTTTGTCTTAAAGATTGTTATGGCAGACTATCGATTGTAAAAACTAGACTATGATAACAATCCTGCTCAATATAAAAATTGTAAAACAAAATAAGCAACATTAAGTTTGTTTTAAATTAATCAGATGTTTTGTTAACTTTTTAGGTTGATGTTGAATGTTTTCTGTGACATGAATCTTAAAATGTTTCCTGCCGATCAACAGCACTGCAAAATCAAGATCGAGAGCTGTAATTTTCTAATCCACACATCTATATACATATTAATAATGACTTGCCAGAAGACACATAAACTTATTCCTGCCAAATCATTCACAGTTAAAAGCCAAAGAGTTTGCTATTCTCAGATATTTCAACTAAAACGATAGAAGGAAACCAGACCGAAATGTATCTGTCTGTGTCTTAACATGGTTTGGTGCCGATTTTAAATTATCTTTTTAGGAATATGCCACATGAGATTCCACTTTATCTTTTCTTGAATTTATAACTGACTTATTATAATCAAAGACATCTTTTTTACATATCGAAAAAATGCTAATTCCCAAATATGTTATTTTTTCTTCTCCGTGACAACATTTAATCGTCGTACACTCTGTGACACCTTCAAAATTTTGTACTTATTTGCGTAATATTTCTGGACATACTAGGTTCGTCCATTTTCACTCCCCGGTACCAGTAAGTCTCAATCGAGGTAATTGGCAAACCGTCCGATAACTAACTAATGCTTATCAAGTTATTAGACTGGCAAATTTGCAATTTTTTTTCCTTTTTCCCAATTCAACTTTAGATGGTGACACAGATGATCAGATAAATTTGTCCTGGGTAAACAGTGACTGTCCTGTACAACTTGAACATGAATATCACAGTCCCCAATTCTATATAGATGGCCCGTGTCTGGAGGTTGCGACGGAACATCGTTATTATGACATCAGTAAGCAGATTGATTTATTTAAGATTAAATTATAGTTGCCATCTGCATGTCTTCTCAAACAGAAAATTTGCAAATGGGGACAGGTCTCGCCGATATACGAGGTGTTGCTGCCTCGACACTTAAATTTGAAGACAACGCGGGACCTTAAAGACTGATTAAGTTGGCAAATTTAATTCCAAGCTGAAATTCAACACGGCTGACGGGGATGTAAAAAACTAAAAAGAAGCCGTGATTACATAAGATATTTCAGCCCGTACTAAAACTGAAACATGGTGACCTCCGTTTTTTCTGCAATTTGTATTTTCTCACTTGCGCCAATTATCCTTTCGGCCCAACTACCCAAGCTGAAATTTTTTCGTGAGAATACATAAGTCTTAATGACCAGGTCTACGGGCTGAAAATTTCGTCCCGGTTAGTTCAAACCGGGATGAAACTTTATCCCGGTCTAAAACTTTCTTCATGTAATAGCAAGCTCTGTTTTTCAAGTATTTTATCGGAAGGCCGGGATGAAATCTCAGCCAGGTAAAGCGGGCCGACTATCTCCTTGTAATCGGATTTCTAATTTCATCAGTATTCGATCTTTAAAATGGGAGAAATTACATAGTTATGCAACATACTCATCGGAACATAAAGCAAAGATGTATTTGTGGGTGGGAAGCCTATAATTATTAGAAGATTTGTTGTTGAACTTGCTGAGAACGGTTGATAGTAAATGGTAAAATGCAGAAAGTTATCTGTTTTGGTGCTGTACATACACTTAAGAGGTAGACAACGGGATTTGCTAAAGAACATGCGAATGCAGCTATCCATAAATCTGACCTGATAAGTATTTTTTATTTTTGTATTGATGAGTATTTTAAGTTCATTTAAAACTTTTCCATAGAAAGTTACATTCATTAGCATAGATACGCAGCCATTTGATGAAGCATTGAATAGCGCGAACAGACGACCATGAACACTATATTCTATTATACGTCAGGGACAATAAAATTTCAATCACGTAAGACATTTTTTTAGTCTGTTTGGAGGTCGATTTAAGTATATTTAAAAAATTAACATCTAATTTTTCGACTGTTTACGAGCTTTAGTTCACACACTTTGCTACCAGACATCATAGGTTGGCGTAAATGATCGCATATTTTCTGTTTATGAACAGCAAAGTTGTAATTACTGCTACCTTTTTCCTGCAATATGTTGCTTTTAAATTGCACTCATCTGATCGGAATCGAGAAATTATTTCACGTATGTTATTAATAGGAGAATAGTGTCATCGAAATAACGTCAGTAAATAACCTATTAGTTTAAAATCTTTCTAACAATTGTTGAGCTAAGCTTTTTTGTGATGTGACTTCTATCACATGATCATGTTGCTATAGGCTCAGCTCGGTATTTTCTTTAGCCCATAGCAACTCTGTTAATATGATCGTAAAATTTTCCTTAAAGATGAAAAGATAATCTTTCAGTGCTGAGTAAAGAAGTTCAGTAAACGTTTCATGATAGAGTAAAAAACGTTAAAAGATAATACGCTGCAAGATAAACAAGAGAACAATGTATTGACGCTTCGAGCTGAAGCCTTTCGTCGTCATTTCTTTCGTTTTCTTTGGCAGAGTTCTACCTTTAAACGCGTTCTACTTGGTTCAGAACTGCCCTCACAGCATTCCATTATTTTGGTTTAGCGATAAAGCCTTCGAAATATTCGGAAGCCCATAATATATTACTGATACCAATTTGTATGATTTCATCAGGAGAATAGTTTCGTAATCGAAGCTCGCTATTTAAATTATCAGTATTAATATTCAAAACTTGCAGTCTCTAGTAATGGTGGCGGTAACACTAACAGCAGTCGTGGGAGTTGTAGTAATAGTAGTAGTAGCAGGAGTAGTGGCATTAGCAGCAGCAGGAGTAGTAGTGGCAGTAGTGGCAGTAGTGGCAGTAGTGGCAGTAGTGGCAGTAGTGGCAGTAGTGGCAGTAGTGGCAGTAGTGGCAGTAGTGGCAGTAGTGGCAGTAGTAGTAGTAGTGCAACATAAAAACTGTTGATGATCTCATTCAAAATCCGCCTAGACCATGGGACCACTTAAATTTGATTGGCTAACGAATGATACAAAAAGGAAAGGCCGAGGAAGAGTTGCTATTCGTAGCACTGACAGCAAACATAAGTGAAATTGATAGAACTACCCTGAAGTCACGCTCATGCTAGTCGGAATCGTTGCGATGAAATGGAAAAAAAAATGGGAAGTTGTTTAATTTGACGAAACCTCTCGATATAAATTTAATAAGCCAATGGTAATATCTAGAGAATCGGGTGTTGATTCCTTCTTACGAGGTAAATAAAAATTTGGTTTGAAATGAAAGTGAATGTCGCACTTTTAAATCATCGATAGTGAATTGAATATGTTTTCCTTTGGCCCTGTCTTTAAATTTTTCTGCATAGTTACCTCATTGGAATGTTCACTTTTCACGTTTGTTGTTCCTTTTTTGTTATTTTGTAAAAAGGGAGATTCACTGTGTTAGAAGCATATGTGAAGTTTCAGCGGCGTATCACTTCCTTCGTTTTCACTGTTTATGTTCCTGCTGCAATGATCGTTTTTCTCTCCACCATTTCCTTCTGGATTCGGCCTGGTTCAGTCCCTGCTCGAGTTGCTCTTGGCATTACTACTGTTCTCTCGGAAGCAACGCTTATGAGTGGCGCTCTGAATGCGTACCCGACGGTTTCTTACTTGAAGGCTTTGGATTTGTATACAATGGTTTGTTTCTGTTTCACG
The DNA here is from genome assembly GCA_030142905.1 of Heliopora coerulea. Classification (NCBI taxonomy): domain Eukaryota; kingdom Metazoa; phylum Cnidaria; class Anthozoa; order Scleralcyonacea; family Helioporidae; genus Heliopora; species Heliopora coerulea. The sequence continues at coordinate 1,148,896 of JASJOG010000050.1, forward strand.
TTTGGTGTGCTACTTGAATATGCTGTCGTGCACATCATCAGCAGAGAGAAATTCTTCAGGCAGTTACAGGTAAAATGTACCTTATGAAACCTTAATAAAAACAAAAAAATTGATTACTAGAAAAATCGAATAATTCAACGGTAATCAAATAGTTGTTTTATTAGCCCTTGAAAGTACAGTATAATGGGACCAATCTGTGACTTAATGTTTTGGAAGTTTTACGACTTTTCACGGAGCTTAGCAGAGTGTCCACCCCTAAGGATTACTTAAAACAAAAATCTGCGAGATGAAATGAATTGCTGCGACCTTAAAGAAGTGAGATTTCGAAAGCGGGAGAATGCCAGAAATTTGTAAAAGGAAAACCACACTCTAAACATAGATTATAAGTAGGCGACCAATGACCATTGAATACGAGCTTGCTTCAACAAAATCTTGAATCACTGATGTAAGTTTTGATTAGCATCGTTTGGTTTTTAACTTAGATCATTGTTTATACCTACGGTTGAACATTGCTCCAAAATCTCTATCCCTGGTGTGATAGTTTTTTATACATTTAAGTTCGAGAATAATTTGATTGTTGAAAATCGCCGACCCACATTGGAAAGTACTTCGCACAGTTTCTCCATTCAAAGAACTAGGCGTTTATCATGTCATACTACTCAAATTGAATCTATCGAGAACTATTTACAATGCAAAATTCAATTATCTGTTGCCTCCTTCCATAAGCCACAGAAAAATAACTTTGAACGGAGCAGACATGGCATCGTTTCATTATCTCTCACCTGGCTTCCAAGATTTGCATATTAGATTGGAAAAATCACGATACCGAATCGCAAAGTCCGATATTTGCCGCAGATCAATTTGGTAATTTTTCAATTACATTTTGCTGTATTTATCCCCTTGTTTTTTCGTTTCAATTATAACTAAGGCGTAAAACTCTGCGGTCATTTTCATAAAATTGATTGGTCTATTTTCTAGCAAATTCTGATATTTTTATAATACTTGTAGATTGAGCACCTGCCTCATAACAAACGAAACATAAAATTTTGCTTCAGTTCATAGGTTTATTCCCAATGAACATCTCGCATAACAAGAAAAACTTAATGTTGTCAAAACAAGGACAAGAAGTGTCAATTTTAAAATATTTTTTAACGAATCCAAGCAGATGAAAAGCAATTTGAACTTCAAATTTTATTTTACTTATACAATAAAACCATTGAACGTTTGTGAAGAAAAACTAAAAAGCATTTGAGAAATGGTAAAAAATTTAGGCACCTTTTTAGGGATTAAATTTGTTTCTTTTTATTTTTGATGTCAGTATGATAGAAAGAAAGACAATTGATAGGATGGTTCATATGATTTTGCACAAGTCTTAATCAACCTGTGAAAAATTAAAACTGAAAGCAGAAAATCCTGATAAGTTGCTAGCATCTATATATCATTAACGTCTTAAATCACGAAATCGTTTTCTTTACAGGCTCAAAATAACGATGACGAAGGCGAGGAGAAAAACCATCTCCACAGTACAATAGACCAGTGTCTATCGTTACCACCCTTTAGTTCGAGGATAGAATCTAATTATGTAAATCGAGTCGGCGGTGGATTTCCTATGCGGAAAATTCCATCTCGATCATTCCAAGCCATTTTTGACCCAAATCTTCCGCCGGAGAAGCGACCAAACTATCGACGAAAGCCCAAATTGGTAGAGCTCGATGTTCGAGCAAAGGAAAGACAGTTACTTATTGACTTTATCAGCCCCCTAGATTCAATTTGCCGAGTGTTATTTCCAGTTACTTTCCTCATTTTCAATATTTTCTATTTCCTTTGGCTTCTACAACTTTTATAAGCATAAAAATTTTTGGAATTCAAAATCGTCTGGTACTTTATTCCATCGAACTCTTTACATTATTTGGCATATTAGGTCAAAGCAATTATGCTGCCTTTGTACATCAGACAAATCAAGTGATATTTCTTGAATCTTTATTGATCAATACCTAACCAATTTGTTTAATATCGAAGATCCTAGTTCTTTAGATTCTTGTTATTCTCTCTCGGGCATGTATCATTAATCTTAACGCACCACTTGTGTACAAATCTATGCACGTAATGCCCGATAATTTAGTTAGATCCTGTCTGAATACAATATCAATTCTGGCCTTGATACCGTAATTATTTCACATTTGAAAGCGATGAGTGGTTTGTTTCCAGTAAATGCTCATAATAAAACATTGATAACTTGTCAAGAAAAGAACCCCAAAAGAATTTAATTTTGAGATACAACGTAAGTGTTGTGTCAGCTCCTGGTCTACATCGACCTTTCGTGCTATTTTCTTGGCATCTTCACCATTTTTGATGAACATGACTGTGTTGATTTATTTGTATCATAAGTACTCTATAATATTCGCGTCGCTGTTTCGTATCGGACATACAATCAGTTGTCTTCGGCTCGTGCTTGTATGTCGAATACGACACGGCAGTTCATATTGTGACAAGTACCGTAGTTCCGAACTTCGTTAATAATTCATGCCATTTTTGACCAATTAGGGCGCTGGGTTTCGTCATGTATGTAGAATTTGATACTTCGTTCAACATTTTATTAAACCACGAGTGTTTCATAAATTCTAAAACGTCATTATCCAAAGCAATTCAGAGCGTGCTCTGAATAAGATAAATATACTCTTTCCTGCTAAACTTAACGTTTTTAGGGGTTTTTTTCCTCTTCTTTCCTACTTGAGCCTTTCAAATATCTTGACAGAAAACATCTCGAATTTTCTTGAGTGAGTAAATTGTCAAACGACGACCCAAATTTTTATCTTAAATTATTCAAAAGATGATAAAATCCGTTACGGCTCCTAACCACGCATGTATACACATAAAGGAACAATCTCGATCGATTTCAATTGTTCTAAGACAGAGGCGTAGGAAGTGGGGGGCAAGGGGGGCGATTGCCCCCCTACTTTTCAAAGTGGGGGGCGAGCATATGTATTTGTCCCCCCACTTTTTGGCACGGTGAACGTTTAAAAACATTCTGCACAAATTTTGTGCGCTATATAGTACTTCTAAAACTTAAAACACGTGCATGTCATTCTATATTTGGCTCTGTATTTGGACTGAAAAAAAGTCGCCGATTGCTCGGCTAGCAGATGTCCAGTTATTGCCCCCTCCCCCCCACTTCTGAAGAACTTCCTACGCCTCTGTAAGAATAACTGAGATCGATCGCCATAGTGTTTTTCAAACTTTATGCATTACTTTATGTGAAGATTTCAATTTTCTAACTCGTCTCTTAAGCATCGAGCTAAATCGTGATCGTTTGAGCAATTATATCAACCACTCGTTCAGCAGGTTTGATGTTTTTAAAACACTCGATAGCAATAAGTTTGTTTGGACAGCACCTGTCTAGTTTCATCAGCTTTCTTGTGTTCTGATATCGTGATCAAACACTGAAACACTTGTTTAAAAAAGTATGTACTGTAGATACGAGTCAAAGGTAACAAGTGGCATTCAAAAAGGTTTTTAAAGTCAATTAATTAGCATCTCGTCGTTCATGATTCTTTCTTTTAACAGCTAAGTTTAAATCAGAGATCACCAGAAGCATGTAAGCCTATGTGATACGACTTACCAGAAATACAGTTTTGTTAGTGATAAAATGGCATCGTTAAATCTGTATGGAGAATTAAAAAATGCATCGTGAGAAGGAATGCAAATTCAACATCTGGAAAAGGTTGTTTGTTTTGTTCCGGCTGGCGTAGGAAGTAGCATGGTTTCGTTTGCAATTGAAAAAAAACACGCACTAGTGTGACTTTTTCAACTCGCGAATACGTGTTTTTCCAAATAGCTCAAGAAACCATGCCATTGCCAATTAATAATATATATGGCAAAAACTACTATAGTGCCAAAAAGGTAATTCATCGGCAATTTACTGTTACCTTTTTCTGTACTGTGGTACTTTGAAACTGCGCTGCTCTCAGCCAATCAGAATCCTTATACGCTGGTTCAATTGAGTGAAGCAAGCGTCGATGCAAGCACAAACGCAAGCTTAAGAGTGTTCACACAAAGAAAGCAAGCAGAATAACCTTGAGGAACGCATGCCTATTCGCACACAATTTTTACAAGATGGTGGGTAATGACATTGATACGCTTTTAATACATTGGCTAACCCTATATATTATACGACGGAGAAGGAAAAGGAGATTAAGAACGCGAGCGAGGCCAAGAAATTTTGGACACGAGATATATTTGCTCGGTGAAACCAACAAAGTATTATCGCAACCTTGACACAGAATTAGATCTTTCTGACAGAGAGTTTTACTTCAAGTAAGTTTGATTCTAGTTTCTCAAGATCTGACAGTAGGTATATAAAAAAGGATTTCATACTTCCATACGTTTTTGAGCTTCTCATGAAAGTCCATTTCGGTTTGTTGCCCCATTTTGTTGCTTGTTTCCATTGCTCTTGCGCTTCCTTCATCACGGTTCACATGGCAAAAAAGCCGTGGAGAAAACGCAAGAAAAACAAAAAACTTCTTTTTCTTGTGATTGCACTTACGTTTGCGTCGCCCCGGTTTACACGTCTTGTGTTAGCGCTTGCATTTGTGCTCGTATCTGCGCTTGCTTCACACGTGTGAAGGTTGCTGGTGACGCAGTGGTAGTGCACGTGTCTCTCGCCACTGTGACGTGGGTTCGATTCCGGCTCCGTGCAATTATCTGATTAATAGTTACCTTTGTCACATGTGAGAAGAGTGTTGTCCAGTTTGACCCTACCAAGCATGGCAGGTTTTCTCCGGTACTCTGGTGTCACAGGAAATCCGCCCTTCTCTAATATTGTCCTCTGGTGGGTGATTTTTTTTCCGTTCAGGAGGACAGATTTCCTAGGAATATCGCCCTCCCATAGGAATTTCACCCTCTCCTCTTGTTAAAATCTATACAACGAGATTTTAGAAGCAAATATAATATTCTTAGCTTTTTATTTAGTCATTCAAACAAGTAAAATTTCGTTAATCTTAAATCGTTAATCTCGCAAAATGTATACATTTTTGCTTTCATAGCATTTCCTCTCACTTAAAAATACAGTGAGGATACCGCATTTATTTTAAGCTCTGTTTTCATCCTGTTTGTCTGCTTCTAATTATGTACTCCATATCCTCTGAAACGTCTGTATAATTAGCATTTCTGTACCTTGTTTTTGGCAAAAACCTCATGCCATTAGATGAGTCATATTGTAATTCTAATTAATAACTATTACGAAAATATCTATGGAAACAAAAACAGCTTCATTTATTTGAAAAATAAAGATAATTCTAAAACAAAGTCAATCATAACCAGGAGACAACTTTAAAAAGGATGCATCAAAATATATTCCGGTTAATAATGACATCTTAAAACTCAAGATTTGAGTTAACAGCAAGATGCGTGTATTGCGAAATTATATTACTTCGACTTTACTTCAAAAGTACTATCATGCAGAACGAATGCATTAACATACATAGGTCTATACGTACGAGTGACAAGTATATAGTTAATAGACTTATTCACGAGCAAGTAATTTTATGATCGTTAAAGATAAGTTTTTTATGCAGGAAGATTATTCACATGAAAAAGTAAGTCATTGAGTCGGTCATACTGATGAAGTAAGTCGGCCGTGAATTTTGCGTGTTTGTTTTGTGCCAAAAATCTGAAAAGAAGATGAAATCATAGGACAACAACAGCTGCAACCGACCCTATTCGAATTCCAAACCCATTCAAGGTGGTATTAAGTGACTCATCTTTGATTGTTTAAAAGCGCTCACCGATCATCTACTATGAAACGTGGACTGATTTAAGCCACACTCACTTGCCCTGTGCTCGGAATACGTTTCAAAACAATCTCACTGGCGATTGCTAACTTTACCAGCAAATTTGTTAAGCGTTATTATTAAGCATGGAAGTTATTTTGGCCTATCTCGAACACCAAGAATACCCTGAAGATTATTCCAAACAGCAAAAGCGTGATTTGAGAAAAAGGACTACTGATTTTACTTTAAAGGATGGCATGTTGTACTGTCTGGGCAACAGAAAGAATTTCTCAAAACCTCCCCGCCAAGTTATTTTTGACCAGGAAACACAGCAACATATTATACGGTGAGACAGACATTTGTTTTTCAACGTTCTATTTTTTGTTTTAATTTGTTGTTACCAAACTAAAGTAAGTTTATCATTTGATATCTTACGTAAGTAGCACTCAACCTCTATTTTTCCTATTTCTCATAGCAAGTGCCACGAGGGTCCTGGTAATGCACATTTCGGGCGAGACAAAACATTGAGCAAAATAGAGCAGCGCTTCTACTGGAAAGGAATGGTGATTGACTTAAAGAACTTGATTGCAGCGTGTCATCAGTGCCAAAAAATAAACCCAAAATTAAACAAGACTGTACCTTCACTCCATCCGATTCTAGTTCCCTCTGGGGCATGGAAGCAGGTACGTACTCGGAAAATTTATCCTAATATAAATTGCTAAAATTTTACACCTAGGGATTTACTGAAATTAACCTCTGATGATTGAAGCTCTCTATCACTTGTTAGAAATAAAGAAAAACGTTTCACGATACTTCCCAAACCTACCTGGGTGAAGTGAGATTTTCGATAAAAAGACATTTGGAAGGCGCAAAAATTTTAAGCCGAAATGAAATGCATCAATGAATAAAGTTTTCGAGGAAACTAAGAACGTGATCTCATTGTGTCCTTTAGGATCGATATTTTTTCGGTTGATGTTGATCTGATTGGCCCTCTCCGAGAAATTAAGAGGGGTAATAGATACATTATAACCATGTGTGATTACTTGACCAAATGACCCGAGGCAGTTGCTGTCCCTAACAAGAAAGTACGCACCATAACAAGAAATGGGCGGAAATCCAGATATCAGACTAGAGTCGTGAATTCGTTAATCAAGTCAGCGAACAGTTGAATCAAAGGACAGATGTATTGTTTTTATATGGTTAACAAACAGAGGAAAACTCTCAAACTAGCATAACATTTCTCATTATCACTAGAAGAACTACTGATTACAATCATTGATGCATTTAATTTAAATAGGAACTGAACATCGGGTAACAAGTGCATACCATCCTCAGAGTAATGGCTAGACGAACGTTTCGATCATACCATTGAGTGCGTGCTCCAGGGGTCAGTGAACGAGAAACAAGACAACTGGGACCAGGCTATAGGTGATGTCTTGTTCGCCTTTTGTACATCCGTCCATGCAACGACTAAACACACGCCCTTCGACTTGATTTTTGGAAGAGAAGTACGACTTCCAATACAGATGGAGATATCACCAGAAGGCAATGAACAGACATTGGAAGAAAGACTAGAAGAGCGGGAAGACCTTCGCAAGTCATATAGTGCAGCGGGCGAGCACATCAAGGAGAGCCAACAAAGACAGAAGAAACATTACGACGCAAAGCACGGTGGTAATAAAACGGTAAGGAACCCTTCGGGCACAGTGCAGTCATACGCCAAAGGAGTTAAAATTTCAGCTTTTGTTTTGACTCCTAGATTACTCTTTTTTGTATTTGCAGGAGTCCTCTAAAGGATTACTTGTAATGCAGAGGAACAGTAAAAACGATACACGCAAAAGGAGGCAAGTCAGATGCAAAATGGCCAGGACCTTACGAGGTGGTTGACTGTCTGGGAAAAAACGTTTACAAAATTAAGTTGTGTTCTAAATGATTTGGCTGTATCCAGACTTGCGTTGTAACAGCTGTATTATCAGATTTAAAATTAAGCATTCTTCATTTCTTTAAAATTGTTCAACAGGTCGCATAAACAAGAAGAAAGTTAATGCAGTTGTACTGAAGCCATATGTACCAAGCATTAAACCGATCCAAACTGCCATTAATATTGCAGCTGAAGGGATTTTATTAGTTCTCTTATTCGCCTTCCTTCATGGAGGCACTCACCATATTTTGCTCATGTAGTCATCAAGAGTTTATCTTCTTTTTCTCACTTCTGTTTATCTTTTATAGGGGTAGCAGCATGTGAAGAATATTGGATAAAAGTATTTGGTTTTTGAGGAAGTGGAGAAAAAAACTTCTTGAGCTGCCAAGGATACTGAACGATCGAAACATGCACACCGCAAAAACTCCTGAAGCAAAAGTTCCCTCATGTCAGCGGCCTGCAGGACACCATCCTCTTACAGACGTCATTTCAGACCATGCCAGATGGAGTGGTACAGATCCATAACACTGGAGACCGACATTTGATTACATCGTCGTCAATAGGTACTTAGATTTTTAACTATACCATGAATGTACGTCTATTAGGCTACCCGAAGATCAACGAGTATATCTTTTCGTTGTTGATATAGGGGTTACGTTAAAGTGTGTGATAGCCTCTACGATGATACGACTTGGTTATCCCAGGTCCAGCTGGCTCAGTGTTGTGGCACCTTCATCGATGACGTCGGGTGTTTGCAAATCGATATTCCACTAATGCAGATCCAGACTGGATCAACCGACTGAGAGCTGTTTGCCATCATATTTGCCTATGCGATGGCAAGCGGGAACCAACTGGTACACGGGGTTCACTTCGATCAGAAGAAGATGAGGAACCACCTTTTGTCCTGCATTGAGAATCGCGAACTGACTCATTTTCCATACGCAAGTTGTCCAGTGGCCCAGCAAAGACATCACAACAGCGCCCTAGTTCGGACCTTGTGTCACTGCAAACTGCCCGAAGAGTATGATGACATGATTGTATGTGATCTTTGCGGGAAATGGCACAACCAAAAATACATAGACTACAATTCTACCAAGAGTGAGTGGCTTTGCCTTTCATGCACCCCAACACCAGCTAAAAAGAGTAAACTTGTCTCTATGTAATGATATGTATTATTCTAATGACTGACGAATGTCAATTCTTTATCCTGATAGAAAGATCTTTTCCTTGACATGCATTGTTTTTAAATGGCAATCGATGGGACGAATTTACTAGGGGAGGGCAAATATCCTAGGAAATTCGACCTCCTGCGGGGCGAGATTCCTAGGATATTTGCCCTCTACGCTTAAAGGAAGGCAAATTTCCTGTGGGGCGAATTTCCTGTAACATCGGTTTCCTCTTGTAATAACATTGGACCCGTGAGGGGTGGTTCTTACTGGACCTCTAGGGAGAAAAGTTCAAGTAGGTGATAAGGTTATCCAATATAAATAAAGGTACTTTACCTTTACCTTTACCTTTACGTGTAAACCAGTCTTTTCTTTTTCTGTAGATGCCAGCACAAATGCAAGCGCTAACACAAGACGTGTGAACCGGGGCGACGCAAACGCAAAGTGCAAGAAAAAAATTTTCTTTTTCATTTGCTTCACGGCTTTTTGCCATGTGAACCGGGATGGAGCAAGCGCAAGAGCAATGGAAACAGTCAAAATGGGGGAACGAACCGAAATGGACGTTTATGAGAAGCTCAAAAACGTATGAAAGTATGAAGAAGTCCTCTTTTCATACCTATTTTCAGATGTGTCGAGAAACTAGAATAAAATTCACTTTAAAGTACTCGGTCAGAAAGCTCTAATTCTCTGTCAAGGTTGCGATAATCTCCTTATTCCTTTGGCCGAGTAAATGTTATGTACCTCGTGTCCAAAATTTTCTTGGCCTCGCTCGCGTTCTTAATCGCCTCTTTCTTCTTCGTCCTAAATTATATAGGGTTAGCCAAGCAATTAAAAGCGTATCAATGTCATTGCCTGCCATCTTGCAAAAAAAAGTGTAAATAGATATGCGTCCCTAAAGGTTATTGATTCTGCTTGCTTTCTTTGTGTGAACTGTTTTGCACTTGCGTTTGTGCTTGCATCTGCGCTTGTTTCACTCGTGTTAACCAGCCTTAAACTTTTTCATGTACCTTAAAGACATTCCTTCGGAATTCCATTGTTTGGAAGAAAGCATACGACAGCATTTTCGTTCTGCTCGTAGAACCCTATGTCCCTTACAGGTTGTGTATGGGACTGCAATAAAATCTGGTATGTATGTGATACATTGTTAGGTATAGCTTGGCAACGCTCTGCAATTTTTCTCTTTTTCTTATTCTTGAGATGAAAATAAAACTCTTGGAATGGAAATGAAATTCAGTATTCTATTTAATGGTGTAAAATAAAATGACGATATCAGCCATGGGTCTTAATAGTGCAGCCTGTGCAGGCCTTGAGTTAGTCGGAGTTCGCACGGAATCACCCAACATACCACTGGCCGCCCAGTTGCATTGCAGGAAAACGTCAAACAGTTTGTCGATGCCTTCTGTCGGAGCCAAGTGGTACCGTACCAGGAAAAATGTTCCCGGTATCGAAAGTACCGATGTTAACACTTCGGTGTCGTTCGCCATTCAAGCAAATATATCAGTCTCATTTGGAACAGCATGTAGAGATCTTACCGGCTGATTTGACAATGTAATTGATCAGTATCCACGCCACATCCACAGTAAATGGCATCCAGTGAACTAGTAAGTCACAGGTAACTTTTTGATACACTAGCAGAAATTTCAAATTAAATTACTTGTTCTGTAGACTTGGGAATTAACATCAAAATACATGTAAGGTTTATCACAAAGTCACAATTTCACTACTAACAGTATATACACCTAACAAAAATCCTGAAAATTTCTTCACTTTTCAGTGTTGTCATTCTATAAATGTGGGTCGCCAATCAGCAATGTCCACTCTCCAAGACTGTTAAGACTACATTGCCTTAGTTAAATGACTTCGGATTTGTACAATATTAGTACATGGCATATAACTGAGGTACTGAGTTTTCAGTTTTTTACCAGGAACTTTTATAAGTAGTTATTGAACATAATCCCGATAATTTATTGTGGCTATATATGTATATCCTTGGTGGTACAATACCTTGAAATTGTGATTGGTTACAGCAAACCTTTAGTTACGATAGCGATCCAGAACTCTTGTTTTGATGTTACAAACATTGGTATCAATCCTCCTCCTGCACTAAACAGCTTATAAATCGTATTGTAAATGAATTGATTGAAGGAAATGATATATTTAGCAGGGACCCTCCTTTCTACTGATGGATTGAGAGGATGTTATGTAATGTAGCTTAGTTTCACTGGGCCAAGTCTTACAAAGAAATTATTGTGTTGCAGCTGGTAACATATAGCACACAAATGTTAGTGCATTTGAGCTGGGTAAGCTGTATGATCAGATTTAAATAATGTACTGTGGTTTACTTTTTAAGATAGGATGCCCTGTTTTATCAGAAGCCACGACTGGCTGATAATTTTAAGGAAATACAAAACAATTAAAAGAGATTCTGAAAAATGTCATCCTTAACTTGTAATTCAAGTAAAAAAGAATGACCAGTAAGATACAGTGTACCTGTATATGGCAACTTTTTAATTTTACTTAAATTTTTATTTTGGCTTGATAATGACCTCAAAATAGGGTTGAAATATAACTTTTTGTCCATTCTTTTTTATTTGTATCAGACATTAAGAATTACATTTGTTCTGAATCTGTTTTATTCTGATTTATCAATTACACTACAGTAGTTATCAAAACAGCAGCTTTAGCTTGAAAGCAAAACACAATTACTGTAACATCTCGAAGGAAACTTGGTACTAGTCACAAATAACTTTTCACTTTGTTATGAAATGTCCCTTTACTGTATGGGCAGTAGAACTGGTATGACCAGTGCAGCCTTGGTCATGCCAGGAATCTCCCCAGAATCCAATACTGATCTGCAAGCTGTGTAATGTCATAAACTTTACAAAACAGAACTTTAGAAGTGTCAGGGAAGTAATTACAATAAAATTAACTGATTCACATGTGAGTATGTAATAACACTTGGCAGAAATTTAGAATTTTTCATTTCATAAAAACTACTCTCAGCACATGATTAAAATTTGCTTACCAATAAAAGAAGTCATAAAAATGGAAGTTACTGTGTAAGATAAATTTCCTGTACACTTTCTCCTATCCCTCTGGCTTTAGAGTATGTCTTTGGATCACATTTGCCAGACTAACTTTCCATGCTGTGAGGTCACACCAAACATAAAATGCTTTCACTGCCCCCCATGTTAGTATTCACTGAAAACATAAACATTTGAGAATCTGTAACAGAAGTAAGCCATGCTCCTGAGATTAAGGGAACAAGTTTGAGACATCTTCAAGGTTACAAAAATCCTAAAAACTTGACTTTACAGTACAAAAGCCAAACAATCAATGATATTGCATGGTGTATGTTTACTAGCTTGCTGATATATGTGTGATACATGTATTTCTCATACTTACCTGTTTCTCACCATCTGTTTAGAGGAAGTGTTTTCATAGTTTTGTTATACCTTAACATAAAACCTTATTGTCCCCATTTTAATTTTGTCACATGAACTACTAATGCAAGCCACCATTAAACATTGTTGCGGTATGTACAGCTGTATGTAGACATCTAATATATAACGATGTAGATATGTGTACAACCCTCTTTAACAAACCTGCAAATTTGGCAACATGATTTAACATATGTCTTCATCCCCTTGTCCACATTATCATCATTACCAACTTTAGATCTAACTACTATAAGCAAAATTGCTTGTTTATAAGGGTATGAGCAAAATTGCTCATTTGCTTTGGCCAATCTTCCATGTCTAGGAGGACATGAAGAATCTTTTTAATGAAAAACATACTGTATGCAGTATCACATACAATACTAATAGTAACATTTAGACTATTGAGGATCTTCACAGAGGATGTACAGTAGTCAGATTGAAAGCTTACTGATAAAAATATGAGTAAGGGGAGAAAGAAATTGGGTAAGTCATGTTGTTCAACACTGAATTTGATGAGGGAGGTCGAAATTTTTTTATATATTTTCCGTTTTATTGTGATTTGCAGGGAATGATTTAGCTTACATTGTATTTCTTCCAAATGGGGTGGGAGGTACAGTATATTATGTTGGGAGAAGAATAACGTCTTTGTAAATAAAGATTAACACCCAGCTGAGGGCTTTTAAGTGTAAACCAATAATCAAAGATAACTTGAGAACATTCTAAAATAAACTTACCGCTGAACATAACAACCCTGCGCAAACCCTGCACATAATTTGGAGCCGGCACGACATCTTCATAATAATCCAACACATTCTTTCCTGTGGAGAATCCTGTGCTCTGCGCAATCATTATTTAAGCGAAGAATTCTCAAGGGACTAATGATCAGAAGAAAAAGTCCATCATTGAACAAACAAGTATGCTGTTATGCTGCTCAACTTTTCCCTCTGGGAATAACGTGAACACAAAAGTAGAACCGATAGAACACCGCTGGTAGTTATATCCTGGAGATGACTTAATGTCGGAAACGTTTGGTTTTTAACTTTCTTATAAAACTTTGTAGCCTGTGTAGTTATACATTCTAAAATAAATTTACTAATGTTTAATTGCCAACGTACAACATCTTCAAGGTAAGATTACAGGTGATAATCTCAATGTGTCCGTCCGTCCGTCCGTCCGTCCATTCATCCATTCATCCATTCATTCATGCTTCCATCCATCCGTCCGTCCGTCCATCCATCCATCCATCCATCCATCCATCCATCCATCCATCCATCCATCCATCCATCCATCCATCCATCCTTCCATCCATCCATCCATCCATCCATCCGTCCGTCCGTCCGTCCATCCATCCATTCATCCTTTCATTCATGCATGCATGCATGCATCCATCCATCCATCCGTCCATCCATCCATCCATCCATCCATCCATCCATCCATCCATCCGTCCGTTCGTCCATCCATCCATCCATCCATCCATCCATCCATCCATCCATCCATCCATCCATCCATCCGTATCAGAGGCTGTTCTTTGGAATTTTCTACCAGATAGCTTGAAGGAAATAAAGACTCTTTCAAACTTTAAACAAAAAATGAAATCCACTATGTTCTGCACTGATGACTTGTATGACTTCCTACATAACTGTAAATAATGTAAATAATTGAGGGTGTAAATTGTTCAAAAAATTTTAAAAAATACAAAACAGCTTGTAAATATACTTAATTATTTTCTGTAACCACACGGCTTCTAGGTAGACTAGAGTTACATTTGTAAAATTGTTAATTCTGATAGAACCACCGTGTCATGAATAAAAATATCTATCTATCTATCTATCTATCTATCTATCTATCTATCTATCTATCTATCTATCTATCTATCTATCTATCTATTTATCTATCTATCTATCCGTCCATCATCCATCCGTCCATCCATCCATCCATCCATCCGTCCGTCCGTCCGTCCGTCCGTCCATCCATCCATCCATCCGTCCATCCATCCATCCGTCCATCCATCCATCCTTCCATCCGTTCATCCATCCATCCATCCATCCATCCATCCATCCATCCATCCGTCCATCCATTCATCCGTCCATCCATTCATCCGTCCATCCATTCATCCGTCCATCCATCCGTTGTAACTATTGCTAAGTACTACATGTAATATCGGTAAAGCGACTGGGAATGATTAAATTTCTAACAAAATTTTGAAAAATTCCAACACTTTATGTTGTTGAGTCTTACAAACTTGTTTAATCTATCCATTGAGACGAAAATGTTTCCAAATGATTGGAAGGTTATGCCAATATTTGCACTGTAAGTCTGGCGACCGCTGTGATTCAAATAACTATCAACCGCTTTCAGTTATTTCGGCTGTTGCGCGTGTTTTTGAACGGCTGATGTACGAGCCAATCGATTAGTATCTTAGTGAACACAGTCTGATAAATTCACGTCAGTCTGGCTTTAGGTCTTTATATTCTACATTAGTGTCACTGCGATGTTAGACGTCACCAACTAGTGGTGTTTTAACATTGACAGAAAGATGGTAAATGAAGTCCAATTTTAAGATTTAAAAAAGCCCTTTGATACCGTTGACGTTAACATTCTTTTACTAAAACAAGAATATTTTGGCCGAGATGAACAATGCATTGATTGGTTCAAATCTTATCTGGCTAATTGTACACAACAGTGCATAGTGATCGGCGTGTTATCTGATACTCGGCAAATTTCTTGTGGTGTTCCTCAGGGAACTATTCGGACCCCTTCTTTTCCTAATGTCTGTAAATGATATTTCAAATTGCATATCTTATGGAACTGCGCGAGCACATTCAGATGACACGAATTTAACATACTCTGGTTGTGATACTCCCGAAATTCAGTCAATGATGCATAAATATTTAGAGTGTATGACCGTCAATGATATAAGAATAGAATACTGCGTAAACAGTAATAAATAAGGTAAAAAGTTAATAACTGCCGTAACTGATCTCAAAGAATATCAACGTTTCGAGCAAAGGCCATTCGTCAGGAAAGAAACGTGTTCTGAAATAGGACACGTTTCTATCCTGACGAAGGGCCTTTGCTCGAAACGTTGATATTCTTTGAGATCAGTTACGGCAGTTATCAGCCTTTTAACTTTTTTACCTTAATGTCTATTACTGGCTGGTATTTTGCCAACAAACTTACACTTAAAAACAAACCCTTGGCACAAGACAAAGGATTGCTACAGCCAGTTATAACGTTGACCTGTCAGTTAATGACGTTTCTCTCAAAAGGGTTCATGAAACCAAGTGTCTAGGCCTTAATGTTGATGAAAACATGACCTGGAAATGTCATATTGATAGTATTAAAACCGAAGTTGTAAAAAGTTTAAATATTATTAAGAAGTTAAACCATTATTAAGTCAGGTGCATCTAGTTAATAAATATCAATCAATAGCAGAACCCTATTTTAATTACTTTTGTCTTGTATGGGATGGCATTGGTCAGTCGCTCACCATTAAACTTCAAAGACTACAAAATCGAGCAGCTCACGTTTTAACTGGCGCATGCACCTTAGTGTGTGCGTACCAGTGATGCGTTTGCTGAACTAGGATAGAGTTCATTAGCACAGCTGCGACAGCGCCAAAAGACAATCATGATGTACAAGATACTAAATGGGCCTGCCCTTCTTAATCGTCTGGAATGTGTATCAAACATTTAGGCTGTGCATCTTACAATTTACGAACATGCGATAAGAACCTTCAAAAACCTGGAATACTCTCCCAGATTCTTTGAAAGACCTACCTTTGCTTTCAATTTTCAAAAGAAAAATAAGAAACTCTACTTTCTTCATTGACAATATTTAATTCTACTAAACATATATATGGCTCCTTGGGAGACCAAATATTATTTTGTATTTAGTTTTGATAGTACTATCGTGTTTAAATAAAAAAATGAGAAAAAAAAAGGCTATAAATGCGTGTTTTGGATCCGGAAAGGATGACAACAGCGCTTAGCTCTGAAACGTCG
Source organism: Heliopora coerulea (assembly GCA_030142905.1). NCBI lineage: Eukaryota > Metazoa > Cnidaria > Anthozoa > Scleralcyonacea > Helioporidae > Heliopora > Heliopora coerulea. The sequence goes on from JASJOG010000050.1 coordinate 1,165,195, forward strand.
AATATATATATATATATATATATATATATATATATATATATATATTAATAGTCTGAAATTTGGGTCCGGTAATGCTCTAAAGTTATGCATAATCCATCATGTATTGCATTACCTTCATGACACCATTGCCAAGAACAGGAAACCTTATAGGTTTACCTTCGAATAAGAGTTGTCGAAGCAGGACCTTATTTCTATGACAGTTTCCTTTGGTTGACAATTAAGTATATTAAAAGGAATAAGGAGTACGACAGATACAAGGTCTTTCTCTAATTGACTTATGGTCTGTCGATTCGGCCTTCTATTACGCTTTTGGTACGTAGCTGTCGTCACGTTTCTTTTTGAAGTTCCTAAGTGAAAATAGACCCTGTATATGGACAATCATGATTACCTTTGATATTCCTGTTGAATGTATTCAAATGAACCAGATAAATACGAATTTCTTCGGTTCATTTAAAGCGACCCCCAGCCCCTATGAAGGGATAGTCAAACAATTTCTTTTTCACATTTAGGTACTTCGGTGTCAATTCCAAGGAGGAGGACGTCGTATTTTGAAAGGTTTAAGTGAAAGTTCGTTGGTGTTGGAACTTCAGGAAAAGATTTTCCATGTAACAAACGTACCATGCTACGCACAGAGAAGTGAGTATCGGTATCATGTTGATTATACTTTAAACATATCATCTAGTTTAGCATTTATTTAATATCAGTTATTCTTGTGGGGTTTTTGGCTTTAGGGGTTTGGGAAAGGCCATCCACTTCCACTTGCCGTGCCACTAACCCATAACACCACCACGTGCTCAGGCTATTACTAGAGTTATGAGTTCTTTAGAAAGGAAATATCAAATCGTTATTTTTAAGTGTCGAGTGAAAGGAATACAGTCTGTGCAAAAACCTAGTGGCAATATTTTAGCGAAAAAGCGAGGAATAACTAGTTTCTATAACGATCATCTCAACAGAAGTATTCACCACGTACTGTGCTTTGTTCTTCGGGTGTTTTTGTTCTGGCACTGTATATACGTGACACATGGCCTATTGGTATTAAACTGATAAGACTTTTTGTCTCATGAAATTATTACGAGAACGTTTGACTGCCCCATAACAGAAATGTAAAATTTTCTTTGTCACATATAGTTTTTGTGTTTCAGCAAGATTAGTCCGAATTCAGAAATTCTTTACCGCTACGGAACTTACGAAATTTATAAATGTCATGTTCCAGACCGGCTATTTACTTAAGGCTTTCCTTACGTATGATAATCAATGGCATCTCTTGTGTTGAAAGATTATCATCTAACGATATACTTTCGTTTAAACAGTCAGCTTCAAATTTCACTGGATAAAACCGTTTTGAATCCTGTCAGGGTCCCTCAGAAAGTTCGAATTTCTTCAGCAGCATGGTTAAATTTTTGGATAAATTTTCACTAATACAGAATTCAACTCACTACCGTTTGAGAAACCGGGCCCAGGTAGCTGTCTAATCCATTCAATAAAAATAACTTCAAGAAGAATGGACAAGGTTTTGACATCTCTGTGTTTAAAGTAACATTATGGTCATTATGATTCTTTTTGAAGTTACAGCTGTTGTGAATTTAAAATCTAACAATTGTTATAAAGCAGGAGTTCCGCTGGAGATGACACTAGCTGCCATTGGTTGAATAGTGATCCCGTAGCAAGATCTAAATCTAAATGTACCCCTCGCGGGATACAATTCTAAAATTGTTGCCCGAGCGGGCTACAACAGCACGTGAAACAGTATAGCGTTAGCACGTGATTAAAGCGGGTCGCATGAATTCCGGCGATAAATAGCACACGTTCTAGTAGCAGATAAATGTTTGTTTCATACAAAGACCCAATTTTTGCATTCTTCCCACGATGAAGTACGGGATCTTATAGAGGGAAAAGATTCAGCAAATACACAAAAGGCTACCAAAAGTGTTGTTGCAACCAGTGGAGAAGCCAAGGGGGGTGGGTGGGTCGTGGGGTTCAACCCCTACAACCACAACGCACCTAAGTATTCAGTTTCAATAAGGAGTTTATTACCGTCACAAGACAATATCACAAACTGGCCAGCTTTGATTTGCGACCTTGAAACCACTTTCAATGTCGCCATAAATTCTTGATACCAGCCATCGAAAAGATAATCACTGACGAATGTCGATTGTCTGACAAAGCGCGCTTTGCAGGCCATTGAGAATAGTCCGTGCCAGAACCAGCCGACCGTGATGCTCTTACTCTGTATCACTGACAATTTAGTGAGCATTACTATTAACTTTTTTACAGATAAGAACATCACCAGAATTACCATTCTTTTTCTGCAGCAAAATTTCTCTCTGATCGTGTTAGATGGCGCTATCGTCAATATGCATATATCCGTGAATGACCCCAAGAGACTCATATGTTCAGTTCTTCTTTACTAAGCCTAAAGTTGGCATTTTTAACCTACATCAACGTTTCAAACCATTTATTTTTGCACTTCATGTCGACTAAAATACCCAAATACGAAATACGGAAATTAACCTTTGTTAAAAGACAAAACATATTCCGAAAAACAGCGTGATCTTTGTAAACTCAAGATTCGAGTTATATAAGAGACGAAAGTGAAATGGTAATATTTCGATTTTATTTCAAAATCATCTTCAGACCAAGTGACTTTACATAAACATACCTAGGCCTATATATATATATATATATATATATATATATATATAAGGATAATACTTCTTCCAAGTGAATCATGTATATATATATATATATATATATATATATATATATATATACATGAACCGTGATGACATCATCGGTGACGAAGAAGAACGCCTACCTGGCTATATTTACATGTCAAAGGTTAATAAGAGGTAGGCGTTCTTCGTCACCGATGATGTCATCACGGTTCATGTATATATATATATACTGTATATATATATATATATATATATATATATATATATATATATAGGCCTAGGTATGTTTATGTAAAATCACTTGGTCTGAAGATGATTTTGAAATAAAATCGAAATATTACCATTTCACTTTCATCTCTTATATAACTCGAATCTTGTGTTTACAAGATGACACTGGTTTTCGGAATATGTTTTGTCTTTTACTTTTTGAAACTGTCGGCTGGTCGTGGATTTTAACCTTTGTTGACACCCAGACTTTCAAGTTAAACCCTGGTAAAACCAAATTAAACCCTGCTTTTTGAAGTTCAGTAAAATACATGGAGGCTGAAGCCCCCCAAATTGACTTTATTTAAGAAGATAGTACATTATTTGGCGTGTGGAAAATTTTTAGTGGCAAAAGCACTTCGACATTGAACCCCCTGCCAAGAAAAATTCCTGGCTACGCGTATGGTTGCAACACTTTTTGATTTCGTATGGAGGTTTTGTACAGAAGAATCGCCGCCGAAAAACCTTGAGAAACTATCGAGGTCGGAGTTAACTCGTTTTCTTTTTTTCTTGTCTTTTGTCGCTATATAAAAAACACTTAATGTCTTGTCCCTCGGGAAACAGTTAGTTTCGGGGAAAACAAAACTAACGTTTTCCCTCGGGAAAACAAAACATTTTCCCTCTGGGCCAGACATTAAGTGTGTATTATTCATCGAAGTGGAGGTAAGTATCTACACTATTCACCGACATTAAGGCGAATAATTGTTTTAGCATATACTTCACATAATTGTTTTTTCATTCATAATTTTTAACAGTTTCAAAAAAATTTACCTTTACTGAACATCTACTTGTCGTTCACTCGTCCTTTGTGAACAAATTATCTCGAAACACATCCTGAGTGAATTCATCGCTGAAAATTAAAAGAAATACATATCTCTGAATACGTTAAAATCAAACTTCGATACTTTTTTGGTATTGTCTTACCCGGCGGCTTCGTTTATTAAAGATAATTTTCTTCTTCCGTAACTGAAACAAAATGGGAAGCCATCTTGTTTTGCTCGGAGGTGTATAGTACAGGGTATTTCGAGATAGAGCAACCAATTAGATTGAGCCAAAAACACTATTCGCCAGCGATGTGTATGCTAAAATGCTATATACTCAGTGATGGAGATGTTAGTGGATTCTCTATTGACTCTGGTATTTACATCGTAACTGTTTGTTCAAAATTTCCTCCAACATCAACCTTTTAATTTGGCAAACTCTAGTATTGCTAGGTTTTCCTCCCAAAGAGTTGAATGTTCGCGATGCCAAAGTACAGTTGTCTAGTATCGGCATCAAATCTGGAGATACTTTGATAGTGGAAAAACGCAAACAAGGTGTACCACTGACGGATCAAGTTAATGAAGTCCCGCATAAGTTAATGAGAAAGTAAGTTAAACAATTGTACATTATATATTTACATAATATATATACAACAGATAAACCCAAAAATTTCAACCGAAGAAGTTATGTTCATGAGTCATGAGAATCGTCATTGGCGACGTTCATCGGGGATCGTGTGTACTGCGTAGGGCACTAACTAGAGGCGACTTTCTTCATCCTTGTAAGTAAGGTTCGAGGAAATACTGTAAGATTGAGTAATTTACTAATAATTAATGACATTTTTGTTATTTTGACCGTGAAACTCTCAATCCTTAACGACAGAATCATGGTGAAAGCAAGGATAAAAGTCGTCAAGGCACTTTTAGGATGCAAAGATTAATGCCGAAATGCCTAGGTTTTTTTATTACTTGAGACCAAACACTTGGCTGATCAGATAAACTTTTTCGTAAATTGTTAGAATAAATATTAGACCTAGCTCAAAACTCGAAATAAGGTATGATCAAGTAAAGTAATATTATATTTTGTGAAGTAAAGTTTCGTTGAATCGTGCATTATAACCAGAATATTGATAAGATAAGACAGTTTACAATGAATCCATGTTTAATGTATAACGAAAACCATTATATGACCTGAGATTTACTGTGACGAGCTTTCGATTTTCATGCAATTTACAGCCTTCAACGGGTTGAACATGACTCGTAAAAACTCTTTTTAAGCTCAATACAATATATCTTCGTGAATATATTGTGTTTTTTCAAGTCATTTTTAACCCTTTGAAGGCTGTAGATTGACAACCGAAAACTCTTTACAATACATTTTTGGTCATGGAACATTTTTTAAGTATATTGGTTAGATAATTATGCTTAAATCTGATAGCGTTTCTGACATTTTTTCTAATAAGTCGATAGTTGAAAAGTATTATCTTTCACGAAGTTACGCAGACAAAGGTTGTTCCTTGGAAATAGAAAAATTCTTGATAGTACACTACAGTGGAACCCGTTTAATACGGACATCGAAGGGACAAGGAAAGTGTCCATATTAACAGGGTTCGCAGAATGACATGATTAATTGAATAAAAAGATGTTCGAACTCGTTTCTTTCCTGACGAAGGGCCTGTGCTCGAAACGTTGATATTCTTTGAGATCATTACGGCAGTCATCGACTATTTAACTTTTTACCTTATTACATTTCATTTGATTTAAGTTGATTTTTACATCTTCTTCAGTAATATTTTCAAAATTGAATATGACAGATCTCGTAATTAGGCAGTTCGGTGGATTAATATCATTATTTCGAATGACCTTAAATAGACTTGAACCATTAGTGGAAAAGTAGTGATTAAAAACCTCAGTAATGTTTTAATCTCCAGTTATGGTACTAACTCATTTACCATTTTCCAGCATTCCTTACTAATGTTTGCATTTATATATTCTTTGTTGTTATGATTAGACTTAGGGTTTGGTTTTTTGGGTGGTTTTTTTTTTGTTTTGTTTTTTGTTTTATTTAGCAGGTTAAATTACTTCTGCTCTTTTTTGTAGGCGTCATGAAAAATGTGAAAACGTAATCTTATATAGCTTTCCTTTTTAAGTAACCTCCTTGGTAACTTATGTGTGACTTTTTAATCTCATCTGTTAACCAGGGTTTATACATACTTCAAGCTTTACTGTGCCAAATCAGGGGATGTAAATAAACAACGTTCGAAAATATGCTACAGTACTTCTCAAACTCATTAATAATTCATGATCTAATTAACCAACCAGACGAACATATTTGGTCATGTGCATGTGTTTTGAAACCCGGTAAAGGTCGCGTAAACTGAATTCATAATTAAGAAATCAGATAATAAACGGCTCTGACTTAGAACCGTTTATTACCACATTTCTTAATTATTAAATCAAAATAGACGATTGAGAAGCTATGTCATAAACTCGTGTCTCGTGTTTTACCAGGGGTTACAAAGACTCGAGAACAAAAAGCACTCGGCCTACCGCCTCGTGATTTTCAATGTTCTCTCGCGTTTGTAAAACATTCGAGAACAACAAAAATCTCTCGGCCTACGGCCTCGTGATTTTCATTATCCTCTCATGTTTTACAAACACTCGAGAACAATCAAAATCACTCGGTTCACGGCCTCGTGATTTTCATTGTTCTCTCGTGTTTGTAACCCCTGGTAAAACACTCACACTCGTTTATGAAATATTACTTCATTGGTCCCATGCTAAATTAAGGTCTGTTGATTTACTAACGTTTTAAGTGCTTTCTTTAGATCATTTTCAAAATTTGTTGCATTTAAGTGCTTAAATAGCCTAGTCTCACATTATTCTGGCTTTTCCTTCGGAATGCATACTTTGACACCCATGAACGAGGCTACGATCACTAATTCCCAACTCTATTCTCCGGCATCCAAAGTTTTATTGTCATCATGTACGTTAATGTGACATCAGTTGAGGATTCAGATGTATTTGTAACCCTGTTTGGGCATTTGATATTTGCTGGAGTTGTTAAAATATCCATCAGATCTTTTAAATCTACAGTTATTTCCGCATTATTTTCTGACGTTTGGTCATTTATCAGCATATATTCGAGAAATTTCTAGTCCCATGTAGTATGCACTTGTAGTGAATGCCACTATAAGTGAAGTAAATTATTTAGGCGCCAAATGAAATTTATTTTAGCAGTGCGTTATTGCTAAGGCAATTATATCTATGTAATTTCGTCTATGATAGTCTATGTAAACTAGCCGGCCAAATCTCTGCGTAGACAACGAGTTGATGTCCCAAAAATTATTTGAATTGTCTTTACATTTTAATAATCTCAAATAAATGTATACCGCTGCAACCCAATGCACGACATCGTAAGCTTATTTTTTCCATTTTCCAAATGGTTGTATCTTAAATTAATCTTTCCAGCAACATATCGCGTTTTTCCAGCAACATATCACTTGTCGAGTCTTCATAGCATTATTTTTGCAACCTTGTATATTAGATATGAGACATTAAAACTGGTATTATCATATGTCATTACATTTCCCTATTTAGTCTGAAAAAGTAGTACTAATTGCTGATCTAGATTTGCAGTATAAGTAAATATCCAGTCAATTATTGAAATGATGCCTTTAAATATCGCAAGGCTTATGAATTTGCTAGTTAAAGTCGATACTTATGTTCAGATGTTTTATTCATCTGGTCAACATGATGAAAAGTACAATGATTTTGACTTATTTATTTTATTTTATTTTATTTTATGTCATTTTATATTATTTTATTTTATGAAACAAAATTTCCACAGTAGTTTCCTGTTCAAGTAGCTTAAACCGATCAAAATAAAATCCATGCTCAAATCAAACGAGTTACGCCCTTTTGAGACAAGATAATTTTTTTCACTTAGGATAAAGTACAACAGGACAATAATTCATAAAGTAATTACTTAGTCTATTTGTCAATAATGTACAACAAACCAAAATTTTTCTTGCATCTAGATAATCAGTTTCAGTAGCGTTCACTGCATGTGCAACTGTACTTCCACTCATAAGTGGGCAATAAGGATCAACTGTTCTACAAACATATACGGATAAACGACCACAAAAAATAGACATTGAACCAGCGGCTTCTCAAAGTCTTCAAATGTACTCGTCCAAATACAGTACTAGTAAAGAGAAGTCTTGTAGTTTTTATTAACACCTTTGTTAGTGAGCAATTTCTTACTTGACGATTTCAAAATTGCGAAAGTCCCAGTTGGTCCCGATGGGCTCCTAAGAATATATGATTCTGACACTCGAAAATTTGCTTCATTAAATTTGGTTGGCTTGCGTCAGTTAGTTGGTCGGTCAGTTGCGTTGAGTTGGCTTTTTAACCCTTTCAAGTCCGAGACGTCTCTCCTTGACGAGTAAAATCGTCTGACGTTAGCCAGAGTAAACAGGAACTCTCAAATATTCAAACATCTAAAGACCTCATAATTGTTGAAACTTCTATAATTCTACTTGCTTCAAAATTTTGGACATTGCCTCAACCAAATACCAACTTAAATTAAAAGAAGGATACTACATTCAACATAAAGCGGAACTTAATAAACAACAGGATCATCTTATCTTAAACTTATCTTTATAATCTCTGTTAATAAATTACCATCACCCCATACAATAGTAATGCAATTTTAATCTGTATTAGTTTGAAATACATTACGCTGTAGCTGACACAAACCACTTCAGTGTCGTCAGGTATAATTCAACTGTTATTATAACGAACTTACTTTAAATTGCCTGACGAAAGAATAAGCACATTCCGAAACATGTTGGAAATAAAATTTTCGATCAAAATTATGGTGTTAATTATCAAAATATTATGCCAATTCCTATTTCAAAGACCTTTCAGTGCAGAATCGTATGAATCTAGCAAGTGATCTTTCTCTTTCCCGCAAAAGAACTCCTATAATCTTCCGATTCAAAAATCTGAAAGAGAACAAATCAAGTATAGCCACCACTGTTCACCAAAAAAGAGAAACTAATGTGTCGTTTCTTGCGTTCGTTTAGTTTTGTTAGTCGGGACGTGGTTGATGGAATGATAGGAACTCCCTCTCATGAACCCTCCCTGGAATTGTAACACAGATCTTTTCATGCTTTGACAAATGTTCCCATTATCCTTGACTTTTTAATTTGGGTTCCTTCTAAGAAGATTTTTGTGAGCTTTTAGGGCGAGGTCCTTTTGTTTCGGTTTTTCTTTCTTTTTTTCCTGATTTTTTGAATTTATGTCTAGAATTGTACCGGCTGACAATTCCTGTTTATTCTCCAGTATTAGGTAAGCATTCTTTGTGTAACTGCTGCAAATGTCTTTTGTCAGTCTGCTCTAAAACTCTAGTCATTGATAAAGGTTTTATTACTTTGAAGCTTTGTCATGCTAGGTGACACATCGTCCTCTGGGGAACTACGCAAACTAGTCGTAAACGCTGTTTCTCAGGATCCGATAACCTTCAATGACAGTTTTCTTGGCAAACCAAATGAAGAATACTGCAGCTGGATTGCCGATTCAGAACGATGGGGTGGTAAGTTTCGAAATAAGCAATTTTGTTTTATTTTTTTATTTTTTTTACTTACTAACCGAGTCCAACTTGTATATGGGGAACGTATTTTCTAAAGAATCTTGTACAGGAATTTAAAACTGAGAAGGTAGTTTCCTTTTACTTTTCTTTACCTTTTTCCTTTCCTTCCTTCTATTTTCTTCCATTGTCTTTTCTTGTATTGTCTTTTCTTTCTCTTGATTTCTTATCTCTTTATTCTTTTCCTTTCTATTTCATTTCTATTCTTTTTCTTCCCTTCCTTTTTCCTCTACGTTTTCCTTTTTCCTTTCCATTTCCTTTTGGTTTTCTTGTTTCCTTTCCTTCTTTTTTTTTTCTTTTGTTTCCTCTTCTTTTCTTTTCCTTTAAATTCTCTACTTTTCTTTCCGTTTTTTAAATTTCCTTTCCATTTTCTTTTATTTTCATTTTTCTATTCTGCTTCTTTCTCTTTTCATTTTATTCCAGTTTTTCTTTACTTTTTGTTTTCTTTTCTCCCTCTTTTCTTTCCTTTTTTCGTTTTCCTTTCATTGCTTTTTACTTCTTTTCACATTTTCTCTTACTTTCTTTTATTTTTTATTTCCTTTCTTTTTTGGTTTATTTTACTTTAAATTTTATTTTTCCCCTTTTTTTGATAGCAAAAGTTTGTACACGATGCGTAATTTACTCACTTTGACAAATTCAAATGATCTAATTTTACAACCTTGTGCCCAGGGTCTTTGTTCCAATCCCGTGGAGTGAAGATAAGGCCCTGGGTACGAAGTTGCTATTTTTTCTTTTGAATACACCTAAGCTGTGTAATTCTATCCTTCAAGGTGTGTAACTTTGCACCCCTCGGTATAGTGTAGGGTTCAAAACTACTCTACGCGGTGTCTTACTTGAAACGTCCGGGACCTGGAGACTAAAACATGAAGAACGTTCGAGTCCAAATACGTAATGAGACGTAATTGAAACGTAAACTCAAGATATATGAGTCAAAACCAAGCCAACTTGCATGATATGGATGCGATATTTTGACTTGTTGTCACTGAAGTTTTGCTAAATCAATTTATCGTGCGTTCGACTCATATCTTCAGTTTTCGAGTTGTACTTCGGTTTGTGTCTTGGTTTATATATATATATATATATATATATATATATATATATATATAAATATTTTTCCCCCAACTACTGGACAAGTTCTTTTTCCCAGACACCAAAGTGTGCAAGTTAGCACATTTTTGGTGTGTAAGACTTTAATACTTGTTCCTTTTTTATTTTATTTTTACTTTTATTTTTATTTTTATTTTTATTTTTATTTTTTCTTTATTTAATTTTATATTATTTTATATTAGTTTATTTTATTTTATCTTATTTTATTAAAGATTTTTTCCAACCTAATATTTCTTTGTTCCACTCCTCGTTCATTTTCCAGTTTGAATTGAAAGTCTCTAACCTTCTCAGAGGTTTGTTAGGCATCTCATGACATTACCATCTTTTCGGTCTCTTGGCATCAACAGTTGTCGTTTACTCTTGCCCTCTCGCTGAATGTTGGACTGTTGGTCACTGGGTTGGGAATTCCCGAATCTTCTCGAGAATGCGATCGAGTTTCTGTTTCTTCATCTAGTGTAGTTTCTGCTTGCTCAGACTGTCCAAAGTAAGGCAACAGTTTTTTGGTATCGACCCATGTATTCGCTATGTATTCCAATTTGATAGACACCTACAGATACCCTTTCGAATATCTTATGGAGAAACACAAGTTGAAAAATAGATTATCCCCAACAAAAAGGCCATCAATTATAATGCTTAGAAATGTTAGAAAAAGTTAAGGATACCTGCTCTCACGAGCGAAAAACAACGCCATCATTTCCGTATTTTGTTCATCTAAACACGGCCATTTTGGAAGTTACTCGACAGCTAAATGTTCGACTTGCAGCCGTGATCTTCACGTCAATTTTGACGTCAGTCTTGAATTATAACGTTTCCAACTGCGAAAATTGGCGCAACCTCATAAAATTGAAAACTCCTGCGGCATCCAAAAGCCAAACACACGAGAGTGAATTTTTAACTTATCCACGAGTAAGAACTCAGGCTTGAGTTAGAGCTTTTAAGAGCTTCTAGATGGATTCCTACACTTTAATCGTCAAAAAAGACGATTTCTCTTTGCTATTCAAAGGTTTCCATTTGTGAAATCGTTTGGCCTTTCCAAAGCAAAATAATAGAATACTTGCTAAGACAAAAAGGAATTAATCCCAAAGCCTGCCAAACCATCTCCTTGAGGAGTTAAATTAAGTGTTACCTAGGATAAAGTTATTTAGCATTAGCTAGAAAAATTACCAAAGGTTGTTGAATTGGTTAAATATATTTTAATCTTGTGACCTTCAGACCGACCAAAAGCTCTTCTGTTTATAAGTAAAATCGTCTTACAATTGCCTATTTTCGTCGATGTAATGAAAGTGTATCTACCTATATTTCGTGAAATAGTTTGGCTCATTTCGACAAAAATTATTTGAAATAGTTACATGTGTAAGAACCAATACTTTGTTGCTGAATAAAAGAATGCAAAACTTCCCTTTTTTCAATTTTGAATATATTTAAAATATTATGGCTTTTTACATGCTCAATAAAATAAGTTATTTTTATGATTTAGAATTAGGGATTGGAACAGAACTGTAATGCCCGTTACCTACGTTGTGTCATGTCTAGCAATATGTCTAGCAATTTTGAGCTCATAATCCAATTGCTAAATATGTAATCAAAACGTACAATTAAAATAGTCAAGAAATTGATCCTGTATATGTTCCTCACATACTCAAACTCTCCAATTAATGTGATAAAACATGTTTTTTGGGGGTTTCTTTTTTTTTGCTTTGTTTTGTTTTGTTTTTTCGGAGAATTAAGAGACTCTGGAATTACTGTACGGTAAATATCAAAACATACCGGACTGCCTTACCACTTTTCTTTCGTCGTGGTTTTCGAGTACAAAAGAACTTAATGTATCTAGATAGGTATGTACATCCAGAAGCTAATGACGTGAGCAAACATATTCTTTTATCCAGGGGCCATTGAGATATCAATTTTAAGCAAGCACTATCAGACTGAAATCAGTGTTGTTAATGTTGAAAGTGGTAGAATAGACCGATTTGGTAAGTAATTGTGCGCGTTGCTAATTCATTTCAATGTCGTTAACGGCAATTGATTGACAAAAAATGCCGTATTATTTTCTGCTTAACAGGTGAAGATGAGCGTTACACTAAACGTGTTTTTCTGATCTATGATGGTATTCATTACGACCCCCTTGGGATAATTGCGTCGGATGGAACCCCAGTACAAACCGTATTTGACTCTAAAGATGACATATGGATTGCAGAAGCACAAGCTATTGGAAACGAAGCGCGAAAGGTGCATAATACGCAACTTACTCAATATTTTAACACGTTTATCGAAAAGTTGACGCTGGACTCAAAAGCTAAATACATATAAATGAAGTAATCTGTAGAATTACTCCATTAGCTTTAGGTTACTAGTGTTAAACTTCCAATATCTTAACCTAAAGTCCTACGTATATTTAGCCCAAACACATTCTATTAATATTTGTTAAAGTACAGTACCGCTCTAATGAAACTTAATCTCGAGAATCAAGCGCGAATCGAGTTCGAGCGAGGATCGAGGAACGATCGAGAAAACAAACTCAGTTATTTTGCGAGAAATTTTCGAGAATCTTGAATGTTTTCGAGAAACAAGCACGATTCTCGAATGAGTTCGAGGGATGAGGCGAGCCCGATTCTTGAATGTTTTCACGCGAGTTTGTCACGACTACAGGTATATCTCACTATTTACAGTGTAATATGAATACGGATTGTGTTGGTCACGCAAGTAGTTGATGACTGATGATGGCAAGACTTTCTTCCTTTGCAAAACAGAGGATTTGCTGCTGCACTCATTGAATTATAGAATTAATCATATAGTTAGAACACTAGGAGAGGAAGACATTTCGACAACCAGACAAACCGTTGTAAAATTTATTCATAAATCCATTGGTAGAGAAGAAACTGCAACACCACCCAAGCCAGGAAAGCAATTAGGTCGAACTCCGAAGCTAAATCTGGAACACTTAAACTTCCTTGACTCGAAACTGGAAAAAAATGACGAACTTTGTGCTGTTGGTTAGTGCAATGAATGAATGAGCATTTTGTAAACTCTTCATTGAAATAAAGCATAAAGCCTTCATTTTATTTTCCTTTCCTCTGTGGATGCCCAAAGACTTATCTTTGAATATTTTGGCTTGAAAGTATCTACGGCAGCAATAAAAAGGGCGAGGAAGAAGCTGGGATGGGTTAAATCAGGCGTTCGATATTGTCAACTGGTAAAGGAAAAAAACCGAATCGAACGACTGGTATTCGCGCAGAATTGTCTCGCAACAAAAGAAGATTTCAGCAACATCATTTTCACAGATGAATCTTCCATATGGCTGGAGAATCACGCCAAAATATGCTTCCGTCGGATCAATGCGCCAGCGAAGTTAAAGCCAAAAGTGAAGCATCCATACAAAGTCCACGTCTGGGCCGGTGTTAGAACTCGTGGAACTACCGATACGGCTATATTTACTGGAATTATGCCCAAGGATTTCTACGTCGACACAATACTGTCGAAGTATCTTGTGCCTTTCATTAATGAAATGTTCCCAGATGCCAATCATTTCTTTGTCCAGGAAAACGACCCTAAGCAGAAGAGTAAGTTTACTACGTTAATTCACCGAGTCTTTCTCATGGCCCATATAGATAGTCATAAACAGAATGCATCACTGTTTTATAGGTCACTATGCAATCGACTTTCTTGGCACTACCTATAAAGTGAAGTACTGGCCGACACGTGCTGAAAGTCCTGATTGGAACCCGATAGAGATGGTTTGGCATGAGCTAAAGCACCACCTGAGAAAGAACGTGAATCCAGAAAACAAGGAGGAACTACTTCATGGTACAACTAGCTTCTGGTCCGTGACACCGAATAAATGTACAAAATGCATAAACCACTTAACCAAAGTTATCCTCATCGTAGTAGCTAGAGGCGGACGAGCATCAGGACACTGACTTGTTACTTTGATAAAGACATTGTCAGCAAAAGTGGAGTGACGATTTTTTGTGAGCGTATCTATTGTTTAGATAATGAGATCATAATTTTCAATTTTTTAAAAACGCTGGTTAGGTTCTTCAGTGTTGTGACGTCTGAAAGTTATTTCTGGGGCTCTTACATATATCTTTAAATTACATTTCTCACCTGGTATACCTATTGCCAAAATTTTGAAAGAATATCAAGTGTCAAATTATTCAAAAAAGCTGTATCAGACACTTTAAATTTCAATTCCCAAGCGTCTTTTGCGACCATGTTGACTCACTTTAAGAGATCCTGATACGCACGCTTTCCAGATTAATTTCCTTTGTTGCTTTTTTTCAAAACTACTAAATACTGAAGCAGGCATTTTAATCCCCATGTACCTTTTGTGACCATGTTCCCTCATAATTTAATAGATTCTGATACACACACTTTGTAGACTAATTTCCACGTTACTTTTTTCCAAAACTACTAAATACTGAAGCTTGTATTTCAAACCTCCTAGTGGATTTTGCGACCATGTTGACTAATATTTTAATGGATTCAGATACGCACGCTTCAACAAACACGCTTATTAATGCACCCACCAACAACACCGCGATTCCCATGGAAGCTCGCAAACAACAACAGATGATAACTCATCAATATGGTAGTCTTGACTAAAGACCCAGTGCGCTCACCATTAATGGCTTTTGGCAAAAACAACGGAAATATCGCCTTCAAGACCACCGCGATTTTCTTGAACACTTGGTAGGTAATGGATCAGCAATAGTGCTCAGGCTATATTATTGTGTTAATCTGGGCAGCATGGTATTTATACTGTTTTGCCTTCTGGCCACATCTGCGACTTGGTGAAGAAAACACGACTTTCATCGAAAAAAACAATTTCTCTGCGCTCTTTAACCAAGGAACCTCGTTTTTATCTTGTATAGTTTTTTGATAATTAGATGATGTCAGTTGTTTGTGGAAGGAAGCTGCTGACTTCAAGCGAAACAATCCTCGCGAAGGATCATGGAGTGGATGTGAAGGAGTTGGGCAGCTTCTTTAAAGCAAAGCTAATATCTTTTGGAGGTAATTGGTAATGCATCTTTTTGCTGGGAATGCTTCAGCCGTCAGGTCTTACATCTACATATAACTTTGTCCTTGCGTTTTTTCTGAAGATGACAAGCTTCTGTTAGAAGAGGAGCTGACGAGATATGCGGAAGACATGACTAATGCTCATCTCTTCGACAATAACTTGGCTGATAATCAATTCGTACTGATAATCAAATTCTACTAAATGATACGGCAACAGAAAGTCAATCAAGATCTTCGCAACAACCCAAGCGGGCAAGGAAAACTCATGGTCCGAGGCCAAAAAAGAAAAGACGACTTGAAGACAAGGAGAATAAAAGTAACAGAGGCAGAAAAACTGAAAAGGACGCAGTAAGAGCCCCTCAAAACAAGAAGTTAAATGTATTCTATAGTTTTTCTTCATTGTGTTTATTTAAGAAATAAACGAGTCGTACGCGATTATTGAGTTATGATGGGAAGAGGAAAGTTAAAAATTGATTACGTATGCCTGGAAAACACGAGACGATAGCCGAGTTTTTTTACCAGCTTCTCGGGAGTATTTTCAGTAATGGCGTTGCAACTGAGTTTGTTATTTCATTTTTAAAATGTCTTTACTTGGTAGGAAACTGCAGCTTTGTTAAGTAGGCCACACGATATCTTTGCGACGACCACCCAACTATTACAAAATACAATTCCAGAGAGTTTTATTAACAGAAGAGATTCCAATGGCAAAAGCTGCTCAATTTTCATTGTCAATAATTAGAGTCTTTGTAGAAATCCTGCTCCTTTCAACATTTTTAAGTTAACGTCCACGGTGTATGAAAATAATGAAATTTCCTCTGCATTTAATTAATGTTGTGCAGAATAATGTTGCTATTCTGATAAGTTCTGCAAAAGGTAACAGATTACCTATGCCTCCGTTACGAGTAAATCAGTCAGTGGACACGTCTGTGACCAGGCCATTAACAACTCTAGGTCAGCTTCGATTCCAAGATCCACTGTCACCGACAACTGACCTTAATCTATCAACGGTTGACCTAACATCAGTCAATTCCTGGATCGACACTGCGACAACCCCACCTGATAACCAAAGTCAGATAATCGTTCCCCTCGTCTACTTCACCTAGTCCTAAAGCCGACCAAGTCGAAGACCTTCATTGGGTAAAATTTGATGAAAATGGTAGCCCATTACAGCCCATATCATCCCCCGCCAAAGATCTTCCAGTGGGTACAGAGCTAACCAACATCAGCCTTTCCATTCCAAGCTTGACTTCAACTCCAGGGCGTGCGCTGTACTGCTCTGCTCCAGAACCAGCGGACCTGACGAACAGTGACATTCGTACCTCCTTGGCCAAAGTACAGCACAATCAGGAAATTATCATAATTGCAGTAAAGGAGCTGAAGCATTTGGTGAACGAACAAATGATTACAATTCCAGTCATTCAGCGTCGTCTAAGTGAACGTTCAACGACGACGGAAATTTTGCTTCCAAGTACAGTGGACCCTTAAGGCCTACCCATAGTCGGTGTCACTCGAGAACCACCATCCCGTCCAACAGAACAGGAATCCATTATTTCTTCAGCTTCTGATACCTTGGGGTTGATGTTTTCTAAATTTAGTGTAACGAAGGATGACTTGTTTAAATTGAGATAAAATCTTGCTCTCTAGGAAACTTTTCTGTGAAATCAATTAATTTAATGTTTGCAAAGGATGAATTTGTCGGGCGGAACTGTAATGGAAAGCGGGGAAAACTCCCACTGGACACTTACAGACTAGAACGTATTCGAGAAACCGTTTTTAAGATTTATTCAATCTCCAACATTTTGAAAGCAGAGATCTGGAAAAAATGTTATTGCCATAGACGGATATTTAAGGCGAAAAAAGTAACAATTGGAATACTTCTCGATTAAGGCTGTAAGGTTAGATTTGTTCTTAACATTTGGGAAGTGCACTTCGTGAAATATTTACTGTAAATCGATACAAATCTGTAACATTTCCATTTGTACATATCGTGTTCGTTTGAGCCTACTCTCTGTCTAAAACGGAATGTTGTTAAATGTTTTAAATAATTCCTACACATTTGGGAGTAGTTTGGGGAATATTTTTCAATGGCATGAACACTTCGATGTTTTGCTTATTGTTGTTGATTTGCCACCAGTTGATTTTACAACTTTGATCAAAACTTGATTCATCTTCCGATATTCAAGGATACTTTAGACCCACTTCACTCGGCAAACATCTGCCAAGTCAAATTTAATACTTCGAATTACGTTCACGAGAAGTTTGGCGGCTGAGTCAGTTAAATTTGACCGATTGTATTAGGATCGGCTTAGCCGTACTTACCGACTGAATTAACCAAATTACAGTAAGGCTTTGAAGTCATGTGGATTTTAAACACCAACCTTTTTATGAGCCAAATCTTAGTATTAATATGTGTTTTATCATCACTAGGCGTAGAAAATCAACTCCCGACGGTAAAAGGTGAAGCGAACGTTTATAGTTTTACTCTGTGTAGATAACGCTTGACGACGATTTGATTAAGCAGGGATTTCTTCAACGCGCAATTTTATTGCAAGATTGGAGCACTTGTCCAGTCTCGTACTGGGATGTCGTCTTTCGCTGCACCTCTTGTTCTATGTCATCATGACATACCATCCAGATATGTTGACATCAACCTTGGACAGGATATTGCAGGCAGTATAGCTAGCCAACTGAGGGTTGGTAGCTCAATGGTTAGAGAGTCTCACTGGTAATCAGAAGGTTGTGGGTTCCATCCCCATTTGCGGCTCAGAAATCGCTTTTCTGAGATTAGGGCTTGACAAACATTCATCGATCATCTTCGTTTATGTTATGTTTCAGTCTCCCCAGAGAACATTTATTCGCATATTTTGAGAGTAGAACTTGAATTCTTTGACTTTTTAAGAAACTTTGTCGAGTCATCTTATCATAAAATGGCTAAAATGTGTTTCAAACCGGTTAACCGAGTGACCAGATCAGGATCTCTGGATCGCCAAGAACTGTGAAACTCGAGTGGCCGAGTTTTAACAGTATTACAGCCAGCATATAATAATGAATTCTATATTAATAATATCCGAGCACCATCCACTGACTTAAAATACCATTTTCTTCAGTGGAACCTCATTTTATTTATTTTATTTTTCTAGAGGAACCAGTTCACCAACCTATCCGAATTTAAGTTACGTTGTTTGACCTGTGGCTTACCAATGGCTGGGCAAGAGGCGGCCCTTCAACATGCCAATGATACAAGCCATACGAACTTTGCTGAAGTATAAAACTGTTAATTCGTTAGAGACATTGACGCGCTGCTCAGATTTTTCCAGGGACAACACGAAAGTTTTTTACATGGTCATCTTTTCGCAAAAAGGACAACGTCGCGTTGGTACATTGTAACACTTTCTATGTTATATCAAATTGCTTAAGCATTGTGATACAGTTGAAATATACTGCTGTTCATGTACTGCGACCTGTTCCGAATCCCGCACAGTACAAAGTCGTACAGGTACTGGTCTTGAAACAGCCGTTAATCATTGGCTTTTGTTGTAAGAATACGTTATCATATAAAATTTATTGCATTATGCTTCAGCGAATGTAAATATTGTTTCTCGACTTTAATTTATTATATTCTCTCCTATTCCGACGTTTGACATGTGTTTGCTTTATCCATTAGTACTCAAAAAGGAGCAATGATTTGATTCGAATAAGATAGTTTATGAAGGCCTCTCTTCAAACTCGACTTAACTAGGAGAGGTTAGAAAGGTTGATCAATTATCCAATACTGAAGGCCCGCTTCTACTGGTGAGCTTTCGTGCATTACAATTGTAATTCTTAATACGCACACTCTCAAGCTGTTCTCTCAAAAAACTTTCTGAGTCCCTGACGGGAATCGAACCCGTAACCTTCTGATCGCCGGTGAGACGCTCTAACCATTGAGCTACAAAGACTCAGACGGTGAGCAAAGGTTAAATTTGTGTACTGGTAGACATATGTACTGCCCGTCTGCAAGTCTAACGTAATAGACGACATATCGAGACTTGCAGACTGGCAGTACATATGTCTACCATCTATACGAACCAGTACACAAATTTAACCTTCACTCACCGTCTGAGTCTTTGTAGCTCAATGGTTAGAGCGTCTCACCGGCGATCAGAAGGTTACGGGTTCGATTCCCGTCAGGGACTCAGAAAGTTTTTTTTGAGAGCGTGCGTATTAAGAACATAATTATCAAGCTACCACAATCACACAATTGTAATTGTCGTTCATTTTGATATTATATATATATATATATATATATATATATATATATATATATATATAATGTAGGCTATTCCATCCTGCTCATCAGCACTACACTGATGAGGCCCAATAGGCCGAAACGGTTCCGTCTGCAGTTAGATATCGTTCTATGGCCACAAGCGTGGGACATTTGAGTTGCCTATATAATGTAGGCAGACAGACAGACAGACAGACATCGCTTTTATTTATACACGCTAGCCTCTCACAACTTTTTTGAACTAAGCTGATTTACAGGAGGGGCGTGATACCTTATAAATACAAATAAAATTATACTAACCACCACTACTACTACATACTTTTAATTACATTACATAAAATTAGATACTACTCATTACATAAAATTAGATAAAAATTAGGTTAAAAATAATTACAAATTGTATATTCACTATATTCAAGTCAACATGGTTGACTTGAATATAGCACTACATTGATGAGGCCCAATAGGCCGAAACGGTTCCGTTTGTAGTTATATATATATATATATATATAATATATATATAGCATTATGCTTTGCTTCACTATGAAGATAAAGGTTATTTTTAGCCTTTTTGTACGTAGAAATCGTTGTAGTGAAGTAATTTTTGGTAAGTTGTAGTAGTTTATCGGTAACTCAAAGCACCAGTCTACAACCGAATAAAGCACGTACTGTGAAGTTTTTTAAATGGCTTGAAAAACAAACCTTTATGCGTTGATTTAAAAACTTTTTAATAATTAACCTTGTCTGAGGTGTTGAAACCAACAAGAAGTTTATCGAAAACAGCCAGTGTGTATTTGTCCCATTTAAAGACACGTCACAGTCATGGCTTTTTTTGTGTGTTTGCACATGTGTACTGCTCATGATTGGAAGTTGGTAAAATCGCATGAACTTTCATGTCTGAAAACGAATGGTTGGTACCATTAAATTAAAATGAGAAACAGGTTTGTCAACATCGTTGCTCTTTACGGAGTGAAGTTGTTCAGGAAATCTATCCGAGAGACGGCGGCCTGTTTCACCTATGTAGATTTTGCAGCATGTACTACAGGAGACGCAGTAAGTGATCTTAGAGAAGGTGCATGTAAAATAATGTCTGATAATGAATCAGGTTTGGGTCCAGAATTTTGGGTGACGGAATTGAGGAAAGCACACGAGCAGCAACGAGCATTACAACAAGAAAAGTTACTTGTTTGTAATGATGAATATTGGTTAAGACCGCTGTGTACTAAACAGTCTCGAATACTTTTACGCCGTTTGCTGTTCATTACCAGAAAATATACTATCATTAACGCCAACGACAAATTCATTAACGCAAAAATACATTCATTTTATTCAATCGACTTTCGCTACCGTTGATACGCAACCATTTGCATCAAAGAGTATTCCATAGAGTCAACAGACGACCATACCACCAGTCTACTATACATCAGGGATAATAAAATTTCAATTAGGTAAGATATTTCTCTTGCCTAATTGAAATTTTATTTTCCCTAACGTATAGTAGATTGGTGTTAATGGTCGTCTGTTGGCGCTATGGAATGCCCTTTGATGCAAATGGTTGCGTATTTACATACGCTAATGAATGTCGATTGAATAAAATGAGTGTACTTTTGCTTTAATGAGTTTGAAGTGGGCGCTAATGATAGTATATTTTCTGGTAATGAACAGCAAAAGGTTTATGTCGTCGAAAAGAAACCAGTAGGTTGTCGATGAAAATGTCCGATGTCACAAGATCATTTTTAAAATATTAAAATTATGGATAATAATATCCCTTCAACTGCAAAGGAAGGGATATTACTATTCATAATTTTTAATATTTTACCAAACGATTCTGAGACATCTGATATTTTAACCGACAACCCATTGATTTTCTTTCGACAACATCAAAGTATTCGAGGCTTTCTAGCGAATAGTGCACTGAAGAAAAATTCATTGTTACCAGCACATACTTTTTCTTGTTGTAATACCCGTTGTTGCACATGCGCTTTCCTCAATTCCATCGCCCGAACTTTTGGACCCGCATCTGGTTTTATTACTCGACATCATTTTATATGCACCTCCTCTATTAAAATCATTTACTGCATCTCCTGTAGTAAATGCTGTAAACTTTACGTCGGTGAAACTGGCCAACGTCTCTCGGATAGATTTGCAGAAAAAGTTCGCTCTCTAAAGCGTAACGATGTTGACAAACGTGTTTCACGACATTTTAATGGTACCAACCTCTCTTTTTGAGGCGTGAAAGTCGATGCGATTTAACCAGTTTCTTGGGGTAACATTAGACGTAAGAGACAAGAAAAACATCTCATTTTCAAGCTTGGAGCAATTTATCCCCATGGCATTAACGAACGTTTTTCTAGCATTTAATTCTTTGGAAAGTTTTTGTTTTTGTGTAGCATGGGCGGATAAAAACAGTTTGTATGCCTTATAACTATTTCTTGAAGTTTAAATTTTGCTTTAATTTGCGTGTTTTATTTTTATAAAGGCCGGTTTACACTTGCAATTTTGTGCCTTGTGATTGACATCTTGGCGTGTGAGTTAAACTCACGAGACCGTCGAGGACGAACTATATCGAGTCAAATGGGGATATCTCGCTGCATGGGTGTATTGCATTTACCAGGATGACAATCACAACGTACAAACTCGCACGTTTAAATGAGCCTTAAAGTAAACGATTTTGTCTAGCATGCAGGGGGTGTGAAAACATTGGTTCGCATGATTTATTCACTTGGGTTTTTCTTTCTCTATATTTTAACCTCTGCGTATTAGAATTAATCCCTTGGTTCCTCATCCTGTTATCCCCTTCTTCGGTTTGTTGATTGACGTCAAAAATAGCAAATGACCTTCCAAAATTTACATGCATTTATGTAGCTTCTTATTAACTTTTAATCTTAGATACTTTTCGTCGTATTGACTTGTTTTACCTATAAAAATATCTCTCATATTTGTTTGCGTAGATGTTAGTTAATAAACTGAATAAATATTTACATAATGACCTAGATCTTAATAGATTTTCATAGTATGTAACATATTTATTAAAAATATTATTTATTAAACTGAATGTTTTCAATGTGGTTGATATGACTTGACCATGTACTACTTATTAAGTGTGTGACGAATTTGTTTTGCGTTGATTTCAGTTTTGCTTTGCATGAGTACTTTTAATAACACAGCTCGATTGGCTTTTTTGTATCAGACTCCCCTTTATCAAAATTCAGACCATTTTTACTCGGAAATTTTCAAGTTATTCCACCAATTTTCCTTAGCTTTTTTTTTTTTTTTTAATTTATTAGTTTTAACTGCATTGCTGCTAGAAAGATCCAAACTCTGTACAGAATTTCTAAGAAACGTGCTGCCAGAAAAGTTTTGAATGACTCCTCACCCGTCTTCACAGGATCATGCAAACACCTTCACAAAAGTGTTTGACAACGAAGTGTGCGATGTGGAGAAAATCAGGAACACGTTAGAAGAATTTGTTCCACGAGGTCCAGATGATGATGGCCTATTAATCCCTCCTTGACGTGAGGAAATCTCAAAACAAACTACGCGCACTTTCCAATTCTCCCCCTGGTGCTGATAGAGTGGAATATAGACATAAATCTGTTGGCCCCAAATGTTTTGTCCTGGTTTGGATTTTCAAACACTTCATGACCCAATGTGATGTTCCTGAATCCCGGAATTCATCTACCACAATCCTCATTGATAAGAAAGGTACCACTTCTGATGTTTCCAATTTTCGACCAATTGCCTTGATGAGCTGCATCTATAAATTGCTTATGAATGTGATCACCAATCGCTTGGTCAACTTTTCAACTACGAATGATATTCTTTCTCCATCGCAGAAGAGCGCTCGGCCTTCAGAACGTTGCTATGAACATACATACATTCTACAATCTTTGGTCGCAGACGCCCAACGCAACCAAAAGAATCTCGCCTGGCTTGGCTTGATCTCCGCAATGCCTTTGGAAGCGTTCCACATGATGTTATTTCGGTCACATCTCACATTGCTATCCTTGATCCTTTGGTACGATTGATTAGGAATGTTTACACTAATGCATCAACCCAGGTTCGTACTTCTGATGGTATTACCCCTCCTATTCGCATCCTTGCTGTTGTTGAACAAGGTTGCCCGTTTTCCCCCATCCTTTTCAGTCTATCTATTGAACTGATTATCCGATCAATCAACGCCATAGCTCAATCCTGTCGACGTGGTCCTGCTGAACACCATGGTGCACCAATCTCTGTCTTGGCTTATGCAGATGACTTGGTCTTGATATCATGGAACACGGATAACTTACAACAACTACTAGATGTTGCTAGCTCTTCAGCGTCTCTTATTGGGCTAGAATTTTGCCCTGATAAATGCGCTTCCCTTGGTCTCACCTTGTCTAATCACACCGAAGGAAACTTCTACTGTCGATTTTCTTGTCCAAGGGAAGTCTATTCCAGCACTACACCAATATGAACATTACCGGTATCTTGGGGTTCCTATTGGTACCAGACGTGACGTTTCGATTACCGATTCTTTGGTTGATAACCTATGCAAAGATCTTGACCAACTAAATACGTGCCTCCTGTAGCTCCTTGGCAGAAGCTTGGTGCGATCTGTACATTCATTCAACTATGCCTAACCTATGGATTACGGGCTGGCAACCTTCTTAAAAATTCATTAATTAAGTATCGTCGGAAGTTGGTCGCTGTAGTTCGCCCAATTTGCAATCTTCCTCTACGTGTGACGTCCCACTTTATTTTTGCATCAAGAAAAGTTGGTGGCTTAGTTCTCCAAGACCATACAGCAGAGGTTCATATTCAAGTAATAGTTCATGCACTTAAAATGCTATCGTCAAGCGACCTATTCATAGCGTCTGTAGCTCGTTGTGAACTGTTGCAAACGATAAGTTATGCTGCGCAGGATAATCTATGTCTCTAAGGCTCGACCCGTGCTAACTTCCATCCAAACAGGATCATATATCGCAGACAGTCGATTTGATCCTGACATAGAACTGCTTGCCGCCATATGGGAGTCTCTTTCTGAATTCCAAGTAATAAAGCTCCCTCCATCTGAGCTCATGATAGTGGTCCAGTTCTTGCTAAATCATGCCGTAGTTTTCTAGATCATCTAGTCCGAGATTTGGCCGCGGTTAAATTCACCGATCTTTCTGATGAAGATAAAGTTGCTCGTGTTCTTGCCAAGGATCCCCAAAGGTGACGTTCTTGTATCCAAGCCAAGGATGACGTTCTTCGATTTCAATCATGTTGTTGGCAATGACAGATCACGTAGGGTAAGGTTTCGGACTCCCCACCGCAGTTTCTACAGTTAGATAAAACGTCGGACCATCGTGCTTTATTCTGATTAATTTGTAGGTACAACATTTAATATGGCTCTGTGGACAAATTGCCAATCACGGAAGCACATATTTAGGCCATTAAATAGCGAATTGGAACCGTTGTAAAGGGGATCGGTTCCAACCGGCTATTTAATGGCCTAAATATGCGCTTTCATGATTGGCGATTTATCCACAGAGCCAGATTAAATGTTGTACCTACAAATCAGAATAAAGCATCTGTGGTGCGGAGTCCGAAACCTTACCCTACGTTATCTGTCATTGCCAATAACATATGGTCGATATCCGAGAACTTCATAACAAAGTTGTCGATCGACTCACCAAAGCAGTTAGGGTTGGAGAAGTTCGTGCAGACCAACAAATCCCTGATTTCCCTGATCGTTCCCGACCTGACATAATAATCACTGCAGACGACGATTTCACCATAATCGACGTAACCTGTCCATTTGAAAACGACCAGGATGCTTTATCAGTAGCTGAAACGTCGAAAGTCAACAAATACCACCATTTAAAACAATATTACATAAATCAAGATTTTTCATGTCCAGTCTTTGTTTTTGTCATTGGTTCCCTTGGTGCCTGGCATCCTGCTGATGAAGAAGCAGTCCTTAGCAAAATTATTCGTAAACTGTGCTATACTGATTTCATCCAAGGTTCGCCAGAAATATACTTCAAACATATGTCCAACTAGTGGAAAACCAAACTGTTTAGATCTATATCCGAACATAAACTTAATATTTAAATACTATTCAATCGACATTCATTAACGTAGCTACACAACCATTTGCATCAAAGGGCATTCCATAGCGCCAACAGACGATCGTTGACACCATTCTACGATACATTAGGGATAATAAAATTTTAATTACGCAAGAGAAATATCTTGCTATGTATTTTTGCGTTAATGACTTAGAGGTTGGCGTTAATGATAGCATATTTTCTGGTAATGAAGAGCAAAAGGTGTAATATTATCTGCACACAGAAACTAGCCTCTATGTACATAGAATTCTTCGTAAATAATTACACTCTTTCATGATTACGTCTGACCATGTATGATGTTTTTAAAAGAATTATATTGTTAATAATCTATTCTTATCAGCTTAATATCTGATATGCCAGGCAACGCCTCCCTCACATATTAAACTGATTTTTGGACCTCGCCCATGGGATTGAAGCTTGCTTCGCCCTGACCCTGGGTTGTCTCGGTCTTGCACGTCATCCGAGTACTGCCCCTTCCATTCGGGGATGAACACCACCACCACCACCACCACCAACAACAACAACAACAAGAATTGAAATGAAAAAAAAAACAGCGACCGAAAATGGCCAGAGCAATGTTTTGTACGATTAGGTTTCAGGTCAGATGTGTCCCTCGAGACCAAGTGCCGTGTCTCTTGAGAGCTGATGTGCACGATGTTGGATGGTTGGCAATTGTACGGAATAACAAGATCACAATGTTTGTATTTTTTCCCTGATTAGCTCATGATTATCTTCAAGAGGTAAGCGTTTCCACGTTTATACCATTGCACTTTAAATTTCTAAACATTTTACTAAAGGATTCTTCATAAAACAGTGAAAGTATCACATGAGACGAACGCGCACCATGTAAATGTCGACTATTTTCCATCTGACCCCGTCCACACGTATCCGGTTTTGCACGAAAACGCAAATTTTTCTTTGCGGATTACCTTCCCTTTCACACGTATCCGGTGAATACGGTCAACGAAAACGGTACTTTTCAAAAACGCTCCTTAGAGTATAAACTTTTGAAAACGCCGTTTTCATACGCTCGTGTGGACGGACAAATACGCATACGTCAAGGTATGGTATCCTGCGCGTGATTTAAAATGGGGGACAGACGTATGAAGAATGTTCATGCTGACTGCCTGAGGAGGCGGCTTAACATCAGGTTACTCTCACTTCCGACCTCGAAGGCCAGTCTGAAACGTCTTCACAGAGCACATGACCTCGACGATTTTGGTTAGTTCAGGGCGCACAAGTGCTTGGTGGGATAAATTTTCTGCTTAAGTAAGCTGTTATCGTTTTCAAATCGTGTTTGCGTATTCATGTGAAAGGCGAAAACGATTCGAAAACGCTATCGTGTGGTCGGAATGCAACACGCTTGATTCAAGCTCCTTGTACAGGTACAATATTTACTTGTCTTTACTACTTTTTTAAATTCACTATTAAGAATGATGGCCAGTCTACCCACTCCTTCACAATTTATAAGCATTTAATCAGGGATTAGTAATCGCGCTGGAAATTTCCTGCCTACCCAACAACATGGTGGCCCAAACTGTGAAAGGTTCTATAAACATTTGTTCCGAAACATATGCCGCACTTTGGCTCAGTTCAAACGTCGAACTTTTCATGTGCCGAATCAAATACAAATCAGTTTGAATTTTGCTCATTAACATCAGATTCGGCACTTGAAAAGTTCGACGTTTGAACTGGGCCTCAGTATTTCACGATGGACGTGAATGCATATAGGTGCTGCTGAATGCTTGAAAATACGTAAGAGTTGCAGTTTTGTGCCACTGCGCCATTTTTTTACGAAGGTTTTACAGTGGAAAAAAGTATGTCTTTTACTCCCCTCTACTTGTTCTTCTTTCAACAAAACTTGCGCAAGGTTTGCTTGTCGTATTTTGTGGTATGTTTTGTATTTTCTGATTTTTGGTCAGCAATAAAAATCCAGAACTCGTTCGTGTTTTCTTTATTTATTTTGTCGGTTTCGTATTAAATTCGTTTCATCTTCGTCACAAAAGTCTTGTACGTCCGGGTGAATACTTAACATAAATCTTTATCATAGCACCTCTTAGATACTTGTAACCAACTTTGAGATAATGTAGAATTTATTAAATTTTTTAATTAAGACAACAAATATATCAAAAAATAATTTCAATCATGAGCTGTCCGTAGTGCTAGTATAGGACCGGTATCCTGAGAATCCTGCACTTTTAAGACGGACAGTTTGGCCATCTAATAAGAAATCTTTCTTTATGACGAAATAAGTGAGAAGTTTGATTGGAAAACGACACGAAATACCACAAGTCTGCAACTAACACAGGGTCTTGATACGAGCATCCATTCTTTAATCGAGGCTATTTTCACCGAACGTTTTGTTTTAATAAAATGGAATTGAAATAATTTCTAGTTTGGGTTATTGTTAATTGGTAGCCGTATTGTGCGTGTTTGTTGGGTTTTGTTGTTGTTGGGTTTTTCTGTTATTGCACTCAATGTTCCAGTTACAGTAAGGATGATTTGTCTTTTTGACATATTTTGAAAAATTATCAATCTTTCTCGAATTTTCGAGAGATATATTGGAAGGGTTGGCGAGGGTTTGTTTCGTACCCGCATTTCAACAATGTAAATCTCGCGGTATTGTACGGACATTTAAAAAGGCGTAACAGTACACCAATTTGGTGTAAAATGGTAATCAACACCTTGTCAGTGTAACTTAACGCACCACAAATATATTTACAAACCAAGATTAAGTTTGGTCTGCACTCAGTGGGTGTAAAATAGAAAACTAGTCTTTTAACTCGATTGTGGTTTAGTTGTACCCCAACTGAATGGTGCACATTGACACTAGTTCACTGTAATTTCACAACAGAGAATGTGTGTTAATTTATTTGTTTGGTGTTAACAGCAAGGTTAAATATTAACAATGCTTCAGTGTAGTATTATTGCACACTAAACTTGGGTTAAATTTTACAGTAGAGAAACATTCCCTAGGTGTAAATGGCCAAGTCAGATATTGAAACTAGTTCTTTGCAGATCCAGACTGGACTTTGTGTAATTCCGCAGCAGGAGAATAAAAAAATGTAGATGAACACGACATATGCTTCACAAGCGCCACTTTGGTAAAGACCATGACTGATTCCTCTTTATTCATAGCAATTAACGCTAATTAATAAATCCAATTTCAATAAGTAAAAGTATCTTGAATCAAGAACGATATTTCTTAATAAGAAAAAAAATTTTCTTAAATCAAGAAACGTTTCTTAAAATAAGTCATTTAGGCTTATCAAAAGTAATGTATCTTAAAATAAGAAAACTATTACTTAAATATGTAAGAAAGTCTCGAGTTTTAATAAAGAGATGTTTCTTAAAATACAGATAACACATTTCAAAGTCAAAGGTGGTTGGTTGTCCTCCGTGTTGCTAAAAACACAGTATTGTGATTAGAAATTTAGTGTAACGTTTGCATTAAACAGACTGCTTCCTGACAGTATATAAGTGTAACAGGATATGCGTAAGGGGCAGAGTGAGCCTGAGCTTGAGTGATTAAGGTTGTGATTGTAAAGCTAGATACGAAAATATATTATCAGTAAAACCTCGTGTTATTTATCTGTATTTCGGCGCGTTACATTAGGATGACATTTCTTGCGTGTCTCAGCTGTCCCGCATGTTTCACGCAATAGTTGTTGCAGCATAATCCCATGATGCACCATTGTCACCATGACCTACTTCACAAGCGGTATGTTGATAGCTAAGGTATGTTCGAACACAGTGATTCGGAGTTTTAATCGCATAGAATTCGAAGTCGTGGAAATACTCGTAATAGAATTATTTCGAGTTCTCAGAAATCTCAGTTATCCGTGGATTCGCGAAGAAAAATGGTTGCTTCAAGTGATCAGCAGACACGTGGTGCAAGAAGGTGGTACCAGACAGAATCTAGTGGGCATTTTGGTGCCCATTAAAAAAGATAAGGTTTAAAGGTA